>WUAM01000431.1:12671397-12774946 GCA_024336885.1 Actenoides hombroni
TCCTCTCCTCTCCTCCCCTCTCCTCTCCTCTCCTCTCCTCTCCTCTCCTCTCCTCTCCCCTCCCCTCCCCTCCCTTCCCCTTCCCTCCCCTTCCCTTCCCTTCCTCCTTTCCTTTCACTAACACTTGCACAAAAACCTTTCCTTGTAATTGAAAATTATGAAGTTGATCCAAAATACATACATGCACATATAAGTATATGTGGAAGGGTTTTCTAAATGTTATAAAGACAGGTTTTTTTAATCTCATTATTTAATGTAGACTTGAACACCTTCAATGGAGATGTTCCTGCCAAATCTAACTGAAACAGATCTGTCCAGGTTTCTAACACATGAGACTCTCCCAGTTCATTCAAACTTCCACTAGTACTGGAGATTTGCCCACTAACATCCTGTTTTTACTCAGAACACTGCTTGGATGTTTCTTCACATTGTTGGGTTATATTCTTTGTCCTACGGAAGGGTCTAGTATCCCAACTTTTAGAAATTACTTCCCAACATTTTTTCTGGAATATCGGAGTGTACTTTAGCAGTGAGGTTGAACACAGCAAGCTGATTTCACTGTAAGTGACACTAGCAGATGCTGCGACATTCATGTTTTGATGAACTGAAGCTAGGTGAAAATTTTTTTTTTTTTCAAATCCTGTTTTAATCTAATAGATTTTGGATTAGCACAAATTTCTTTCTATTCATGGCATTTGCATACTTTTGACCATAATTATTTTTTAAATTTTATTTCTCAGTCATATCCCCAAAATTTTCAATTGGTATTGTGTGTTGCCTGTAGCAGATAATGTGAACAGGTTCATAGATTGTCTTCAGTTCTGGGTTTTTTTGTAGCTATGAATTAGTCAGGAGTGAGTAGCTAGAGTAATGCATTAAACCAACAAGCGTTTTTCCCCTGAGACAATAGGAATCACTTTGCATATATATGCACCTACTGTGCTAATGGAGGCTGTTATTTTGGAATCCGTTTCTTAAAACCACATAGCCACGCTGACTGCACTTTCCACTCCTCAGTACATTTCCCCCACCAGAGGCATATATCATTCAGAGATTGCTAAGAATTCAGTAACAAAAACAAGCAATGCTGTGTTTTTCTAGTGTATTTTCTATCCAACATAATCAACTATATTCTTTTTTATTAACTGAAAAATTGGAGAGTTAACATTTGATGGAAAAGGTCCAAATAGAGTATTTCATTTTGAATCCTATTTCATACAGGAAAGATTATTTCCAAATGTGGCCAAAGTGCTTGGCTATTAAATGCTTGGCAGCCCTCTTCTGAGCATAAGAGCAATATAGACCTTTAAGTTAAGGAGTCTTTTACTAAAGCAATTGTTCTCAGAGTTATAACATTTACACATTTGCATTTCTGAGATGCAGCTAATCACCTGCAATCTGAATATTGTAAAGGCTTTTAAAAAGACTTTGTCACTAGCTAACTAACATGCATTATAATTTCATAATCTCATTTCAATGAATTTTCGAGTATTTATTAAGTATACATTCTTTTAACATCATGGATTTGCTTTCATTTGCTTCAGAAAGAAGAAAATGTAGACATCCAGAAAAAATACATCTCTCTCTTAGAGACAAAGAGTAGTAAATAATTTTTTCTTTCCTGGTAAATGGATTTAGGCTAGTTAGCTACATAGGCTAAATACCAAAAATCACTGCATTAACGATACAGTGTATTGTCAAGAACCTTTTCAGTGTTACATAGTTAGTGTTTCTATGAGAAAGGATAAAAATTTTCTTGAAGAATCTAAGACAATTAGGAGCCCAAGCTTCCATGAAAAACAGTGGATTTCTGATTCACCAATTTATTTTTGAATATTCTAGCTCTTATATGTTTCTGGATGTTTCAATTTATTAAAAACAGATTCCTTAACCATCTTCAGATTGCTACTACGGATTTTAGTGAGTATCCTTTAATTACACAACAGCAAATTTGGGATAAAACCAAGAAAAGTTCTGTCTCTATAAAAAGAGTGTATTTCCTAAAACAAATGCAATGTGTTTTGCAGAAATCCTGCAAGTATTATTTTCTTTCATGTAGAAATGCAGAATGGGGGTGGAGAGCCATCTTTTACCTTCACCTACCGTATTTGTTCTACCAATTTGAATTGCTAATAATTTATTTAAATAGAGCATTTAAAAATAATTAAAGCACTCAAGAGATTAAATAACCTTCCCATTACTTTTGTGCTCCTCTTCCATTTTTCAAGAAGATATATTTTATTAAAATCTACCAGTGTAAATTTTAGGAGGATTTACACATTAGGATTTTTCCCATCTGTTTTTTAAGTGTATGAACAGCCAACAGCAGGGTAATAACTTTACAAATTATTACCTCCAGACTCTCAGAAACTTGTTTTGAAAACTCACACATCCTGTATGGACATCACTGTGCTCCCTGCACCATTCCAGGATGTAATTTACATTCTCTACATTTTTGTAAGCTATAGTTCTAAAATACATTGTTTTACCACCTGCATAACCCTGTAAAAAGCCCTGGGTGTTTGAAATAAGAAACCTGAATGTAGCCTGGATTAGGAGTGGGTACAATGGGAGACCCTTAGCTCCTGCTGCTGCACCAGTAAGCAGAAGACTAGTGTTTTCCCACTTAATCTGCTGCCAGTGTCAGGGAGCTGTGAGGGCAACTGCTACCCCCAAATTCCCAGGAGGAGAGCTGAGGCTGGAGAGGAGACTTGCAGCAATGCCACTGTACCTTTACAGTCCTTCATACACCTGTTTAGATCCAAGTTACACTTTGTTAAGGAACCATCAGCCTCTGGAAGGTGTCATAAAAAGTGTAATGTATGCCTGAAAAATGTGCCCTTTAGAGAGTTGTAGTGACTAATATAAAGTAGTTTTGAGATGATTTAGCAAAAATCTGGGCTTTTTTGTGTCTGTATGAGATTTTGTTTGTATATGGCCTATATACCTTATACCTTTGCTTTCAAAGTATGGTTATGGAGAAGCTAATGACAGAAAAGGGGCAATGAGTGCAAGCTGGAACATAGGAGATTCCATGTAAATGTAAGGAGAAACTTTTTCACAGTGAGTGTGACAGAGCACTGGAACAGGCGGCCCATGGTGGTTGAGGAGTCTCCTTCTCTGGAGACATTGAAAACCCACCTGGATGTGTTGCTGTGTGACCTAATCTAGGTGATCCTTCTCTGGCAGGGGGTTTGGACTAGATGATCTTCTGAGGTCCCGTCCAACCTCTAACATCCCGTGATTCTGTGAAGACACTTCCAGGACAACTGTCTGCATCTATCCCATTCACCATCATACATTATTTGATACCCCATCAGAGGTATCTAAGTTAAGGATTCCTTGGTCATCTTGGATTCCCTCTAAATCCAGTCCTTCATTTTGTTTTATTTTAACTTAATACTTATTTTGTAGTAGCACCTAAAAGAAAGGTAAGTGATGGTCTCAATGCAAATCAGCATGGTAGTTCAGCTATAGAACAAGTGTGCCTTTACTCTAATAACTGTGAAAAAATTTTATTGGGAAAAGATGAGGATTCCTCTGAGCAGTTGGTGAGTATTTTATGCCAGAGAACTGCTACTTTTATTTCCTTTCTTCCTTTTATGAAAACCATTCACACCCAGCCTAAAAACAAATAAATATCATTCAGTGTGTATGTTTCAGTGAAACAAGATGTGGACTGATGTTGCTATTAATGAGTTTACTACAAGTAGTAACCACAACTGGGGTTTTCGTGGGGTGTAACACTGCGTTCTTTTCTTGTCAGGAGTTAGATAGATGATTGCTCTATATGATCTAGGTTTTCAATACTCTCGAGAAAAACAGTGCTTCAAGGTTGCTTTTCTCTGCTGCTCCTATCTACATATAGCAAGCAGTTTGAATCCCTTGTAGCTGATATTTAGAGAGGCTACATGTGGTCAGGATGCTCACTGGTTGGAGCATAAAGAATATGTTAACATTACTTTTCCCCACTTTACACTAGTAAACTGAAACAAAGAAATGTTCTCTTTCTGGTAAATCATTATCCAAAGGCCACAATCCACGTGTGAGTTCAGCCACAGGCTTAGACTTCCAGACATTGAATCAAGGTCACAGGGATGGCGTTCTGTGTCACTTCATTTTCGATACCCGAGTTTACAGATATCATCTACGCTAGTCACCTAGGCTTCTCCTGTGGCCAAGAAAAGAGAGGCACTTGTGGTAGGATGTTTTCACATGGAGAAGTAAAAGAAAATACTCACTGGTTTCTGCCTCTTCTCAGTCAAGAAAAATAGTTTAGGCATTGCAGCTCTTCATTAGATGATGAGGTGATATGAGTCCCACCTGAAAATATGCCTCAGTTACCCATTTTCACAGCAGGATGAATTGCTGCCTGCCATCTCAAGGATGCTATAGAAGAGAATTTTGAGACAAAAGCTATATAATTCTTGGATTGAAATTTGGGTGTTGAGTTCTGTTTCTAATGATATTTTCTTGGGGTTTTTTTTATGAAAATCATATCCCAACTTAGTAAGGAATCTTTCAGTATGGTTATGAATTGTCTATGAGTCTGTAAACATGTATCACAGGTCCTTTTCTTTCGAGTTTTGTGTCCAGTAGCCTTTTAATTTTTACTTTACATAAAGGTTTTGTATTGTCTAATAAGCAGAGCTGAAATTACTAGTGACTTTGAAAAGGTTCTCTTCACTAGTACTTGCTGATTTGCTGATAAAACATGAATTAAAAGCTGAAAGCTGTTTTCTTTTAATAACAGAGTAGCTTTCATAATATGTTCTGTGCCCAGTAAAGGCAAAAAACAAGAAGTCTGTCAGATTCCTAGTCCAGTCAAACATTTTTATTTTAAATTTTCCAGCTTTATGTGTGCACACACATGCATATGCTTCCATGTGCATGTATCTTTTTCTAGCTGTATAACTATGTGAAAACTTGTGAATATATATATACTTCATGTACTTTAAATTTGCTATTTATATAAATGTTTATAGTAAGAGAGCTATCAGACTGGGGATCCATTAGACTAGGAGCTGTTCAAAATATACAGTAAGTAGTATGGGTGATTGACTGCCATTGCAGTTATATCACAGTAGGAAAAAAAATAGGTAGTTGAGTAAGTTCATCTTAATGAACTATTTTCCTCTTTTGAAGAAGATGTTGCTCCTCTCTTATTTTACTTACTTCCTACATGTTATACTTTTGTGATAGATAACAAATACACCCAAAATATTTTGTAACTGAAAAATTATCCATGTCTTCCCAAGCTGATATCTAACCGTGAGGACATGTAGCAGAAAGTTGCTTCCATTATGTTGACTGGCTTAGATTACACCCTGGCAAAGTCCAGAGTGTAAGAGCCAAAGCTTACTCTGAAGCCCATGCTCTACCATGTTTGGCCTCCCATGATTTGCTTCACGTCCTGAAGAATGCATACCTGGAGACTTGTCAGCAAAGGTGCCTCCCCAGCCCTCCTAGCTTTATTGCTTACGTTAGTTTTCTGAGGCTTAAACTGAGTCCATTAATCCAAACAGTAGATTGATGGGATCTCTGTAATCCTCTAGTTCTTAAGCAATAAAGAATTCCTTGTGCTGGGATATGAAAAATCTCAGACTGCTAGCGCTTCCATTGAGTTATTTCTTAAATGCCCATTTTTTATGGTTGACTTCACATAGCAAGAACTTAAAAGGCACCTTGGCTGAGGGTTGATGAAATGAGTTAGTGGCATTAAAGTAGCAAGTCAGTAACTGTAATAACACTTTAAAAGGTACAAAAGCAAAACTTATATTGATCATTGGGTGCTTGAGAGTGCTCTAAATGTTCCTCTGTTACAAAGTGTTTAGTATGTTATGACTGATGTGCTCTGTTTGAAATTGCAGGTTTATGCAACTCAGCCGACAGCTGGATGATTGTTCCCAATATCAAACAAAACCACTACACAGTGCACGGGTTACAGAGTGGCACTAAGTACATCTTCATTGTTAAGGCCATTAATCAGGCAGGCAGTAGAAGCAGCGAGCCTGGCAAGCTCAAGACAAACAGTGAGTAACATGAGATTCGACACGGACGCATTCTTCTCCTTTCTTACCTTCCTTTTAGGTTTGATCTTCAGAAGATACAAGAGCACAGAGCAGTTTAACTTGTGTAAAGTGTTTCCCACAATGAAAAACACCTACTTTACTCAATATAAGATGGCCTAAGTCTACAGTAGTACAGAAATTTCTTTTTTTCAGAGAGAGAGAGATGTATCTGTAGTTTGGTCACTGGAAAATATACTTTAGGAACTGAGCCAGAACATGTGAAATGATTGAAAATACTCTTTTGTGGTTTTGTTTTAATGTCCTCTTCATTCTTTTTTCTCTACAAAGCAATAAATTTTCTTGTGCTTGCAATAAAACATTTTATTTTTGTATAGTGTTCTTAAGATAATTGCTTGTTCAATTTTATCCCCCGAAATTATCTCTTTCTTAGGACACTGGAAAATTTCTTAGTTCCATCCCCCTCAGTTTTTTATGGAGTTCAACAGGGTGATAGAGTAGTCAGTTATCCCACTTCAAAAATACCCATGGTTACACAAATTATTAGCAGATGTAGTATAGCAATTTTAAGACTGGTTTTCAGCCTTTTTCTTCATGTGTCCCAGCCAATCCATTAGTTGTGTAGTCATCACAGGCAGCTCTGAGTGCTGGAAGGGGAACACTGGCATTTGTGCATCGCCTGAAACCTGTTTATTTTAGGGGTAGGTACTCAAAGAGGGGCAATACTGAATGATACAAGAGGGAGGCTGCAGGGAATGGCATGTACATGTTTCTGTAAAAGCTGCTTATATAACACCCACATCTGCTACCAAGAATCTGCATATTGTTAAACCTGGTAACCTACAAGTGAATGCATAACCAGAGGACCCATCTAAAAGTGGCATCTCTTTGTCTCTTTGTGACCCAGTGTGGCACAAAAGTAATCTCTTGAGTGACTGTGAGACATGATGTGACCAGATACAATTCAATACAGAGAAGGACATCGTCCAGGTACTGCTTCGGCTGCACAAAAGCTACTAACCACTTACAGAGGCAGGCCATAGGTATTTTACTGCTACCAAGTGGTAAGAAAAAGCAGGTAAAATGTGTTTGTCCACAAATACTTTCCAATGTTTTTATTTTATACTTGGTCATGATGTATAACTAAATGCACATTGCAAAAGTAGGTAACTCTGAACAGTTTACTTATTTGAAGTACACATGTCAGTGCCTTACACAGAACTCATGAGAGTACACCTTTCTTTTTTCTGTACATGTCATCAAATCTTCCTCTTCACATTTTTTCCCCTTGATATTAAAGACAGTAAGAAGGGAAATGGGCTTTGCTGGATCACCTATGAAGTCATGCTTTCCTAGTTGTCTCCTGGTGGAGGTAAATGATCATTCCACTTTTTGACACAATGAACAAGCCTGTCAGAATTGTGGTGGGCTCTATATATCTGCAGGGTTTGGTTTACCAAAAAAGCTTCCTGTTATTGTCTGCAAACCTTGTGCTACAGCCAAAGATACCTGCCAAGAGCAACAGCCTCAGTAATGTTTTTACACCATATTATTTGGACCAAGTTATAGTTCACTTCCTTCTTTTTAATGCACAGTATCGAACACCACATGGGCATCCCTCCAAAGTGATCCTGAGTTGTTGACTGTGCTTGTTATAAATAAAGCTGTGAGTGAACAAACAGACAAAGCTAGTGCTGCTTCTCTTATTTTCAAACTCACTTTGTGGGATTTGAAATCATACTTTTGGAGTAACGATGAAGATGTTATTATGAAGCTTTATCCCTAGAGAATTAATAGAACATAATTTATTCTAAGTCTAATATGCTGTGAAAAAAAGCAACCCTCAGACCTTTATTAGCATGTATATTGGTTTCAATTACATGCAAGAATTAGAGTATTCAGGTTACCTCTAGGTCAGAGATAATGGGCATGATGATTATGCAGGGCTCTTTTCAAGGATTATCGACACGGGGAAGTTAGTGCACAATGAGATTGACAGTAAACTGACTATGCAAACTAGCTATTGCAGGGAGCAGAATAGGTTAGTCTATCTCAAGAACACTTCAGAGGAGGAGATTAATATGGTTATGTAATCTTGCAGGCTTCTTAGGGGCTCGCTAATCCATTCTCCTTTTCAAAATCAAAGCCAAACCATTCTTCTGCCATCTTTGTCTCTGTGTCTCTAGGTCAGCCATTTAAACTGGACCCCAAATCTGCTCATAGAAAATTGAAAGTGTCTCATGATAACTTAACAGTGGAACGTGATGAAACATCCTCCAAAAAGAGTCACACCCCAGAGCGATTCACTAGCCAAGGGAGCTATGGAGTAGCTGGCAATGTGTTCATTGACAGCGGGCGGCATTACTGGGAAGTGGTTATAAGCGGGAGTACATGGTAAGTGTATAAAAATAGATGTGAAAAGAATCACTAGTTCATACTGGGAAGGTCCTGGCACAGTTTCTCCAAGAAAGACTAGTAACAGAGGCAATGGAAACACTACAAGAATGGGAGGAACATATACTGTCACATAGGTTGTCAGACTATTTTCCCACTCTCCATCACTTTTGGACTCTGGAACTAAATCTGCCAGATAGAGCATTTTTATATTTAGCAGTCTTTACAGGACTTTTCCTCCATGGCTGGGGGTGTTTGTTCTTTGAACCCACACACATACAGTACATTTTAAGATTTTAGTGAATTGCAGAGCTCAGAAAGTTTCATTTTGTTTATTCAAAGAGTGAACTTTCTAAGTGTGATCATTACTTCACTCAGCATGAAAGATCTTAGCATCCTTTGGTAAGAAAAAAAATAATAAATATGAGGACAATTTGATGATCCAGTTTCATAGGGGTGGAGGTCAGATTTGTTTCTGTGAAGGGGGCACAGAGCAGCAGAGCTGTATTTCTGTGCCCCAAGGTATGAAGCAACGGGTAGGAAACAGAGGAGTGCATTCCTCCACTCCTGAATAATCCTCTTTGCCATACAGGGGTGGATTTCAGGGGCCTTTTAGTCAGTGGAAGAGATATCATCCTTTGGGATTCAAAGAAAACAATCATGATGGAGGTTAATGCACTGGAAAAATCAGTAAGGCTCAGGTATGCCCACTGTCTCCAAGAAAAATGCTGTTTGCCTGTGCCAGTGCTAAGGAATGGAAATAAAACATTTTGTCACATTAATCTCTGTTAGTCGAAAACCCAAGAAATACTACAGTGTCTCTAGAACGTGAGGAACTTTTAAATTTCTGTTGTATGTGAGAAATCAGATATTTGTCCTCAGTGTCCATTAATGACAACATTTTCACAATCCTTTTATTCTGCACATCTTGCCATAAATTATGGTTTGCAGAGCAAATGTCTTCACCTACAATTGCTTCGCTTGGCCAAAGACCCAATCTCTAAAATGCTCATTTGAATCTAAAAACCACACCAACATCTGGCAAAAACATATTTGGGGATGGCAAAAATGTTTTTCTTTAATGTGTCCTTTGATGTTTACTCTTGCATTCTTTCTTCTGAGCCATATATTAAAGAAGCAAGGAGAGATCAGATTAGCTGACAGATAGCAGTGTATTTTAAAATCAATTAATTTCTTTGTCTTTATCTCTTTGGAAGTGGAAATTTGAGGCCCAGTGATTTAAACTCTGAGTTGCTGAGTACTCAACAATCTTTCTTTTGAATAACAAAGGTAAGTACTTCAAGAAATTAACATAGCACCCAAACTGGAAACAATATGAGAGACTATGAAGTTTCCCTGACCTCTCAGACCCAAAAGAGAGATGGGGAAAAATAATAATTAAGCCTGTGAAGATATTGTGGTGAAATGTCACTTAATTAGAACTTAACCAACAGAAGTAAGAGTCTGGGGCATTCCAGTGAGTCCTCTGGACTAACATTTGACTTCACCAAGAGACAAATATGGCAGGAAGCATTTGTTTCCTTGAGTTATTTTTTGTTTTGCAGGTATGCCATTGGTATTTCCTACAAGTCAGCACCGAAGCATGAGTGGATTGGGAAGAATTCTGCCTCCTGGGTGCTTTGCCGCTGCAATAACACATGGGTGGTGCGGCACAACAGCAAAGAAATCCCCATCGAGCCTGCGCCACACCTGCGGCGGGTTGGGATTTTGTTGGACTATGACAACGGTTCCCTTGCTTTTTACGATGCTTTGAACTCCCTACACCTTTACACTTTTGACATTACATTTGGGCAGCCAGTGTGCCCCACGTTCACTGTGTGGAATAAGTGTTTGACCATTATAACCGGCTTGCCTATCCCTGATCACCTAGACTCCTCTGAGCAGCTTGCATGACTACTAAAAGCCAAAAGGTAGGATGGCACATCTTCCCAGGGCAGCTGCCCACAGAAGCTTGCCTGGAGTGCACCACGTGGCATCCCGGCCACTGCTGCTGAATCCAGCCAGAACTGAAAAGGGAAGAATATCTCTTTACTGTGTACTTTGTATGGAAGGACAACAAGTGGCTTTAATAATATCTTAGAACTTTATTTTGCGGTTGGCTTTGGTTGTTTGGTTTTGTATTTAGTCTCTTAGATTTCTAAATTATTTATAAAAAAAAAAGGAAAAAAAAAAAAGAGAGAGAAGGGAAAGACTGTTTTTGGACATCTGGAAAAATGACTTGTTTTGCACATTGATGGTCCTATTAATTACAGTTTCACCAGTCCTTTATATCATTTTATTTTACAGTGGATAAACGCATGAAATTGGAAGGTTGAAAGATGCACGGTGGACAAGTCAGTATACTGCAGGTTTTACTTGTGCCAATATTAGTGCTCTCATCACCAGTCTTATGGAATGCAAGATCTCCTCTAACTTCCACATTGCACATGGGAGTGTGCAGACCGAAAAGAACAGAAATAAACAAGCGAGGAAGTGGAGCTAGCCAACACAGCAAAAGAAGAAAGTTTAATTTACTTCTGTTCACAGGGCAGTGCTCTCTCTGTTTATAAAAAATGTGGAATATCTTCTAGAGTGCGAGTTGATAAATCATACGGTGACTTATATTAGTGATGACAACATTCCCATCTACCAGTGCTTCACTTTTGTCTTTGGGAAACATTGTAGAATCACCGAGGATGTGAAAGACTGATACCATCTCTGAGAATCAGAAACACTGGAGGAGAGCAGCCAATCCAAGGTCTGACTGTAGACTAATTTCGTAAAGCACAGCATCGTTTAAGGATTGATTGTAATAAAGGATGTCATGGTTCTGATGGTAGACAGGTGAATGCTTATTGCTGATTTTACAAGGTTCAACATAGCAAACCCAGCCAACAACTCAGAAGTGAGACATGCGCCACTTTACCATTGATTTTAAATCAAATACAAATGTTTCTTTGTCATACACTATGTAGTCTCTATAACAAAGCAAGGAAATCTGGTTTACATGTGCTGTATGCTGAAACACTGCAGCTGGAGTTTGTTCATAGTTATCATTGTCCTAGGTTGTTTGGGAAAGCACGGTCCTCTATGTGAAAGAAGAGGAAATAGCAAGTTTTTAGCAGCAGTAGAAATCTGCATGGGCAGACCCTGTATTCATCCTGGTGTTGGTGGATGAACTTCAGTGAAGGCAATAGAGGTTCTTTCTACTTTATCTCAAAGCTGAGTCAGGTGAATTTTTTTTCCCCTCTTTTCCTTCTAAAGAATAGAAGCCCTTTGTAATTACTACAATGCTTATGTATAAATGATCATTTTGGGAGATGCTTGAGGCATGTGACAACTTGAAAAGAATGGTTTTCCTACAATGTTTTGTTGTTACTATGCAAATGGTGAAAATCTGCCCCTGTAGAAAAAGGATAAATTGAATATTAGCTTTAAGAAAAGATTTGCTCAGTAATTTATAACCATGCTTTAGGTGTTCTTTTGAAAAGGATGCCTTAATGCACTTTGTTCACTAATAGGTCCAAAATAAAATGGTTCCAAGCTCAGCTTCAGATTTTTTAAATACTGATTCTCCAGGTACAAAGCTGTACTACAGTTTGCCTTATGATGATGTAGAAAACATATGAGCAAGATGAGGAATACATACATGCCTATTTGGGTTCTTTGCTTTTTTTAATAGAAAATAAATGTCTATCTGTGTTTTCCTTTATATGCCCAGCTAACTGCTGAATTAAATGGAGAAAAGTCTGGCAGTACATTGCTGGTACCATGGCTTTATCTGGGGCAGCATTCCATGGTTCACAGGTAGGAGCCACTGGTCTTTTCAGAGTTGACATAAATAAGGGAAAATATGTACATATAGTGTTCTGCAGTGTTTATCATAGTGTCTTTCATAATCAAGAAATGTATACCTTCAAAAATGAAAAGAAAAAAAAAAAAAAAAAATAAAAATCCCCAAACATCACGTTTTATGCAATCTGATATACATTGCCCAGGTGATCTGGTCTGGGATATCCGGAAGGTGGCTGAGATGTCATGAAAACTATTATAATGAGTTGACAGGAGGTACCTGATGCAAAGCAGTGACAAAAAGATGCAGGAGGAAATGAGCTTTAATCTAGGATTATTGCCAAAGTTCTGCCTAAAAAGGAAGGGTGTATTACCGAAGTACATGTAGTAAGGCTGTGTATCTTCTCTTTTGCCAGAAATATTAGATCTGGATGTTGATTTCAGCAGTGGACAATCTGAAAAGACTGTTCAGTGTTTGACCATACACTCTCACACATTTTCATTGCAAAGATAGACCATGAGTCTAAAGACAGATCATGATTTTGGCCAATGGAAGAAGAATAGTCTGTTATCTACAGGCCTTGCTGTATAATTTTTATTTTAGCACAGGATACTTTGTTTGGAGCTAAGCCACATTTCTCCAGTGGACTATTAATTCAGTCTTTGTGCATATACATTTATGTATATATGTACACATATGTATGGCTGCACACACGCCACTGTATGCACAAATATAGTGTGCAATTTGTGTATATGCATACGTACATATATACACACAGAAACTGACAGTAATTAGTCAGGTGTTCCTTTTTTGCTTGTTTCTTGAACTATTTCATATTCTGTATGACTACGAGGAAACAAGTTTGCTATGAATGGTATTCTTCTGGACATTTTTTAACAAACAAAATCTGTTTATTTTACAATACTTGATTCAATGCCTGATTAATCAATAAAAAGATGCATTTGAAAATGTAGCTTCTGTGGTCTGTGGCATTTTGCATGGTCCGTAGTAATCAACTGAAATCTGGGGGAATCATAATCCTTGTGTAAAAATAAAACATGGTACTTTAATGTAGTGTGCGGTCTTAGATGGGGGGTTTTCCCTGATTTTTGACAGTTTTGTGAGTAGCGATGAGGTAGCATTGTATAAGGCCATGTTTAACAAATTAGATTTTTGAGGAATAGTCTGCTGAGATGCAAGCAATGAAAGAATGTAGTAAATACAGCCTGTGTTGGTATAATGATTGTCTCAAAGGTGTATTTAAAACTCAAGTTGGGATTCAGCCGGGTTAGAGCAAACTGTAGCACAATCTCTTTAGAAGACAGTAGCATTGGCTCAGAGTAGTCAAAGCATGAGGTAACGGAAAGTTGGGGGACTTTTTTCTCCCTGAGGCCAGGTAAGATTTTCCATGTGTTAGGCTCCCATGTGTTAATGCACATCTAATAGGGAAAAAAATCGTTCAGAAGTGGGCTATATGTCATAAATCATTTAGCAAATTGTCTCCAGCCCACTGTAGTTTCCCATTGTTGGCTTTCAGAGAGCAGCAAAGTTGCTGCATTGTCTGCCATACATTTGCTTTTTGTCCATTTTGGATATCCTTTTCTCAATTGCTCAGCAAAGAGACCCCCACTGAGCAGTGGGTCCTAAGGGTAGGAAGGGTAAAAGTCCCTCAGGTGTACTGAAAAGCTGGAAATCTGCAAGTACAGGTGAAAACACATGCGAGTTCTTCGTTATGTTAGCAATAGTAGGTCACTAAGCATCAGTGTGCACCATCTGGTTTAATCCTGTGCCTTAATTGCAAAGACTATATTTTTTTTCCATGTTAGAAAACACCACAGGACACTATTGACAGCACAAATTAAAATGTCAGCTCTTTAACCAGTTCATTTTGAGATGGCCGGCATTTCTAGCACTATGAATAACTATTGACTGTGACAGATTTCGTTAAACTATTATTTGACATGGAACACAGTGTAAGTATTTCTTTTTTAATTATTATGATAGAGCAGATATCTAGTAGTTCCCAGATTCTGGGTTTATTTACAGCAGCAGAAGTTGCATGTAAGTCCATGCACCAAAACAAAGTGAGAATTGTTAATGGCTCTTACCTGTATCACCAAAACTGAGGCTATTCATTTTAACTGGAAACACTCTCTTCATTTCTGGTTTAAGAGTGAAGAAGTGATGGACCCACACAGAAAGTACACACTGGACCATTTCAGTAACTGGCCAGGGCACACCTGGACTGCAGGCAACCAGTGTGGCCGCTTTGGGAAGTCAGTGCTAAACAAAACAATGTTCACAGGTTGCTTATATAGTGATGTATTGGCAATTTTCATAAAACACTATCTCCTGTGTCTTTTTGCATACTGATCATTCTAGTAAAGGAAGTGTGTATTAAGATATAGGAATGTAAAATGCAGTATTTTCCAGTGTTACGGGGTTGGTTGCCCTTTTAGAAATTAGCACAATGTTCTGCAGTTCAACCTTAATTTTTGTTTTCTTCATGTGGAGGAAAGCCCTGATCACTCCCAAGTGAGGATGGTGAGTGTTCTGGATTATGCTAAGCTATTTTATTTTGTTGTGCTTTCTGAACTGAAAGAAACTCTTTACATTTGATTTAGCACTTGATTTTCATAGCAAAAGATTAAGACACTAAAGAGTAATTATGTTAATGATGCTTCAATGTGGATGAGACTCTTGGTTTGGACATTGAGGTTTAAGGCTTCTGTGAGCATAAATCTTTGTGCCGGGATAGACTGATTTGTCATTCATATGGGAGTTGAACAGTAAAGGTGCAAGGCTTTTCTTCTGAGGTAGGCTTTTTGTGGAATATTCTGATTCTTTATTTTTTTTTAATTGACTTTCTCATTGAAGTGCAGACCATGGTAGTAAGACTTGAAGTAATATAATCTTTCATCATGTCACTTATTTTAGCAAGCCCTGCTGTGTCACATGCCTCTGGCAAGTCCTTTGTAACATCACCTCCAGAGTGTTGGCTGATGTTTAAGACATTGACCAAGTATGTAACTTTCCAAGGTGGGATTCATCTTATTTTGAGTAAGGAATTCTGGTACAAATGGTGATACCAGTTCAAGGAGAGACGCTCATATGTTTTACAAAGACAACATAGGAAAGATAGGGGCTTGAATACCACCAGCATTGAGGCAGTTCTGGTTTAGAAGCGTGACCATGTATTAGGAAGGCACAAAGTCTTCTAATGAAATGTGATCAATGGTGTCATTATTACTGATGCCTGAGAGAGGGACAGAGGTCGAAAAAGAGAGAGTTCTGAAGCAGTGCTGAGAGAGATCATTCAGAGCAGCAAGACAGCTGAAAACCTACCCTGGCATCGTGCTGCAGATCTGCAAAGCAAGTCTGCACCTAGTCTTCCTTTTGTTACAGCTCAGCCCCAATCCACATTCCCAAATGACAGGAAAAAAATATTGCAATTATATGTTTGAAATCCTAACCTGAATAAAAACAGCAGGGCAGGTATGACAGCCTCAGGCCTTGATTCTCCTTTATTCACCCAGATTATTATACCTGTTGACTTCAAAGCAGATAGTCCTGATTTACATAGAGGTAGGTACAAGCCCATGAATCTTCCATTTCCAAAGGGTCAAACTCAAGTGAAGCAGGAGCCCCTGTGCAAACAGCTCAGAATTCCTATTAAATCATGTCTTTGGAGAAAGCACATTAGTTGTTCGCAGATCTGCAGTTTCTCATAAGCTGTTTCCCAAGGCAAGCACAGGTGTGTTTAAGATGTATGGTTCTTTTAAAATGTATGGTTCAATAACATTCTTCTTGGGTGAATTGTTCAGGCAATGCTTTGCTGTTTCCTCCAAGCAGGATGGGAACAATTCTCTTAGCAGGTGCTGTGTTACTTTTGTAAAAATCATGAGAACAGCAGAAACGTACATTATGATATAACGCTGCAACGTAAGACTATTGTTCTTGGACTTTCATTAGAAACGGATAATGACTAAAGAAGTTTAGAAATCTACTTCCTCTAACTGTTTGTACTAATTTATATAATTATTTGAATGTATGGAGATGTTTCCTCTCAAGGAATATAACCTCGTTTCTTTTGAATATATGCAGACACATAGTAATTAGGAGTATTCGTAAAAAACCATGAATTCATAGAACAGCTTATAATGCCTTTGAAAGACAGCAAATGGAGGCTTTGTGTTTTGCATGTTAGACATTAAACAGGGGGAAAAAAAGCTAGAGCTGCTTAGATTACTGAAACATTTAAAAAATGACAGTCAACTACCACACAAAACAATGGGAAAGTTTTCATTAGCAATTTTTAATTTCTCCTTCATTTTTATTTTATATGGAAAACAAACTATTCCACTTGAAAAATATTTTTCTCTTATCTTTCAGTTACTTCACCTTTCTTTTCTGCTTTCAGTCTCATTTTCAGATTTTAAATAATAAAGTAGCAAGAAGCGTGTGTTTTAAAAAGTTGGATTCTTTTTTATCTCCTTGAAAATTACCTGGAGAATCAGGAAAACAAAATAAGAAGTCAAATACTAATGCAATATGGTGACTTTGAAAGTCGAGAATATTTTTGAAGTTAAAGAAGGAATGCAGATAATCCTGTCACCCTTCTACAATTACTGAATTATTTGGTTTCATTATTCTGGGCTTAATAGTATTTCTCTCTAATTAAAACAATGTTATGAGATCTAATTAAGGAGCACAAGCAGAGGAATAGTAGATTATTTTAGGATAACCCTGGAACAAGTTCCCTTTAATAACAATATATATTCAGCCTCATTAATGTTAGCTTGTTTGTTGATTGTCTTTTGTTGGGTTTGTTTGGGTTTTTTTCATTTTTAAATATTGTGTGTCCTCTCTAGCAGTAATTCCCAGCCTAAGAAGTATGTGTCTCTTTTGAGAAGCATAAGGTCTAATCCTTATGGAACTGGGAAAAAGTCCTCCCTGTGGCAGATGTGAAGGTGGTGTTAGCACAATGAGAACAACTTCTACTGGCAGGAGCAAATGTGATCTATATTTCTGTGATCTTGTCTGTATGAGTAGGAGTTATAGCCAAACTGAGGGAGAAATAGATTCATCCAGATTTGTGGGTGTGAGAAGAGGTGGAAGGCCTCTCTGGCCAATCACAACTTGTTATAACAACCAGTGGTAGATCCAACCCAGGACTGGAAACTAGCAAATGAGTATTTGTTCCTTAATGCAATCAGTAACATATCCCTCTTATTTCTTCAAGTGACTGCGACCTCTCTCTCAATTTGTCCATCAGGTTACATCCACATGCACATTGAATATCTGTTAAAGTTGGAGTTGAAAATATTTGGGAATTTTTTTTTTTTTTTTAACTGCTAGGTATAGTCAAACTACTTTGACAACAAACATTGCTGATAGAATGTCGGTAGCTTATGGCAGATGGTAGAGGTTAGGAACAACATAGGACCTAGAGAGTAAATACAGGTACCAATTGAGTTCAGAACAGCATAATGCTGCTCATAAACGTAGTTTCCATAAGTCCCAATTGAAATTATTCATGTAAGTGAAGAGAGAGAAACAATTGAATTCAATCTTGGCATCTGTTCCTATGAAGTCAGTGCTCCATATTAGTGTTAGTTGGAAATCTCTCAGGATGAATGAATCTAATAGGAACAAGTATAGCGTTCTCACCAGTCCTGGAATCTGAATAAGCCATTAGCCAGTTTCAAGGCTGAATTACCATCAGGTTCTGAATGCTTCCATGTATTTTTACCTGCAAAAAGTATTGTGTCACATTAAAAAAAAAAAAAAAAAAAAGTGACCAATTTTATGTAGATGTGGGAATAGACATCTATAGCTGCTACAAAGATGTTATTTGATACAGGGACAGGAAAATATTTTTATGGATTTGCTATAAAGCACCTGCACTTGCGCTGGTTCTCACACACGCAGTAGTTCTGTAGCCCTAGGTCCTGACAATTTTTTCTCTGGAGAATTCAAAATGTCTGCAAATCATGTTGAAAGGTGGGTTGGTGTGTGTGGGTACAACTTTTCTAAAAGTGCTTCCACTGGCCCAATTTTTCCTGCTTCCCCAAAAGCGGGAGAGGCAAGTCTGCTCCCAAAGGTCTTCAGCTCTGATCCTTCCCTGACATTTCTCATGGCAGGAACAGTGAGGCCACAGACTGTTCCTTGTCTCCATATCTTGGGTGGCAACAGAATTAAACTATGAAGCTTTAAGCAGGCTCCTCTGTCTACGGAACCTGACCCCGAAGGAAGAGAGGTTAAACTAGCTCCACTAGCAAGGTTCAGACATTTCTCCTGTAGCTTCCCCAGCTTATGCTGTAGTCAATAAATGCAAGGGAAATATGCTGCAGGACAGGGTATGAAAATGACACATCTTATAAAGACATGTCCAAAAGGCTCAAAGAGAAAATTTTAAGTGGCATTCATCCTCATAGGAAGATCTGCATAAGAAGGCTGGGATACATTTTTCCATGTTTCCATGAATGCATGGAAAGCTGCCTCCTAATGTCCCAGATTTGGTAGTGCTTGTGGGCAGGCAGGTCTCACAGTTAATTTTGAAGAGTGAAAAATCATTGTCCCATATTTTTAACCCCACTCTCCTAAAAGTTTGACAAATGGGTAGAAAAAATTGTCAAATTCCACTGCATGAAGGCTCATACCACTTATCTTCATTGTCAAAATGAAGCCAGTGCAGAAAGAGGCAACCAAACCTGTGTGTGCAGAATTGTTATGTGTTATAACTGACATATCTGATATATTTTTAATCAGGTATTACATTAATAGCAGAAACAAAGTGCAATACTTATCATCACTGGAGGAACTCTGATAATGAAAGACAGAAGTTGAAGACAGAAATAACCAAGGCATACACCTAGGAAGGTAAAACCAGAAAGCGCCGCCACCATAGAGCACTGAGTCTGACAGGAGCTCATCTGGAAGACTACAAAATTCTGGTCTACTATAACCAAGAAAGGTAGTAGTTACACAGGATAAGAGAAAGGATCATGAGAAGGGAAAGCCAAGGGAGAGATGAGGTTAGAAGGGTTGATGTGTATCTGGTTTATTTAGTTTAGCAGTTGATGCCTGAATAGAGATAAGGTTGTTGTGTCTGTAAACATATGATTAGGTGCAGTACCAGGAAAGGATAATAACAATTTTAAATGAGATATGAGAATAAATGTAGTCAACATGTGTATGGACACTTAGGTCTACAGAAATAAAGGCTATTTCACAGATCAGCAAGAGGAAAAAAAAGGAATCTTGCTGGTTCTAAATAAACCGTGAGCAAGTTTCAAAGCTGAATTACCATCAAGTTACGAATGCTTTTATGTATTTGTAACTGCAAAAAGAAATGTGTGGCATTAAAAAAAAAGGGGCCAATTTTATGTAGATGTGGGAATAGACATCATAAACAAAAATACAAACCTTTGTGGGTGAGATTAATCACACTTCAATCTAAATGCCCAAATATAAGTTTACTATGCCTAAGCATGTATTCTAGGCATCTTCTATAATGAATGGAAAGTAAACAGCATCTCCAAATATTAATCACAGATATTCTAGCAACCTAACTCAGAACAGGAAGAATCCCACTCCATGACTGATCTTTCACCACTGGCAACATAAGGAATCACAGTCAGCTAGCATGCACTTGATACCTGCCTTTTAGATAGCTAAAGGCAGATCAAGTGACTATCACTCTAGCACATTTAGCAAACGGGATATTGACATTTTTATAGTGGTAACTATAGAGTAAATACATTTCTTCACATATAATACAGAAATTTATAGACAACTTCTGACTTAAATCCATGCAGTGCTGAAGTAAGCAGGAAAGTTTTCATTGGCCTCAGTGAAGCCCTGATTTTGTCTCTTAAATAGGAACAAGGTGGAATATTGTAAGTCAAAGTCATATTAAATGTAGGCATCTCCCCTAACCAAGGACTGTTCTAGGTGCCCAGCTCATGGTTTTATTTAAGGCAAGTTATTTATAATAATGCTTTTGTAAAATGGCCATCCAGGCAATGTCAATGGATGAAAATGCATCTATCTGACCACAGAACAAACTGCCTTGGAGATTATTTGTGCTTGTATGCATTCTATTGTACTGATTGTGTGCACAAGTATTTTAGACTCCAAACTGTGTTGCTTACCCATTGCTGCAAAAAGTTGTTTATTAATAATTAGCATTGTTCTGGCATTATTCTTGAAGTTTATTTTAATAGTTATCACAATCAGATCTCCTCTGTCATTTCCTGAATTCAACATGTAACTGTACAATTGTATCAAAGCTGGAACCTCTAGGTACCAGTTGACATTGCTGCATCATTCATTCCTCACAATAGAATGTATCAGTATGATAGAGTGCAAGCGTATAACTCAGAGTGCCTGTGCCAAACAGGTTTTCAGGAATTCCTCAGCGTAATTATTTTCTATGGGAAAAGTAGCCAACAGTTACAAGTTAAAAGGAATGTATAAGAGATAGCTGGGAAGTGCTGGCTCTTTAACATTTAAAGTCAGATGCTGAGGTCAAAAGTACTTATTTTACTATGTAATTCATTTGCATCTTCAGCAAAGGAAATGGGACTGCTTCTCTGAATAATAACTGAGAATCCTTTTGATATTTATGTCAGATTGTTTTGGATGGCTACTGTCCAGAAAATCTTAAGGAGGAGAGAAAAATACTCTGTGGATGGATGTAAATATCCCTTTTTCCAAGGTTTTATCTTTGACTCACCTCTCTACACTGTATAGGTTACTTTCAGAGGTTTCTGTTTATCTATTTCTAAACAGCAGGAGTATTTATCTAATAATGCTGCAGTGAGGTATGATTCATCCTTCAGGTTAATAGAGTGCACTGTTGGAAAAAAAAACAAAAAACCTTCACATGCAAAATATTGTTAATTATTTGTTCTTTGTAAAAGGGAAGGAAATGACTCAGGCTGGAGAAATGTTCTAGTGAAGATTGTTGATGCTTTTCAGGCTGATAGAAAAAGAATTGCTTGTCAAAGTTGAGAGTTTCTGCAGGAAGAAATTTCTAATAGGAAAAGGATTAGCACTCCAGGAAGGATAACTAAGGAAAACTGACAGAAAACCATCCAAACTCAGCAAATATTTTGGAAAAGGCTTGGCAAAGAGGGACTTAATGGGATTTGAGTCACAGTGAAAAGTGGAGTATGGACAGAACTGAAATAGTCTGGTGTGTTTTGGAGGGACCAGTCTGAAAAATTCTATTTGCAAAGAGTATGGAAATAGCTTGTGAAACTTCACTAGCCCATCATGTTTAGGGGTCTTGGAGTCAGAAGCAGGAGCAGAAAATAAAGGAACTGAAATACAAATCAAGAAAGAAGGAACTGGGAACAATTTCATTTTCTACTCATCAGATTTG
This sequence comes from Actenoides hombroni, assembly GCA_024336885.1. NCBI lineage: Eukaryota > Metazoa > Chordata > Aves > Coraciiformes > Alcedinidae > Actenoides > Actenoides hombroni. Next base: position 12,693,005 of record WUAM01000431.1, read on the forward strand.
AAATATCCAACAGCAGGTAATAACACAGAATGAAAAACTTTTGTAAAGTTACAGTCTTTCACCTCTCCTTTGTGATTTCTAACATCAGTCACTATTGAAACCAAGGCAGCTTTTAAACTGTAACATTTTCACTGTTTGTGGCAACTTGCTTCATTACTTTTGTTGTTTTTCACTATTTGAACAAACCGTTCCTTCATTTCTTCTGCCTAAAACCCAGTCAGCTTACAATCGTGATTCATGTGCAAGCAGGGCCTTACATTCTTATGTATTTCCCAGTCCCTACAAGTGTGGAATTAATCCTATCTTCTTACAAACCCTGGGCCCTTCCAATAGCACAGCAGGAACACAGAGACACTTTTTTCTGTATCTAGTTGACCCTACCAAGGTTTTTGGTAAATGATGTAACTAGGCAGGTGTTGTGTTCGTATGATGCCTCTAGGTATGGTAGCTTCATGGGTTGATGTGGCAGAAGTAGGGCTAATTTGCCTTTTACACAGAAGCAGGCACAGATTAAGTGGTTAAAAGCAACAATGGATGGGTTTGTGCTGAATTGCTGGAATGGAATATGTCTGAAGGATGTTGAGGATGTTTGATGCTGGGTAACAAGTAAGTTCTGCCAAGGCATTGATGAGGTCTCACTATCAAAGATGTTAATGAAATGTGACAATAGTCACTGTAATCCAAAAGGATTTTTACAAAATCTTTGTAAGGTTATTGTGTTCCAAATTGTGTTAAAATATGGAATTTATGTAAATGTAAATGAACTGATGTTTAGTTATTGGAATAAGATACCGCAGATGTATTGTGGGATATATATATAACTGAATGTGTAATCTAGATGGTTTGAGTTATAAAAGATGGTGCTTTGGCCATCTGTCAGTAATTTTCTTTTACCAGCCTAAGGAAATTGTGGATATGAAAAGAAATAACAATTTACTAGCAAGTTTTGGATTGTATGAATGTGTCTTGATTTTTGTAATAAAGAATGTTAACTCTACCTCTTAATTCCTGCTAAAGTAAACCTGTGACTTTCAGTGATGATTTTAGTTTGGGCAGAGTTGAGCTTAACAAAAATAAGAGTGGTTTTTAAACCTTATCTAACCTCAATTTAATATAATGGTCAACAGACTAGTAATTTGTTCATGAATCACTGCCTGCTAAGGAATTCCCATTGAAGGGAAATCAGAAGGCATAAGCAGCTGGAGGAAGCTTTCCAGAAATTCATCCCAGTGATAGCCTTGAGGAAAACAGTGAAAGCTGTACTGAGGAAAAACATCAGGTCAACACATGGGCGGATTTGCCTGACTTTTTATGACTGAAGATAGCAGCCTTCATGGCAATGGGGAAAAGAAGGGCTCTCAGCCTCACACCCTCACATTAGATCAAGGTGACTCCCTGAAAACAAGTTACTCTCCTCTGTCATACAAGCTTTCTCCTCCATATAATTTCATAGGAACTAAAACAGTTCAGGAGCAAAATTATTTTGTGGTGTAGAAATAGTTAAGTCAAGGGTAATAACAACAAAGCTAAATTTGGAGACATGCACAGGTAAAGGAGAGAACAAAGAAGGGCTTTTACTGGGATTAATGAGCTGTATGCAAAAGGAGTAGAATTAAGTTCAGAGGATTTTTTTTTCTCTCTCTCTCTGCATCAACATAGTTTTGGGATTATCTCTAAGTCACAAATTCCAGCCAGCAGTATAAAAAAAAAGGTTTAATTTCACTTTTGGCTGAAAGACAGCTTTCCATCACAATTCCACATCCTTGCCTCAGAGTTACCCAATCTAAACTTGCTTAGAACTGCTCATTGAGATCATGCTAGAAGAATCACACTTATTTAGCCACCTTTTATTACCTAAAAATGAAAACAATATGAAGTACATGAGACAACTACAACACAAGATTTATAAACTCTATGCTTTTTTTTCCTGGCAGAGGTATGACATGATACATAGTTAAATCATTCCTTGAATTAGCATGCTTTATAATCACTTTAGTCAAAGGAAACTCCTGGTGAATCCAGTGTGCCTGCAACTGTCACAGTCTTGTGCTGGTGTCCCATCATCTCTCCCAAGGAGGACTAAACCAGGCTCAAGCACTGGGAATGATGAATCCTTGCCCCTCTCAGAGTTTGTGTGGATGTGGGATGGGGAGGAGAATCAGAAAAAAAAAAGAGTAAAACTCATGGGTTGAGATAAGAACAGTTTGATAATTGAAATAAAATAAAATAAAGTATAATAATAGTAGACATTATTATTATTATAATGTAAAGGAAGATTAAAAAAAAAAAAAAGAGAGAGAGAATTAAAACCCGCAACAGACAAGTTCTGCACAATGCAATTGCTCACTACCCACTGACCGATACCTGAGCAACAATTGGTCCCTCCTGGCCATCTCCCTGACATTTTTATACAAAGCATGATGTTCTACGCTATGGAACATCCCTTTAGTAGTTCAAGTGAGCTGTCCTGACCATGTTCCCTCCCACCTTCTTGTGCACCTGCTCGCTGGCAGAGCATGGGAAAATGAAAAATCTTTAACTTAGGATAAGCATTACTTAGCAACAACTAAAACATCAGTGTGCTATCAACATTCTTCTCACACTAATTCCAAAACACAGCACAGTACCAGCTACTAGGAAGAAAATTAACTACCCCAGATGAAACCAGAACACTTGTGGATTCTTTTCAATTGATATACATTGCTTTTATTACAAAAGCAGTGACCCAAACTGGATACAAAACTCAGTGCAAGACTTTAGCATCTATTCAGTACAGAAGGATAAACCAAATCATCTTTCAAGTCTTCAAACCAGAATGTAGTGCTTGCCTTTCTCATGTTACCATGGCGATGTTGAATAACATACCCATCACAGTCACTGCAATCCCTGTGGACTCTTCAGGAGAGCTACCTCCAGTCTCTCTTCACCTTGTCAGGACTGTGTGTGCTTTTAATCCCACCATGTTAAGATCATGTTTGTTTTCAGTTTTGTGCTGCAGTGAATTTACAGTCTGGGTCTTTGGCAGCTGCAAATGCAATAAATATATACTCTGTTCCACATCCTTGGGGTGTCTGGGACCTAACGAAGAAGAATTCAGCCTGAAACAGATCCTCTCTTCCTTTGAGGCATACTCATCAGTACCACTGTTGTAACAATGGTCTTAATGATAGCTACTCTCTGAGTAGAGTTTTTCTAAGGGCTCTTATACCTACTTGTGGTAGTTTCAGTCTGAAAACATTTTTCTTGTTTGTTTCTAAGATCATCACAGGAGACAGTGCCAGAAGCTTCTCTGAGTACTAACTATGTGACAAGTACTGCCTCTTGTCTCTTCCAGACCTGGTTACCCTACTGTAGAAGGAAATAAGATTTGTCAGATATACTTGTCCTTGACCAAGGCATGTTAACTTCTACTCATATTAAAGCTATTTTCTAGGTGTTTACCAATTTATTTTACGTGAACAGGCACATAAAGAGCTGACAATGACGACTGTTATTCTAAAAAGAAATTATGTGATTCTTTTTCCAAAAACTACTAAATATTCTCTCCGGCTTTATGTGCAGTATAAAACAAACAAAAAAAAAACCAACAAAACAAACAAATCTCAGAACAGATTAAGAGAAAACAGATATTGTATGAGACATTTGGTTCAAAACTAAGACACCTAAATGCCAACATGTGACTAGTAACTAAGCATAACCATCTAGTGTCATTTTAGAAATCCCAGGGCATGGGAGATACCTAGGGGATCTATAAGAGACATGGCTTCTTCAAAGCAGGAAGCAACATACTCTACACACATAAAATGGCCCATAGTTAACAACTGGATAATTCTTTGCTTGACCTAAACTAATTGATGTTATTTTTTTCATTCTAATCTCTAATGGAAGCCCTGCTCATTCAGTTTTATGTTACTGAATGTTGATCTCCTCGTTTTGGTAGGCCCTCTTGGGCATATCATCTTGAGTCTCAGGCTAATAGGAATAAAAAAATAAAATCCACCTTTTTTTTTTTTTTTATTTCCTGCCGTTTTAGAATGCAGTTATTTTTATGTATAATGGGAAGGAGGAGGAGAATCTTTCCCTTTTGCTATATTCTCCTCATAATGCACTTATCAGCTCTATTTAACTGCCTTTGTGCCAGTAATTACAGTGAGTCAGAAACCATTCCCAGCACTGCTACTTGCATTTGAATTACTGGTGTTCTCTCAAACTTTTAAAAAAGTCAGGAAGGAAAGAAAGAGGCTTCACATGCTGGTCTGAGTTTAGAAAAGGCTTTAGTGCACCAGCCTAATCTAGGAAGAAAAGAGAACATATGAAAAAAAAAAACCCAAACCACCTCATACCACTGAGAGTCAGGATAGCACTGTGATGCAAATGGGGAATCTTGGAATCAGAAAATAATATGCATAAAGAAGAAGTTGAAGCTGATTTTAGTAAGCAGAAGTTATTTTCACTTGCACAGAAGCTAACAGGTGCCCTTTATCATACTTAAAGAAGTATACAGCAGAATGTATGAATTCCTCCATGTATGTCATTTGATTTATTCATTTAAGGCCAGATCTCTCTGGTTCCAGGACACTTATTCCAATGGCTGGATGTGCACAGAGGTTTGGTGCTGCCTCTGTGCTGCACTCCTCCACACATGTTGCAGAGGGGTAGATGGATTTGTGTTTAGTGGGGGACCAGGCACTCTGCCTGAGAAAAGCAAATTGTCCTTCCTGCACCCCTAATGGAGGTCTCATATGTGCTCAGGACTCAGCTCACAGATTCCTGTTTGTCTGTCTGTCCAGTCTGCTCACAGCCTGGAGAACACTGGGGGGAGACTCATCTTCTGCAGCAGCCCTCTTGGCTTTGCAGCAGTACCACTGCTAGAGTGTCAGCCCCAGTCCCGGGCTCCTGCTGACCTCCATGCACTCTGATGGCTCTCACAGTCTGGGGCTTGTCTCCCATGTGCCATACGTGTGTAGGGGTCAAAATTAATGATGGCAGCATGTTACCTTCAGCATTAGTAGGGACACCATCTGTGTGGAAAGGACCCATTATACACAGAGTGATGGTCTCTTTTCGGTATGTTCACTTGGGCAAATGCCCAGTTTTCAAGCTGGCCATATACAAGTCAGTAGTGGTCTTCAAGCTCTAGAGCTCTGTTAACATTGGACTTTCCCAAGTTAGCATACCATGTTAGGAGACAAAGTGGCAGAAGTGAATTGCTTTGTTGCAACATAATTCCCATTCAAGAAGAGCAGCATACTTCCCAGCTAAGGCAGGCTACAGGCTTATGTGCATACATGCTTTGATCAATTAATATCTCATCCATTGAAGTAAGTGAAAACCAAGGTAAAGCTTCATAAAATGGACTTGAAGCAAAACCATTTTTTTTAAGTGTTCTGGCAATAAGACTTAACTTTTTTCCCAAATATGTTTCTTTTTTAAAAGTTACTAAGTGGTAGCCTCACAGTTTTTCCAGTTATAACAGTGAATTTAATCCAACTTCTCATTTATTCTGGAGATGGGGGGTTTTTTTTGTTTTAAAAAACCAAACCGAACCAAACCAAAACCAAAACAAAACAAAAACAAAACAAAAAGCAGGCAAACGGAAAATAATAGAAGAGGTTAAAGAAAAATTATTCCTTTTTTTTTCTGGGTTAAATTTTATTTTAATATGAAAGATTGAAAGGGCACATGAATGCTGTGATTCCTGAACAATGCACAGCTATAACCTGACAAGCAATCTTAAATATGTTCCAGTTACTAAGACTCTCATTATTTTAATTGTCAAGCTGTTTAAATTGCAGAAGGCTTTTCTTCTTATTTTCAGTCTGTTCAGGGCAGATGCTGCCAGGTTAGCACTTCATGCCCTGTGAAGTGCTCGGTAGAAAAGCTTCAGCTTCCAGGAGAAAAGTCAGAGTACAACAAGGTATGTCTAGTAGGAAGACAAAGTGCTTGCGGGACCTTGATGAGGGTCTTAAGCCATCAGGGCATAGATTCAGTAAATAAATATGTGCATCATACAAACTATATCATAGAATCATAGAATGGATTTAGTTGGCAAGAACCTTAAAGATCATCTAGTTCCAAACCCCCTGCCATGGGCAGGGACACTTTCCACTAGACCAGGTTTCTCAAGGCCCTGCCCAACCTGGCCTTGAACACTTCCAGGAAGGGGACATCCACAGCTTCTCTAGGCAACCTGTTCCTGTGTCTCACCACCATCAATGTAAAGAATTTCTTCCTAATATCTAGTCTAAATCTACCTTCATTCAGCTTGAGGCCATTACCTGTCATCTTATCACTACAAGCCATTCTAAAAAGTCTCTTCCCAGTTTTCTCATACCAGTACCTCTTCAGGTGCTGGAAGGCCACTATAACATGTCCCCAGAGTCTTCTGTTCTCCAGGCTGAAGTGCTGCAGCTCTCACAGCCTGACCCCATATGGGAGGTGCTCCAACCCCCTCATCATCTTCATGGCCCTCCTCTGGAGCCTCTCAAACAGTTTGATGTCCTTCTTGTGTTGGGGGCCCCAGAACTGAATGCAGTGCTCCAGGTGGGGTCTCATGAGAGTGGAGGGAGAGAATCTCCCCCCTCGAACTGCTGGCCATGCTTCTTTTGATGCAGTACAGGACATGGTTGGCCTTCTGGGATGCAAGGGCACATTGCCAGATCATGCTGAGCTTTTCATTGACCAACACCCCAAAGTCCTTCTCCTCAAGACTGTTCTCAAGACATTCTCCACCCAGCCTTTATTTGTGTGGACCCAGGTGCAGGATCTTATACTTGGCCATGTTGAACTTCATGAAGTTGGCATGGGCCCACCTCTCAAGCCTGTCCAGGTCTCTCTGGATGTCATCCCTTCCCTCCAGTGTGTTGACCGCAATACACAGTTTGGCGTCATCTGCAAACTTGCTGAGGATGCACTCAATTCCACTGTTCATATCACCAACAAAGATGTTAAACAGTATTGGTCCTAATACTGATCCCTGAGGAATGCCACTCATCACTGGTCTCCATTTGGACACTGAGATGACTCTCTGAGTACAACCATCCAACCAATTCTTTATCCAGTGAGTAGTCTGTCCATGAAATCCATGTTTTTCTAATTTAATGACTAGGATTTCATGTGGGACAGTGTCCAACATTTTACATAAGCCCAGGTTACCTACCTTTAATATTTTGCCTAAATAAATGAAAGTTTCATGCAGATAGGTATCTAGATTGAAGCCCAGAGAGGAAGACTAGTTGCTTCTCTGTTTTCTGTGGAAGGTGACCTTGGAGGCCAACCCTTGGTTTGGGGGCTCACCCATTACACACAAGCCTGCTGTGTGTGTGGCAATAAGAGGGAGGAGGAATGTGCCCTTTGGAGGACACTGGGCATAGGGTGTGAACATGCCAGGGCAGCCCGTGGCTGGCTCAAGGGATGGCGCAGGCAGGACATGCCATGGGATGTTGGCTATGGATCCAGGTCCCTCAGAGTGTATCAGTATCACTGTAATGGAAGACCTATAAACTGGGCATCTTTCAGCCTGTGCAAAGACTTGAGGAAGGACTATACGCAGTTTCTGAGTACACACCATGTATTTATTGGCTAATAAGTACCACTACACACACTGCTCAGTGACAAGGCTCTGCTGGACCTGCAGCCATCAGTCAGGCAGAGAAGTGCCATACCTCATTGCATGGCTGAAGCTTTAACTTGCTGAGTTGCAACCATGTGCCCTCTGCCCCTCTACTTCCTACCACCATCTGATTTTACAGCTTTCACATCAATATTTCCCTCTGAAGTCCTGGAATAACCATTATCAACTCACCGTTGGTAATGGTTTACCATTTTTGTTTTCACTTTTCTTTGCTCACATTGCTTAGGAGCTTAGGAGAGGGCTCATGGACCCACAGCAGCACTTCTGCAGGAGCAGCACTAAGCCAGGCTCAGGATGGAGCCTCAGAGCTGGCTTCAGGTTTGTATGGCCCTTGGCATTTAAACGCAATTTCATGCAGTGATTTACATCAGTACCTTCCAGTGTGAGTGTGTGTCCTAAGTGTGCACTCAGGGTGATTTTAAAGATTTCAATACATGAAGAGTTTTTATATTGAAATTGTTCCAGTGATTAACAGAATTATGGTTCAAAAAAAAAGATCTTACCTTAATTCCACTTTTAATTTAAGCTAGGTTCAACTGCATATAAAACCACATAATACAAGATTTTAAAAAAAATCAAAAGTTCCTCTTTGAGAAATAGGTATACTTGAAATAATGGAGGTGGAAAATTTCTTAGAAGAATAATGTTTTTAGAACTTAGCATTATATACATGATTTCTTGGGGGGGGGGGGAAAGCTCTTGAGGGAAAAATTGTCTTTTTCTCCTCCTGTTTAAATCATCAGGTAATACAATAAACAGAGGAATACCTCTCTCTGCTTGTCATATTCTGAGCTTTAATCACAGCTACAAAAAGCTAGTCCATTGTTAAGACTTAAAAACCTCTACTGTGAAAGGGAAATATAATAACCTTTGCTGTATATACACCAGGTGTTTTTCCCTAACAAGCACTGTTGATAGAGTAATGTTTAATCTTTGATGGTAATATCTAGGATGTATTGCATTGCAATAAAAACACTTTCCAGACACAGTATCTTCCAAGATTATAAAATCAATGGACAAACCATATGATTCTGTACAATGGCATTAAATACAGACAAGTAGTGCCAGGGAAATTTGGGTAATGTTGTAAGTTTGATCTCTTACGTGGGAAATATCCAGAGTGTTTAATAGCTGTATTAAGTGGCAAGATTTTGTTCCTACAGATCAAGTCAGCAATAAATTCTTACATTACTAGTGTTATAAAACTCAGTAACAGAAACCTGAAGCTGTGTTACATGACTCTCCCCTAGGAAGGGTCAGTGATTCACTTCTCTCAGTGCTGCAGTAAGAATGACGGTAGGAAGCACCAGATATACACAAAAAAATTAGGAAGAATCATGATGCAAACTCAGTACCACACAACTGCAATTTAATCTACCACTATTGAAAAATTAATTTCATTATCAAGGTCAAAGTGGATTCCCACTGAAAGGAGAATTTGATAAAAATGTTATTAAAATACACTGAAAATTCTGCATGAGCTGAAAATGAAAGGAAAGAGTGCAAGAAAGAAAAGGCTACAGGCAGAATGTAGAGTGATTTGCACCCATTCTCATATAACATTCTAGATCAGGCATCTAGCTGGTTCATAGTTTTAAAGATCCTGTCTCCATCTACAATAATTTTTAATACTTATCCTGTGAGATTGGTCATGGCCTTAAATGTCTGTGCTTCAGTCTTATGCCCTGAAAAAAAAGCAGGAAAATCACCACCCTTCTCAACATGAAGCCCCTAGGTAACAGAATCCCAGGGAAAAAAAAAAAAAAAATGTCTCATGTCTCTTTCCATAAGATACCTTTGCATTTCTGTACAACCCAGCTTATTGTTACTATTGAAAAGAAAAATCCAGGTTTCAAACCAGCCATGGCCACAAACTGGAACCCAAGAGAAAGTTGAGATAAAGGGTTAATGTGGCTTCAGCAGCTTAGCACAAGGTAGAAGTCTGCCTCTGTGTTCAAGAGCTTGAAACACTCCTTATTTCCACCTCTAGGCAATAGTCAAGTATGTTACAGAATTCGTGGGAAGACATTAAGCATGTTGTAGCCAGGGAAGTTTTAAAATGAACTGGGATTAATCTTGCCTACCAATTAAATGCTAATCATTTAGCCTAAACTAGCACTTAGCTTCCTGCTATAGCCAAGGGAGAAGGACAGACACCTCTAAAGAGTGATTATTCCACCCTCTACTGAATAACCAGGGTAGGATGAATCACCTTTCGTAAATCTATGTAAATCTCCACAGAATACAGAAGGAGTCTACATGATTAGCTAAACTCACAACTGTATTTTGAGTCATCTTAAACTACATGAGATTAATTTCACTGCTGGTAATTAACATAAGACACATTTCACTGCATCTGTTGTCTGGACACTCATCAGATACGTCACTTTTATCCAGTCTTATAAACAGAGGAAAACATGGAAATGGAGTATGGTATCTCAGCTAGTTCATTCTTTTCTTCCAGGTAGCAATATTTAAGTCTGACATGGACAGTGTGAGTCAGAGGCTTTTCCTCCAGATGCTGTTTCCTCCTAGAGTGAAAAGCAATCTTATGATGTTGCTGGCTATGCCAGAGATCAGCAGCCTTCCATGGGCCTGACATCACATAACATCCCATCACAACCCCAACTATTACCTTTATACTTTGAAAAAATGAAAAAAAAAAAAAAAAAGGAATTTTTGTCTAGAAAGACTATTGCCTACCATACTGGCTTTTCTTAAGGAGGAATAATTAAAACCACAGTAATGTCAATTATTCGAGGTGTGGTGACTCTGTAGCTCATGCTCTGCAGTTCTGGATCTGCAGAAAGGAAAGCAACAGGAGCTTTAGGATGTGATCAATATTCATTGTCTTAAGTAATATTATTGTACCTTGAGGACCAGTTCAGCCCCCTTATGAAGCATGATGGCAGATGTCACATGCTTTTCATTCCCTGCCTCTCAGCAGCTTTCCCAAGCTGGAGATAGGGAAATGGGTGACATGGCTTTTCTAACTTACTTATTCTTTTTGAAACTATGGCTGTTTTCAGGGAGCCTGACAAGCTAGCTTCTTTGAAGAAGGTGTTGATAATTTCCATTAGCAGCAGACAGTAGTTTTTCTACTGGCTTTCACCAGTCAGGGAGAGTACAAATCTGCTTTGTAGGAGGCAGCTCACATAATCCTAGGGTCTTCTAGAGTTTCATTGTGTTTGATGGAGTTTCATTATGCTGGGGTAGTGAGGTGGTTAATATCTACCAGAGCAATTGAAAGTTTTCTGCCCCTGTGAGTTCCTGTCGCATTTAGTTTATTTCTTCTGCAAAGTAAGCTGAGAGTGCTTTGCAACAGGCTAGTCTCAGGTTTAATTCAAAGACATTCAGTCTTTGAATGTCAGCTGGAACTGGCCTTTACTGATTACTGATCACACTATACTTAAGCAGAAGTGAAAATACAGATAATAGTTACAGGCAGATAAAAATAAATGACAGACAAACAGACACATTCACAAACACAAAGACAGCCTTTACACAGCTGTGTCATGCTTAGAGCTTCCTGCAGTCCACAGTTCCTCATCTTATACACAATGTATCCATACGGGAAGAAATATTTAGCTAGCCCCTTAACTAAGCAGCCAGCCTCTGAATGTGCATAGAAAGACATGTGTGTTCCCAGCAAAACTTATGGTCATGTTCAAGAAAGCAAACAGCCCCAGGGAATGGAGATCTTCCCATTTTGTGGTTAGTTATATAGCTAGGCAATACTAAGAGTGGCCTCTACGGCCCTGCTTGGGGTCTTGCAGTTGTTGTGTAAAGTTAAAGAGGTGGAGAGAGGCTGAAGAGTTGGGCTGAGCATCTGTTTTTTCCAGGGCCACACAAAGCTGTGAGACAGGAATTTCTGGGAGGTAGGAAAGTCCTTCCAGCAGGGTAAACCCTGTGCCAGTTCATGTGGGCAGCTTGGACCAGGAGTATTAACCCTGAAACAGAAAACGGCTGGTCTCTGCTCAGCTTCCCTGCGTGTCTCACAGAAAGTGGCATAAAACAAATCCAGTCTCAGCATGAATGACCAGAGTCTGGATCAATTGTTTTTATACTTGCACCTAAAAACAAACCAAAACCAAATTAGTCTGGTACATTGTTGGGAGATCAGCACAAATGACAGGACTGCTAAGGAACATGTCAGGATTTTGCCATATGCAAATGGCTGTGTGACTTAAGGAGAAAATTATGCTTCTAAATAATTTTAGTTGACTGTCATTTATCTTTATTACTGTATCAGCTGTAATTACAGAGCAAATTACTGACATCATGAGGAATTAAAACTACTCATTTAGCTCCAAATCTTTGTTAAAATTTCCTTGATTTTTTGCAACCTTTTTGCTATTTTGAAAGGACATTCTCAGCAAGTTCAAGACCTTGATTGAAATGACTGAAACAACCATGCATTCTTCCAGTGAGACACACCATAGGGCACAAGGAAGTTAAATATCTGCCTTGTGCTCAGGACCAAGAGGCATTTCTCTCTGCAGGATATCAAATCTAAATCTAGCTACTGTCAGCAATGGCTACCCTTCATTGTTACCCTGTGGCTCTTTGCAGCTTTAGTTGAGATTTCTAATAACCATGTTGTAAATCTGTCATCATTTTCCCTTCTAATTCTAAGTTACTTTTCATCTGACAACATGCCTAAGAGTATATCATGAACCTTTTTTCAGTAACAGATGAAAGGCAGATGGGAATAATTCTTTTTGTTAGTTCCCACCCTACTCACAGCTCTCTAGTGCAAAATTAATGTCATGTGGGATAAGGCTTTATTACAAGCATTTTTTGAATGACCACATTTCTAAAAAAATGAGCATCCTTTGCCTTAAATCACCATACCATGGAGTAGTGCAGTTTGAAAGGAACCTATGGAGATCCTTTCAGCCAACCACTATGGTCAGAGCAGGGTCAGCTGGAGCTAGTTGGCCAGGACCATGTCCAGTCAGGTTTTGAATTTTCCTGTGGACAAAGCTTCCACAGCCTCTCAGGGCAAACTGTGCCACTGTCCCATCACTCTCAGAGGAAGAAAGTTTTTTCTTATGTTTGAAAAGAATTTCTTGTGTTTCAGTTTATGCCCACTGCCTCTTGTCCTGTCACTGGGCACCACCAAGCAGACTCTGCTTCCTTCTTCTTTACTTCCCCCACCAGGCATTTATTTACATGGACAATATCACCCTGAGCTTTCCCATCTCCAGGCTGAATAGTCCCAGCTGTCTCAGCCTCTCCTTGTATGGAAGATGCTTCAGTCTCTTAATCACATTTGTGTCCCTTTGCTGGACTCACTCCAGTATCTCTGTGTCTCTCTTGTACTGAGGAGCTCAGAACTGGACCCAGCACTCCAAGGTGTCTCATCAGGACTAAGTATAGAAGAAGGATTGCCTTCCTTGTCATTGTGGTGGCATTTTGCCTAAAGCAGCCCAGGATGATGTTGGCTGCCTTTGCCACATTGGCTAACTGTCAGCTTGATGTCCACCAGACCACTCAGGTTCTCTTCTATCAAGCTACTTCCCAGCCACTTGGCCCTCAAGTGTCTGGTGTTATTCCTCCTGAGGAATAACAAATGCAGGACTTTGCATTTGTCTTTTCTGAACTTCATGTGGTAATTCTTTGCCCATTTCTCCAGGCTCTGAAGGTCACTCCGGATGGCAGCACACCCATCTAGGATATCAGCCACTTTTCCCAGTTTTGCAGCAAACACCTGTAAACTTGCTGACAGTGAATCCTGTTCCAATATCCAGGCCATTTAATGAGGATACTAAACAGTACTGGTAATTGTACTGATCCCCTGTGACTTGCCTCCAGCTGGGTTTTGTGCCGCTGGTCACAACCATCTGAGTCTGGCAGTTCAGCCACTTTTTAACCCACCTCACTGTTCATTTATCTAGTTCACGTTTGGTTTTTTTTGCTGTTCTCCTGGAACTTCCTTATCCGTATGCACATGCTTGAGCTGGGCCTCCTTGGACCCAATTTGTTGATTAAGAAGTCTCTGTTGTGCACATCATCCTGCAACTTTTGCTTACCAAGCCAGTCTACCATTTCCTCTCTTGACAGTGTGTCATCATTTCTACCCAAGTTTTTCCTACTTTAAGGTCTTATCCCCATGTTGGCCACCCTGTTGGCAAAAATTATTTTGCTTTACTTGGTCAGGTGGATCCTACATCTTCAAGACGGTCTTCATCAACATAAGATGCACCATCAGGCACTGAGCTGGATCTGTCCACTCCTCCTGAAGCCTTTCCACTTTATTGACAGACTTAAAGAAAAAATCATGTGGACCCACAAGCCTCTCATCCTTGCTGTGAGAGCCACGTACCTATGACTGACAATTTCCAGGTGTCCCTTGGTCTTATTGCTGGTGCTTACATGGAAGAAGAGCATAAGACCAAGGAGCAGACAGCTACAGCCTTTCATCCAAGACTCTGGTAAGCAGCAACGTGCCCCAAAAGGAGGTCAGGTTGGCAGATGGGGCATCCATCCCCACAGGAGGGAATCTCCCCCTGTTGTCACTAGCTGCTCCTTCCGGGTGCTGCCATGGGGTGCAGGCTCAGTGGCTGCAGTACTAGGCTGGAGAGAGCTTCCAGGCCCTTGACTGCTGCCAGGGTACTGAACCCATCTGGTAGGTGCAGACCTGCAGGTGGAGAAGCAGTCATTCCCCTGATGTCTGAAGCTTCCAGTCTTTGCCATTGTGTCTCCATTTCTCACACTGATAGGAACAGACTCTGCCTGCCCCTCAGGCTCCTCTTGTATCCACAGAGAAGCTTGGGCATATCTCCTTTTCATCATCCCTGTGGCCATGCAGCCTCCTGACTTCCTTTCCCTGTTAACATAGAACCTCCCATCTCTCACATGGGCTGCTGGTGAGGAGCCTCTCTGCCCTGGCCCACAGAAGGAGCCACAGGGCAACCCTCAGTGCCCTGGACCTGCATCCTCCTGGGGAAACTCACTCTGGGTCAAGGCCTCTGATGTGCAGGGGGAGTTGCCCCCGTGGGTGCTGTGGACTGTGCCTTGTCACCTTCATTACCAAGCACATGTACAGAGTTTCTGTCCCCCTCTTCTGTACTCTTTTGCACCAACTGCTGCACCAATTGCTGCACCTTTGATAGCTGCACATGTTCCTCAAAGTTTGTTCAGTTTCCTTTCAGGTCATCTGACAAATTCCTCTCCATAAAAATTCCCAAGTTTTTATAGCATACCATCACATATTTTATGCATGTTTACAGAGAAATGGTCTCAAGCTAACCTGCTGAAGCATCACTCATAGTCTTGTCCTTACTCCTCTATCTATACATAATATATAAAGCACAGGTTAATAATGTAGAAATATTGAAAATACTTTTGCATATAAATTATTAAATAAATGAAAACACACGCACGCACTTACACAGGTGTGCCTGTGCACGTGAGGAAACATCTAGTAAGGCAGGCATTCAGCACAGGACCCATGGTGATGTGACGGGTGTTGCCACAATGCCTGAAATCCCAGAAGCCAAATTTACCAGGCTCATTTAGGAGCTTGAAGAGCTCTAGACCCTGTATGGGGACACATTAGACTTTCAGACTGGGGTTTGCCACTGCCAGCGCTGATGACAAAGGCAGGCCAGAGTTTCATGCCTGGCTGCACTAGCATCTGTGTCTGTCTTAGGGAGACACCTCTATAGTAGGTGTCCTGGGAAAATAAGATCTAGTGGCTGAAACGATTTCCTTCATTTGGACAATTATAGTGATTATGTGTGTTGCAAACAGAGGGCTCTGGAATTACAGGTGTCCCCTGGTGGAGCTTCTGGCTAGCCTGGTACATCAGGAGAGTGCCCTATCTACTGGATCCTGGAGAGCAGGGGAGCTCACACCACCTTTCCTGTTGAAATTCATCTGGCA
Source organism: Actenoides hombroni (assembly GCA_024336885.1). Classification (NCBI taxonomy): domain Eukaryota; kingdom Metazoa; phylum Chordata; class Aves; order Coraciiformes; family Alcedinidae; genus Actenoides; species Actenoides hombroni. The sequence goes on from WUAM01000431.1 coordinate 12,708,528, forward strand.
GTAACCAGGAAAGCCAAACTGTGTCATTTGCTTGTAGGTTTTCAATGAATAAAAGAAAGTAAGCCAAGAGAATTTTCAAAAACAAAATAATGGAAAAGAAGTATTTTTCTCAATCAAAATATTTCAGGATGGTAAATAACTTCCAGTGCAATGAGAGCTGCCATTTTCACAGGCAGATCAGAGTAAGAACTTAAGGAGCAAAAAAATGCAACTACAGGTGACTTGCTTTACCCATAAGAGTACTAGGCTTTTGTGAGTGGGATTAGCCTAGAAGTTTTCCAGGACCGGTAGTTGCTTGTTTCTTGTTGCTTCCTATAATGGTGCACCAGTAGTGTAATGATGAGACAATAAGTTTTATCAATCCAGTCACTACTGAAATATTCCTGAAAACATTCTAGGGATTTCAGGGTACATTAAAATGGTGAACTTTTATTTAATTTTTTATTTAATTAAGACTTTTCCTGGAGAACATCTTACTATTTCACAAATATAAGAAAAATATCTCATATGTGTTTTCTGAATTGTTTTGGGGTAAAAACCCTTAGTTAGCAAGAGAAGAAAGACAAGAGATGCACAGTTAAACTGATGTGTTGGAAAAATCTTACCTACGAAATTTATCTGTGAAAAATGTATGTAGCAAGTCAAACACAGAACTGTCAATTGTCTGTCATGCTTTTCAAAATGGGATGGATGTTAATTACTAAATAGTATATCTAAGGTCCCTTTGTGCTGAACTCTTTTTTTCTATTTTGGGATTCTGAGATTTCCACCGATGTCTTTATTCTCTCAGAGAGACTAAATTTATATTTCTGTAGCAAATTTCTTTCAGCACTTCTGCATCCTTAGAAGTCACTGACAGGAAATAGTATCTCTGAGAGATATCTCTGAACTGAAGTTAAAGTCCAGTCCGATTAGTCATTTCCTTGTCTGCAAATGCCTGTTCCCTATATAGCTCTTTGTAAATTGTATAGCTCAGCCTAGCTTTCAAATGACCTCAGAGCCTTTAAAAAAATCTTAGCAACAGAGCTGAATAGTGCAGTTGTAGAAATATGTCTCAACAGAAGAATAAGTTTATTGACCTTTTGAATCTTCAGGAATGCAATACAACAATGTATAGCAAAGGATGCAAAACTTTACATATAATTAAACATACTCTAAGCCTCCCTATGGGGAGTCTACATCAGAGTTCAAGCCAGAACTAGTATGTCAATACATTTATTATCTGCCAGTAACACAGTGTATGCTTTTGTCAGGTAAGGGGACCAACAGCTTGGGAATTCATAGAATCATAGAATGATAGGGGTTGGAAGGGACCTCTGGAGATCATCGAGGTCAACCCCACTGCCAGAGCAGGTTCACCTAGGGCATGTCACACAGGAACATGTCAAGGCAGGTTTTGAAAGTCTCCAGAGAAGGAAACGCCACAACCTCTCTGGGAAGGCTGTTCCAGCGCTCCGTCACCCTCACAGGAAAAAAGATTTTCCTCAAGTTGAGGTGTAACATCCCATGTTCCAGTTTGTGCCCATTGCCCCTCATCCTATCACAGAGTTATGGTGTATGGTGTTACTCCTCCCTGGGTGTAAGACTCTGCACTTGCCCTTGTTGAACTTCATTAGGTTCCCCTTTGCCCAGCTCTCCAGTCTGTCCAGATCTCACTGGGTGGCATCACAGCCTTCTGGTGTATCAGCTACTCCTCCCAGTTCCATATCATCATCAAACTTGCTGAGGGTACACTCTATCCCTTCACCAAGGTCACCGATGAAGATGTTGAACAAGATTAGATCCAGTATTGACCCTTGGGGAACACCTCTAGCTACAGGTTGTCAACTGTGCAGTGCTCTGCAGCAGTGATCACGACCCTCTGAGCTCTATTGTTTAGCCAGTTCTCAACCCATCTCACCATTCCCCTTCTAGTACGCACTGCCTGAGCTTGCCCACAAGGATGTTATGGGAGACACTGCCAAAAGCCTTGCTAAAATCAAGGTAGACAACATCCACTGCTCTCCCTCTATCTACTCGTTCAGTCACAGCATTGTAGAAGGCTATCAGATTAGACAGACATGACTTCCCTTTAGTATATCCATGCTGGCTACTCTTGATAAACTTCTTTTCTTCCATGTGCTTAGAGATGGTCTCCAGAATGAGCTGCTCCATTACCTTTCCAGGGATGGAGGTGAGGCCAACTGGTCTGTAATTGCCAGGATCTTCCTTCTTGCCCTTTTGGAAGACTGGAGTGACAGTGGCTTTCCTCTAGTCCTCAGGAACTTCAGAAATTAATTGTTAGAATGGGGAAACATTATTTATCCATGTTAAGATGGGCCTAATGGAAGAGTTTAAACTGTTAGGGAGGGAAAACTTGTTTAAAATTCTCATTTTTATTATTTCTGTGAGTCATTCTGGATTCACACCAGACTCCAGCTTTTCACATTCTAATGTGAAGCTCCCATTAGGATTGAAATAAAGTCTTTAGCATCTCCTATAGTTCATTAAAGCCTGCACTTATTTATACGGTCTTTCCTTCCACGCATCCTTTAGCATATGTTATCTCAAGCTGACCATTTGCTTAGCCTCTAACCAGGTGGATTTGCATTTTTAGGCCAGTTGTTGTGGGGAAACAAGCATCTTGAGTGACATTCTGTGAATTTTATTCAGGCTTGCTCAGTTGAGCAGCTGCCTTTGGCATTGCTTCAACAGTTTTCGTCTGAGAAGGTCCATGGGTTGGGAGGAGATTTGGGTCTTACCCTATAACCACCCTTTTGATGCCATGTGCTGATCAAACTTTTCACAGTTGTAAACTCTATGAGTGCCATTGAACCTCAGGGCTCTGTTCTGAGCCTTTCAGATCTTTCATTAAATTTAAATCTCCTTGAAACATTGATTGTGTCATATGGCTTTCATTATCATAAGCACGCTGATGATATTCAGATTCATGGTTCACGTTAACCTTTCCTACTGAGGTCAGTAACAGTATCTCTGAGCGTCTAACAGCTGTGTCCCTCTGCATGTCTCATAATTTTTTGACATTAAACACTGGCAGTAAGAGGATCTGTTAATTGGGTCTGACAGTTTCTATTCTTTTGGTTTGCATTTCATGGAGTCTGCTCAGTACCTTTAGCTGGGAACTTGGGCCTTATTCCTGACAACAATTTGTCATTTACAGCTCTTACTTATTTTTTTCAAGAAAAAAATGTGTTGTTACTTAACATCTCATAAATTTGCATGTACTTAATCATTACATCAATAAAAACATCCATCTGTATGCTTGTGGTTTTGTGTTTAGAGATTGTCTTTATTCAAAAACATATTTGTCATGTCAACGTACTCATACTTTTTTGCTTATGCCATCTCTCCTTATACTGGTAGCAATACCCCTTATACTGGCCAAGGCCAGTAAGTAGCGTGTGCTTAGTGACAATGCACATGAACTTGGACATGGTGCCACCCTAGTGCACAAGGCACTTGCCTTATGAGCTAGAGCATGTTTGGCCAGCTTGGAGTATGGGCAAAGGAGCCAGTCAGAGCCAAATGTTTTTGTAATTTAACTGAATTTTCTCTGTGGGCGTGAAAGAAGAGCATATGGTCTGCTCCCTGCTTCTCAGTATGGGGCTTTTGGTCTCAAGAAGGGTATTAAATAAAACAGTACAGTCATTCTCCAATGGCCCTTGAAGTGATTAGAAGAATACTGTTGTGTCTGACCAGCAGCTCCTCTCCAGAGTGACAGCGGTGGGGCAAGTAAGAAGTTTGTGTTCAAACAGATTAGTAGAAGGAATACATGTGTGGTTTTCCTCTATCAAAGGCTGAAAAGAAAGTATTAAGATTTTTATTTGGTGGCTATTGAGAAGTGACAGGGGTGGTGTTAATCTTCTGTTTGTGCTCATTTTTAAATAGATGCCAGTTAGCCTGCTAGATTTAAAATGTTGTCCTCATCTGGGCTAAGACCATCTTGCACTTTTTTTCATTTTAAAACCAGGAGCAACAAAAATATAACCTTCAGCCTGTAATAAAAAAAAATCAACAAATTACAAAGGCTTCAAAGACTTGAGTGTCTTGAAGATGGAGTATATTGCTGTTTATAAGCAGGTACTCAAGAATAATGGTGAATATCAGGTAAAGGTATGTGAAATTTTTGATATTGTATGACTTTGGTGCTCTCTACAATGGTGAGACTTGAGAGACATGTAGGAAGGAAATTTGTCTCATGGTAAGAGACAGTAAATTCTTTACATCAATATTGTGCTGCTCTACACATACTTAGCTCTGTAAGAAGAGAGAGCTCAGCTCTCAGATCAGCATTACACCTCTCCAAGCAGCTTCCCAACAAGGAATAAGGGAAAATATTAAGTCTGTCTATGTTCTCAGAGCAGCATGCTTACACAGGCACAAATGCTAGCCCCAAGCTGAGCAGGTCACAGAGTAGTGTCTGGGGACTTATGTTCAAAATGTGTGACAAAAGTCAGTGCTTGAACTATCTCTCCAAAAGATTACTCTGTGACAGCTTTGAGTGCACCAGGGCTGCCAGACTGTGCTGTCAGGCTCTCTGCTGCCTGCTGGCATGAGTAACTTCCATACAGGTGATCTGCTGCCTCTTGAGTTCATGGAGGGAGAGTGCTACCCAACAGCACTACCCTCCAGGAAGGTTTGGTTGTGCAGATTAGCTCCTTCCTGCTGAGAGAGTGGACATCTCTTCGTACTCAACTCTGCTGCCAGGCACCCTCACCTGAACGTTAAGGCAGGTCAGTGCTTTCTCAAATAAACTCAAGGATAATTGCAGCGCTGGGGATTTTCACCTTCACATACATCCACTTCCATGGCAATCTGGGAACAAGGGCTCTCTGCTTAACTTGAAATTAGGATTTGAACCTCAGTGTGTCACCAGAGTGCCCCAGCTCCTGTATAATTCAGAGGCAAATGTCTTCCATTACAGCTAGGTATTTGTTATAAGAAGTCATTATCCCATGAAACCGTACAATAAAACTGTCGTGCCCACCAGGCAGTGATAAGTCTTACTTTTTATGCCCTCCTCTGCTCAGTGAACAGGAAATAATTCTGACATTTAGAATTAAGAAAAAGCATAAGAAGTAAGTATTCTACTTTATTGCACTAAGAAATGTTTCACTTTTTGTACATTTATACTTATACAACTGGGAATCAAAAGAAGATGACAGGATTCCCTATTCAGTGAAACACTTCCTGGATGAGTATGGAAGAGAAAATTTGGGGAAAAAACATGATGTCTATTTCTCTTCTATTGTAATATAGTCTTTTTTAGTTGGAAATAAGTTTAGTTTTTCCACTGTAAGGATGGCAACTGGTACCATGAATCTTCATCTGAAAAAGACTATTTCAAGATGACCTGCAAATGTAATGAAAGTCATTACAAGTTGAAGGAATGGAATCAGATATATATTTTAACAGTATTATGCTGCAGGAATAATAATAAAAAAAAAATGTAACAAGCCCAAATCTTTCTGGGAGAGCAGGAGAAAGATTTGAGAGAATATTGTGGGAAGCTTGATTGACAGTTAGTTGAAGGACCAAGTAATCATAATAGCTTTATTTTCCAATATCATAGCATTTCTTAAAGCATTACTAGCTACAGTCTGGAGAAAAATAAAAGAACAGAGGAAAACTTCCAACACTGTGAAATTAGTAACCGCAGAAAAAACCTTATCTGAATTTAAATGCCTCTACCTCACATGGTTAGATCATTTGCAAACACTTTCCATGGCTGGTACAGTTACATTTTTTCCCTACTTTTGGGACAAAACTTCTCTTGCCTCATAGAAATCTTAAAAGAATTTATGTATGATTGGCAAGCAGAAAGATCATATCAAGGCATAATGAAAACAGCCATAATGAATGAATCTATGACTATAGATTTTGAGATAAAATTACAAAGAACTTTTCACATTTATTTGCTTATCTTCTGTATATTTCACTGATGAAACCTCAGTGATGGATGCATCTATTAGCTTGAATCTTAGGAGGAATTTCCCTGCTTAGATTCTGTTTGCAAATAATTTCTAGGGCAGTTTCTTTTCTCTGAATGTTTATGTCTCTCATCAAACTCTTAAAATAATTTTTGCATTTCTTCCCCATTGGGAATACCCGTAAGAGCAGGAGCAAACAGTTCCTGGGGACTATCTCAAAATAAACGTATCTCCAAACTCTCTCTGGAACAAAGTGATTTGAAGATGTTTGTTGAGAAGGTTCTTAAAATAACAGTCGTAAAATTTCCTAATCCCAGTCCCATTTCTCATTACAGCCAATAAAACTTTTAAGAAGATAAGCAAAACACTAGTGTATAATTAAAAACATATAAAAGTATAGACCGAAATACGCTATTTCGTTCTTCTGTGAAAGAGCTGTCTCTGTGAAACGTGAATTTATACATCCATTAATTTCCATATTAACTCTGTACTGCTACCTTAGCTGTTCTGAACAGCTAGTGGTTTTGAACAAGGGTCTGATAGTGAAACTACATTCATTATATTGCAATGCAGGACTGGCAGATGTATAGCCTTGAGCATCATAATAAACTTAGAAAGTAAACTGAAATTAATTCTGGTCATGTGAGTATTTGTGCAATCTAAAATGTCATTGCCATCATTCCTATTACAATAATTTTTTGCTGAAGAGAACAAGGTATGGCCCAGACTGTGGTTCATATCTCAAATTTTTCACACTTCTTTGATTTTGATAATATTTTCCTTAGACATTTTTTTTTCCCTCCAGCAAAGTTTTATACAGTAATTCCTGCCATTTTTCTAAGGCTAAATTAGAAAAAGAAATCTGAAGTATGTGGTCTAAAACAGTACACACATAAAAAAATGTCAGGTTAGAAAAATAATAAACTAATGCTGAAGAGATTTTATTTCAATAAATAGACACAAAAGAGCATTTAAATTCAAGTTAAACCAGAGGTAGTTAGGGCTAGTTCGTCCATTCTCGTAAGACTGACACGTCTTATATGTGGGAACTATAAAACTGGTAAAGTAATGAAGGACTAACTGAAACCTAATTTGTTTTATTTGACTTGACCACACAAATGAGTACTACATTACTATACTTTTTTTTTTTAAGTTGCTATTCAAACCTACCTTTTTTTTCTCATGTGAAATATCTTGTGCTGGATACATTCCTTTAGTATCTTCAGTCTAGGCAGGAACAGATCCTAGAACTACTCCGAATTCCAAAATGATATAACATGTAACTAAGGGGAAAAAACCCAAACAAACTAAACAAACCAAACAAACCGAAAACCAAACAAAAACATTTTGCATGCATTCCAGGACCATTCAGAAAAGCCTTGTATAAAAACCAGAGATGTTGTGGGGCCAATATATCAGTAAAGACCTAAAGCATATACAAGTTATGTAAGAAGTTGTGTATATGTTAGGTGCTTGGTGTTCAGATAGTGATCTGACATGTAGAGTGACCACCTAGAATCTCTTCTCAGTGGGTCAAGCAAGATATTCCAGAGGAGCTTTACAGAGAAACACATGCACTGAGAAAAGAGATTCTCCTACTTGTCACTAGGAAAGCTGAATATTCTTCTCCAATCTAATGAAAACAGGGATTTCATTTATGCAGCAGGTATTTGTGCAGTGGTTCACTTTGACTAGGTATTAATAGAGGCACCATAGAGGGTATAGACTTGCTAAGCAGCAGAGCCTTGAAGCAGAGGACTGTCAGAAGACACAGACCCTGCACCTGCAAAGCACCCTGACAGGAGACAGTGTGTTTCCCGAACTGCATGTGAATTAGACACGCTCACATCTACATAGATTTCATTTACTTTGCACAGATGAATATGATGGCCAGGTATCCAACTAGAACAGTTCAACCCTTTCGGAACTCTGCACTTACTTGTTTTAATGTGTTAGGATATGTTTAAATAACTCTTGCAAACTCCAGTCTTCTGCCATGTTCACATGTGCCTTGGAGATGCAATGTCATCTTGACACTGCTCAGCCTCCCTTTAAGGACACTATGTCCCATCCAAAATGTAGAAACTATCAAATATTGTCATATCCTTTCTTCCATTAGTCATACTAATTCCTGTTCATAATACCTGTGGTACCTCTGTTTTTTACCTTCTTTTAATGAATGGCTTGTGATTAGCAAGCTCTAGGATTTAAGGGGACCTCTTTGTTTGTTTTTCTCCTGATAATTTCCAGACATTTCCTATGGCGATTTGTTCTGTGATGCAAGAATTCCATCTGTTCTTTCCTATGTACTGGCACTGCTTTATTGTGCATCTGCATCACATTGTGATTCAGAGGGTTTGAATTAGTATCTCTTATTTCCTGTACTGCTGATTTACCATAATTTCTGCATTTTCAGATTGTCTCTTCCACTGGTCTGAGTTAATTATTGCAATAAATAATTAATTAGAATGTATCAGGCAGTTTTTTATATACTTCAGCATACCTCTAAACTCATACTTGAAACTCCTTGCAAAAACCAATTCCTGACCATAACAGACCACCAAAGATTATAGGTACTTGAATTTATATATACCTAGGTGTATATATAAATTCATATACAGAAGTATGACAAACATAAACAGTCTTGGAAAGAATATAAACTTCCAATTGTTTATTGCAAATTAATATAGACAAGTTAATACTCAACTTATTGCTAGAAAGCGAGGATGTCTCTGAAAACTGTGGGTAGCACTTGGAAGTACTCGGTCATTAGCAGAACATTTTATTTATCTTCAGCAAATAGCCTTGTTTATAGACAAGACCTCTGCTTGGCTTTGACCCAGCAAATTTTAAAAATATGTCAATGCAGAAAAGAAGTTAGACTCCAATGATCAGCCAGGAGTTGCAAGATGTGATCAAACTGACACCCTGATAAAGTTTATCAATCATAAGAAGCACCAGCTGGGAAGAATTCCTTAGTAATAGATCGCTCTGTATGGAACTGAACATATGAGAGAACTTTTACCTCTACACGTTATCCTATTTAGAAGAAAAACATCCCCACTGTCAGCCGACAGCTTTTTAGTTGAAATAGCAGTAGGAAGTACTTACAGAGCTTACCAAAATCCAGAGTCAACAGGCATGTTTTTTACCCATCTCTGTGAATCTGTCTTTAAACATAATAATCACTTTTTAATCCTTGCAATTATTATAAAATTATTTATGCTACACTTTTCTTATGTCAAATATGACTTGTGATGGCTGGCTAAACCCCAGGAAATTTGTTCTACAGGGGAGTCTTTCTAAACAGGCATTGGTCCATTCTTGTCATTTCCAAAACCCTCAAAAAGACTGTGCATCAACAAGCTTTGAGATGCAGGGGGTCAGTTTGGTTATGCAGGGTAGCAGCCTAGTGAAAGCATTTCTGATGAGTGAAATATGTCTGGTATGCAAGGATGAACCCTATATCATGGAATTTTTCTTGAAATTGTAAAGTTAGCTTTTCAAGTTCCCACACAAGTCCTTGGAGATATAAAGAATGTAAAACTTATCTTTTAAAATTAACTTGGCCGGTTAAGCTCAGTCAGAACTATGATCAGTGAAGTATGAGGAAGTACTGACTGATATTGTATATTTAAGGATGTAAGGTGGTTGACTGCGGATAAGAGACAAAGATGGCATTCAAACCTTTGGAATGCTGCTGGGTAATTATCTTTTACCAATTATAATACATTTGTTTCATGCAATGCCTTTGTTCTATCAGCAAGACACCAACTCTGCAATATTAAACTTTCACATACAGGCTAATAGATTTCATAATACAAAGTGTGAATGGGTAGTAGTGGGTGGAGGAAATCCTACCTTGTGCTCTAGCATGAGTCTTTGTGCAGCTGTTCTGAACTACAAAAAAAAACCAACAAGAAACCAAACAAAACCAAAACCCAACCAAATTGTAAAAATCTGCCAGAAATTATATTAAACTGATTGGCCCCCCAGTAGAGTTCACAGTTTATCCATTCAAGAAACTGTGCAGGTGAAATCAGGAAAAGATAGTAATGGGAATACCTGCAACCAAGATTGCTGCTAGTGACTTCATGGTGTGAAACCATAGGTCCTACACGTTCCTGAGGGCAGAACGTCTAATTGGTGTACCCTGGGCCATTATGTTCCTTATTGAAAGCTTTAAGTCTTCTCCTCATATTTTCTTTGGCATTCTCACTGCTTTAGTAAAAAAAACCTCAGGAATTAAGTTCTTAGGTTTTGTTAGCAGTAATCCAATTCATCAAATCAGATTCACTTCTTCATTGACCTAATATTTACATAAGTACCAGTACTTCAATATTGACATTTTACTGTATCTCTGAACTGCGTGGTTGCAGAATGATGTAAGGAATTTTACATTTGTATTTTTTAAAACTTCAGGTTTTTACCATCTCCCTATTGAACATTAATGTCATGTCCAAAGGGACATCTAGAAGTTTATTTCTCTTTTGTGTAGTCTATTGGTACCAAATATATTATTCTTTATTCCAGAGATTTCTCAAATACATTCTGTTTTGCACACTGCTAATGCAGTAAAGACCAAACATTTGGACTGTATTTATAAATGTGATTTGTATGGCCTAAGTTAAAACAACTTGCTTTTACTAGCACAGTACTGGTACAGTTATCCAGGATCCAGTCTGCTTCCAATAATTTTTGATTTGCATTTAAAACAGCAGAGTTGCTATCTTCTCTGACTATAGTGTATGATCTCTGTTTTGGATGCTCATAAATAGCTGAGCTATGTAAGAAAAAAAAAAAAATAAAAAATTCCACCACAATTACTGAAAAAAGAAACTGGTGGATGTGTTGCTTATCCAGAAACATAAAGTGTAAGTCCCTAAATATTCACAGAAATTTTGACAGGCTTGCTCATATATTCAATTTCATCATTATGTCTTGTTTTCTCTCATGCTAATAAGGCATAAAGACTCCTTTATTCCTTCTAACCCTTTGCTGTGGAGAGATTTCATCAGTGGAAACCCAATACAGCCATTCCATCAATTTACAACAGAAATCCTTTTCTTCCCTCCTTCTCTCTGTTTGTTGTTTTCTCATGTAAACTGTTTAGAAAGGCTACTGAGATTAGACTGCTCCTTGTATCAGTAGGCATTGCTTTCCCAGAGTGACAGGCTAATTTCCTCCTTTCCTCCTCTGTAGCCTTGCACCCTGCTAGCACTCGTGGGAACCAGAGAGTTCGCCGTTAGCATCCTGAAAAGGTTTACCTAGGTCATCATTGGTATGCATTGGCAAGTGAAAAACAGAGGGAAAAAACTGAAATGCATGGGGAATGGAGGTGGGGCTGTACTGCTTCAAGTGCTGGAAATCAAACCTTCAGGGTCAAACATGTAGCATTTGGGGCTTTAGCACTGTTACAGATATTTCGCAAAGTGTAAAGATTAATATAATGACAATGCTTTCAAAAGTATGAGTTTTAAACCAGTTTAGAGGGTATTTTTTTAAGAGGAATGAAATCACCCTTTCTGAGGGAAAAACTGAGGGAGTACACAGCACTCTGACAAACTGTCACACTGTAGCTCTTCCTCCCAGCATCGCACAATTTAGTTTGCTTTCTTTTTCCACATCAGAACATCAAACTGTGAGTTTTAAGAACTGAGCCAGTACAGGAACATCTCATATAGGAGAGGGATTATGACTGAGTACAAGTGCACTGCTGCTGGTTTTGTCAGGCCTCTAGATGCCCATTAGAGATTATGAGGTCCCTGCTGAGCTGTGAAATGCAAAGAGACAAATACTGTAACTGAGATGAAGAGCATCTCACCAGCCTCTCCTCAGGTTAAGGTGTTCTGCTGCCATGAATCCTCCCCCAGACAGTGGTCAGTCAGGGGTCTTGCCCAGTCCTTCTGGCATGTGGTACAGCCCGAAAGGGCATTTTCTTTCCTTACTGGATGATGACTGTGGGAAAGTAAATAATAATGAAGTTTTGATTTCAGCTGCTGTCTCACCCCAGCAAAGTCCTTTGTCATATTTAAATGGGTCAAAAGGAGCTTTACTATTTAAAGTTGTAGCTGAATCATGAATCTCCTCAGAATCAAAATTAGGTATTGTCCTTTTTCTAAAAGCTAAAGCTAAGACGTCTATTTTCAGCCAGATCATACTGCTAACTCCCTTTGCATCTTATTCCCATATTTTAGCAAATCACAACCATATTCTCATATTGATTCTGCCCTCAGCATGAAACTGTTTCAATTTCCCAGTAAATTGTAGCACTGATCTTATTAAACACCATGGAAAGCCCTTATGTGGTGCACTGATGTCATACCCTTTTCTGATAAACAGCATTAAAAATGTATGTACCTGATATCAACCATGTGTGCTTCTTACCAAATATGAGCATAGCATGGTTAGAAATCACTTGAAGAACTGCTTGGTTTGATAATATATTTAGTCAAACAGTGTGAGATCTTCCTGATGGCAAAGTATTTCACAACTGAGTCAGGATGAGTCTGGACTAGTACTAAAATACAGATGATATTCAGTATTTTTATGGTAAAATCCATAGAAATCTAATCTGTAGTACAGAGGAAAATTAATTAGTACAGCAATTTAAATTTAGTATAGCAGTACATGCTGATTTCTTTTGTTTGCTTCCAGGCACCTAGAAACTTTATATTTTAGGTAAGTAAAGACCCACTACTCAGTCTAAACTGTCCAGATGCTCAAGTACCAGAGTCGTGGAATATTTTATTTTTTTTTAATCTATGTTTTAGGGACATAGTATCCTAGGGAGATAATGGAGATGGTATTTTCTGCAGCAAGTAGCTTCTTCCTTTGTGTTTTTTTTGGGGTTTTTTTGTGTGTAAGATGAATTTTCCAGTTTTCTACTGGTTCTTACTTCTAAGGGAGGCATGTAATCAAATTATGGTCCAGAAGCAGTCACAAAATTATCTTGGGTGTCTTTTTTTAAAAAGCCAAAAAACAAAAATCAACACCTTCCACCCCAATTTTCAGAAGATGGGAAAAGAGTTCTTGTCTTGAAATTGCTTTAAAGGGTAGAATCTTCCTCGCTTTAAAAATAGATTATTATAACTTGGCAACAGCAATAACCAGAGGTAGGATACTGCCTCTGGACCTCTGGGTCTCTTCTGGAGTGAGACTTGCTCATGCAGGAGAGTTTACATCTCCCTGCAGAAATTTTCTGAAAATGACAGTAAGAGACTGTAGAGGAACATGACTGGCCAATTTAATCTCTAGGTAGCCTGTGTCAGAACAAAAAGGCATAAGGTTTCAGTACCAAAATGTGGTTCTGTTACAATTGCCCAAAAATTCAATGCTTTGCCAACATTATCCCACAAAGTATTTCATTTTTAACAGGTGGACCATAAAAGCAGAACAGCCTAACATATTATTACACAGAACTCCCTTTAAGTTCAGTGAGTTGAATCCTCTTTGGACCTACATGTGTTCTCATTAAAACTTGAAGATTTTCCTTTGAACTCAGTAGATCTTATCTGAAGCAATACAAAGGGAAGGGGCTGATATGCTGAGATAATAATAGACAGTATAGCTGGCATTTTTCTCATCTCCCTTTTGTTGTTTTCCTGTACACTTTTCATACAGGTTCCCCCTCTAATCAGTGCAGAGTGGGTGAGGTTTTTCTGCTGAAAGGTTCATGCCACGATGAAATAAGTGTCTAAGGAGAGGGACCCTGGAAGCATCTCTCTCTGCTGACTGTGGAGGCAGTTGAGATAACTGGCTTAAACACAGGACTTGGCCAGAAATTCAGTTCCAGATTCAGACTCTTGTGTTCCTGTTACAAGTAGCGAAAACTGACAACTCCATTCATTTGCCCCAACTTAGCAGCCAGTGTCTTTTAAGATGCCCTAGGTAATATATTTTGACTGCCTGACAGCTGCCATCATAGTTTGGGGTGCCCATAAGGCCTGACCCATATTTGCCATACTTGAGTAGTTTTTCCTGAGATCATGAGTCCTCTGCAAAGGTTAATTTTTAGGTCACCATCATTTAGGCAACTGAATTGAGCTTCTGGTAACCACAGTAAACAAAAAGTGAGATTCGGTTATCTAAACTTTGGCAGCTAGTGCCAAGTGAGATGCCCTAGGGCACCTGAAGTCTTCCCCACTCAGGACTGGCAGATCTGACCTATGACTTTCTGCACCAGCATCTGCAGCCATGCAGAATAATTGAAAAATGTCAAAATAGAGAAAACATTTACAATCCTGAAAGGCTTGTTCAGGCACCTGAGCTTTCCTCCTCCCTAAAGAGCTATTCAGCTGACAAAAAGCAATTCTAGATACAGAGTTCAAATCGCTATAACACTTTACTCTTATCCAGAGGGTAGGGTAGACAATTAAATACAAGTATTTGAATATTTGGCTCGATCTGTAAATTCATTAATTTTAGATGGGATGAAGCACAATGCAGTTGGTTTATGCAGATGAAGTTATATATAAACCTTTGCTGATCTAGCAGTGATTGCCATGATTAGAATTTGCAAAGTATACATGTTTCTACTGTCAATTATAAAAAGAATACCTCACAAAATATGCACATTATTTAATGCCATTTTACTCTCTACCACTGGGATATTTATGGCTTGTCAGCATTTCCCTTTACCTGACTTTTCTCAGTGAGCTTTGCATCATTATAGTAATTTCTTTTCAAATTAAATCACACTCTGCTTTGCTTGCATTGACCTAAATACATTTTTAACCAAATATTGTAAATCAGGGGAAATATTTTAACCTCAGCCAGGTTAGTTCTTCTAGACACATTTTTGGCATGCTATACATAAAAATTTGGGCTAGAAACAGAAATTTCACATCACACAATTTTAGTGCTCCCTGAAGATTAGGAAGAGCCTGGATTAGGATGAATGATCCTTTTAGAAGTTGTGATCAGGACTGAGCCAAAAGTTTCTTCGTCTATTTAGGTTTCAGCTATTTGGGTGGATAGATTCTTTTTTTCAAAGGCCAAATCTATTAGTCTGAAAGTCTAAAAATTCAAACTATTATCACATATTAAAAGCAGTTCTGGCAACATGAGACCCTTTTTTCCTTTTATTGACTAATTTCTGGTTCCACTTTTACCTGCTTGCTTGATGGTGCCTTAGATTTATATACACATGAATGTGTGATACATAGTAATTTGTGGTTACCAGGTTAGCAGTCCTATGGAAAAAAAAATAAATAATTATTGTAGACATTGGGAGAACAAGAAAATTAAATTATGTGAACTGTTTGTAGGTACAGAGAAAAGGTCTAGATTGTTAGTACTAGTCACATATCTCAGCCATGATAAAGATTTTGCTTCTAGGGTTGTAGAAACAAGCATCTCAGATGTCTTTCTCTTGGATGAATTGGGTTAGGATCCTGACTATCTTCCCTCATTAGGATGTATAACAGATGTGACATGTTAAATTGATTGTTGCAGTGGAAGCACAGAAAGATGCCAGGAGGAATTCTGTTGTCTTTTTTCATCCTCATATGTTGGAAAAAAATACAAGGTTTTGACTGGACCAAAATAATTACCTTTGGAAATTGTACCTTTAATGCCACTTTTTTTTCTTTCCTTTTTAAATTCTTATTGTGTGGCTTAGGACAACTAACCAGCATGACACAACTTTACATGTAACTAAGAAAACTGGTCCAAGAAGGGACTCAATACCCACAAAAATACTGTCTCTTGGCTTATACTGTCAAAAAGCATTCCCAAGGGGTGTTGAGGCATTTTCTGTTTCTGCAGTTGATTCAGCAATGGATGTCTCACTGCCTACTAAGTCCTAAAGGAAGTCCATAATGAGAATTGCTGACCTCCTTGGAAAGGATGTGACTGCTTGTGTGTGGTTTCCAGTGGCTGGGGTCACGTTTCCCCACAGCCAGATCTCTCCACAGTGCCTCTTTGGAGCACAGCTCCTCCTGGCATTCCCCTCAGCTGTCTTCCACATCCAGCTCGCTGCCAGGAACTGCTGGGAACTTGAAATTTAGAGGCACCAAGCTGCTACAGAACAGATAACTCTTTGTAAACTGAACTTTCTTTGTCCTGAAAGAGTGATACTCTGAGCAGTAAAAATGCACTTCCAATCTTCACAGGTAGTCATGTTGCCTAAAAGGGATAAATAGTGACTGGCTCATTTGCTTACGCATTGCTTTGGTTCACCACTGGTTGGAAGGGCCAGAAACTTCACAGAAGAACTGTGCTGTCTGCTGAGTAGTTTAGTATTTTTGCAGCTGAACCTAACCACGTCCCCACTATACATATTTATTGCCTGTGATATGCAACTGTATCACCTCTCACTGAAGATCTCAAATCACTGCAGAACTGTAGAAATTGCACTCTGCAGCTAGTGAATCTACTCAGAATAACACCTTTTTGTATCAAGTTTGAAATTCCCCTGAAAAGTCCATATTCTAAGCTACCTTAAAATAGCTATAATTTTCTTTCTGACTCCTGGGGAATTTCCATAAGCACTAGAAAACTCTTGGCTGAATCCTATTTTCTTTATTCAGAGACTTAGTCTGGGTCTTACTGAAATTACCAGAAATGTTTGCATGAGTAAGGCAGGAAACATTTTATGCTATCCTCACAAACTATGCGATAGGGAAATTTGTCAGACAGGCTTTCCAGGAATGATTACATTGATTTATCTTCAGTGTGGTATGTCTCAACAAGATTTCTTCAAACACTTCATTCTTAAAGCTATTTCACTTTAAGATACTCCTGACATCTGCAGCTTTTATAGCTTGAAGTGCTAGAAGGTTGCTCCTCAGATGGTCATTACTTCACAAACAGTCGTGGTTTTGACAGTCATGGGCTATGCACTGCAAAATCCCAAATCTCTGCATCAGACCGGAATTCTTCTTTTAAAGAATAACTCCTCAGACATTCTCCAAAGCTTTCTTATTCTATTTTGCTTTTTTTTCTTCTTATACTTCCTGGAGCCATAAAGGGGGTCTTTATCCCATGAGCTTGTTACATATCATGCTTTTGAGTGTGTTCTCTCCTGTGCCTGTCCTCTCAAAATTTTCTCTGCCATGGCATTTGGCTCTGTTACAAGACGGACATGAAGAATAACAACATCCCCTTGGTCCCTTTACTCCAGGGTAAATCCTGCTTTTGTGACTGGACCAAAATAATTACCTTTGGAAATTGTACCTTTAATGTCACTTTTTTTTCTTTCCTTTTTAAATTGGCATTGGCAGTGACAGTCACTGCTTGTCCAGGAGAGCTGCAGCAACACAGATAAGAAAGGCATGTGGTCTCTGGGGAGAGCCTCCATGGGAGGCAGGGGCCTCCACAAAAGTGGAACTCCAAACACTGTGAGGGAAGCGCCTGGTATATGTCCCATTCAGACTTACCAGGCAACAAGGAGATACCCTAGTTCCACAGCAAGTGCAACCTTTTTCCCATTACAGACCTTATAGCTTGAAATGGTTCCTGTTTTAATTTGAAGCCTCCTCCGGTACGACCACAGTGACGTTCATCCTGAGCTGTGTAAGGAGCACTTTTGAAGGCTCAGGATTGGCAGTTTTGTCTGGAAAAGCTTTGCTGCTGCCATAATGCCCTGGGAGAATGATGGAGAAAATGTAGGCTGCTAAAAATTAAAAGGGTGAATAATGTAAACAAGCTGATTAAATTCTGTAACCTCTTCAACTTCATGGCTCTAGGGTAGCTTATGTCCTGTTAAAAAGAATGGATACTGCAAGCCAGGAGGAAGAAATTAGAGTTGATTAACAAAAAAAAACTAAACCAGCAAAACAAACAACAAGCAGTGTGCAGTAAAAGAAGGCACAAATAGCTAAAGACATGGGATAAAATATAAATTACTACAGACAAGGTTTTACAGAATTTTTCTACCTAGTTATCTGATCCTATTTAAAGCAGGTTTGAAGGATACCACACTCAGAGCACTTTCCAGGGTAATTGTGCTCCTCCAAATCTAAATTGCATTAAGATATAATAAGACAAAATTCTTATTCTGTCCTATTTCAAAATGAAATGAAAAGTGTCTTCAAATTAAGAAAAGCATGAAAGATAAAACTTCTTGCCAGCCCTTCCTTTACAGCACTCACTTCTTTTCACAAAGAAAATTGGGTATGACTCCATATAATAAAGTAGGATAGAGAGAGTAAATATAAATTACTAGACATGTCACAGGTTGTCATTTTTTATGTGTGTGAACTTAGAAGAGGCACTGTATGTTTTGTCTCTCTGTCCTGTGTAAAAAGTTTTGTCAGGTTGAGAAGCTTTATCTTCTCTGGTGTGACCCAAAGTACCTATACGATGACAATCCCGTAAAGTATGTGTCTACTTTGCAGCTGGACACAGATGCATCTAAAGAGATGTATTTGGTGGTACCATTAATATGCTTGATAAGCCCTATGGAGGATAATATAATGAAAACACACAGTCACAGGTTCCCTTGGGATCCTTGAGCCTTGGAGGTGCTCTCCACTGCAAGAGGAAATGTGAGCCAGTAGGGGTGTGGACAGGCAGCTGTTCCTGCTGTCTCAGATAAGAAGTGTCGTACTCTGAGCATGCCAAAATGGGGTGTGTGTATCCATGGCAGGGGGTTAAGACAGAAGAAACTTCCCTTTTCCTCAATGAAGTGCAGGGAAAATTATCACTGAAAGAAATCTGTACAAGTCTTGAGCTCATAATGTCATTAGCAGAGGTAGAAAAAAGACAGAGTAGAAATATAGCTACAGATTTACACCTACCTAGTGAACACACTTGTAGAGAGATGCACCAGTGCTGGATAAGTGCACAGTTTGCTGTGAAAAAGGATGATGCAGCTCCTGCTCTGGAAGTCCTGGGTCAGAGAGGAATGTGATATAATGAACTAAAATGTCTCATTAAATTATCAGTCCTGTTTCTTCTCACTCGTATCATGAATACAGTTAAGTGTTCCACACAAGGAATTCTGGCCAGGCAGGAGAACAACTGAGGGGCTGAAGTACTACAGTAAGAATCCAAGAAGAACAGGGGCTTCAATGAGTTTAGTCCCCTGCCATTTCTGGCATTCACATCATATAACCCTATAGGTTTATAATTGATCAAGGTCTATTTTACAGCTAATGAGATTTTTTTTAATTTTTTTTTTCCTTAATGCCTCCAAGTAGAAAGCTATTCCAGATCTTCACAGTAATAATGCCTAAAAGTCTTCTAATTATCAGCACAAGCTTCTTTACAGCCAGGTTATGTTAGTTCCTTAACCTGAATAACATTTTCTCCACCATGGGATTTGCTTTGTTAATATGTTTATAAAGACCAACCATAGTCCTTTTCAGACATTAACAGGAACCTAAACAAACCAAGTCAGTTGCTTTCTTATTATTTACACATGCTATCCTTAACAAGTGGGAGTTGGGGAGGGAGAAGTGGGAATCTGGGGACACAATCTGAATCAATCTTGATATAAGTCAGAGGGTTAGACCCTTCTCAGCACTCAGAGGAATAGTGCCTCTGGGATCCTCCCTTTTTAAACTTGTAGAAGAGTCAAATAGTTCAGACAACACTCTAATCTCCAATTGACTGAATTGCACTAGATGCCTAAATATTGCCTTTGATATAAATTAAAAATGAACCAGCCAATATTACTACCATAATAAAGTCATGGGAATAACCTTTCACATGTGTACTGTACTTTCATTGATTTCTTTTCTCATTCTGGTTTGTTTGATCTTCATTATAATTGTAACAATAGAGGGAAGAGAAACCTGAATTAGTTTTCCTCTTCAGTGCTCATAATTTCAAGCACATAAGAGACATTATCATATTGTTATTATATGATTTTAAAATTCTTTGAAAACTAACCTAAGTAACACTGTTTAGACATTATTTACATAGAGATAGCCTTTAGTATAACAAAATATATTGAATGGAAGCTGAAGTGAAATAACATCAAATTAGAAGTACAATACAAAATTGCAACAGCCAGAATAGGTGAACACTGGAACAGGTTATTTAAAATAATGGGAATTTCTACAGCAGAAGCAATTTTAAATACAAAACTGCATGTTTTTCCAAAATGTATGCATTATCTTAGAGAAGGAATCAATTCAGTGAAGTATTTAGGTTACACTAGGTATTCATAGCAATCCCGTCTGTCAATAAAAATAATTATTATTTTTTTTAAATTATTGGCTATATTGCAGGATCAGTCAAACTGCTCTAGTCTAGAGCTGTAAAAAATGAGCTATCTCCACTACAGAGAGCTGAAGCTGGTAGCTAGCTACTCTAATAAGAAGTCAGAGCAGCAGCAAAAGAAGCTTATACACAAATACAGAATAGTTATGCTTCCTTTTAATGACTGTTTCCTGTTAAGATCAGTAATTTCTCTGCATTAATAAATATAATAGGTAAGGTTATGGGTGGCTAGGGGAACCAATAAGACTTGCAAGGCGAGCTCTCATTTGTGCTTAAAGGAGCAATTCCTGGAACTGAAAATCATTGTGAAACAATGGAAGTTTGGAGAAGCTGACTGGAAGCTTTAACTACACAAATTTCAGACAAAATGCCAATAATGTGACAGATTTATATTAAGTACAAACATGCCCCAGTACACCAGATTTGCCCTTTCATGTTCAGCATGAACAAAGTATTGCCATATTGTAAGCAAGATTCATTCCAAGGAAATATATGTTGATACTAAGCAGATGCTGTCCTTCAGTCACCAAAAACATACAGTTGTAGAAATGCTGTTTGGAGGAAGCCTCTGAAGTCATCTAGCTCAAAAAGCTGGGCTACTACCAGTCACCAGCCCTGGCATTGTCTTGCCACTTCTTGAAATCCTCTGGAAAGGAATATCCCACAATGTCTACAGGCACCTGTTCCAAGAGTGCACTATCCTCCTATATTTTTCACATACCCTGCCTTCCAGAGTTCCCTACTATTCAAACTGAACTCCCACTCTGTAGGCATTGCCCCCTGCTTCACTTTAAATTGAGAGGGCTTTGTGTCCATCATCTTTGTAGCAACCTTTCCTTAGCATGATTGCCCAAGTTTTGACTTGGTTCTTCGCTTATAGTCATATAACTTTCTCTGCTTCTTTATTAACTTCCACTCATTAGTTCCATTTCGTGACACCTCTATATTCCAAATTCTATGGATATTTTAGTATTCTCTGATAGGGAAAACATTGTATTTCCCCATACCGTGTGATGTTTCGATGATATAACTCCCAGTTCTGCTTGACTTATGAAGCATTTGAGGGATCGACTCAAAGCTCACTGAAATCTTAGGGGAAAGGTCTCAAAAATGCTGACTTGATTTCAGCTTCAGATGAGCAATTCTGACCTTCTTCAATGTATTGACCATCCCAGAAGTAAAAGCACAGTAAGACTGCACAGCAGTAAGGTTCCCCACATATAGCATGAGGCTTAGCAATATAAACTGGAACAAGGGAGATGATTTCACCCCTCTGTCCAAGTAAATGTGAATCCAGGCCCTTCTTATTTCTCAAACAAGTACAGAACACGCTGAAGAGGGGCAAAATATGAGTAATTTTCTTTTTAACATTACGGTGATGGAGTTTTTGAAAACATGTATTAACTAGCTTCATGTTTCTCTTCTGCAAGATGTGGAGAGAGGAGCATAAGACAAAATTTTTACTAAGTGCTACCCCATGTAAAAGGTACATTCTTTTGAAGTATCAATGCTCTGTTAGAGCATCTGCTCTTCAAAGGAAAAAAATGACAACTGGTTTGAATAGGAAACCTTAAGCTCTAAGCATAATAGATAAAGAATGTGAATGTCTTTTGATGTAACCAGAAGTCTTTGATGTATTTATAAAATCTTGAAACTCATCTTGTATTTTCAGCCAGTTAATATATGGATTAAAATAATTAGTTATAACTAACAGGTTTTACAATGTTTTTAAACTGTTCTTCTGGATCTTCCCTTTTCTTCCTTCACTGATGACATGCTTGCTACTTTTGGAAGCCATAACACTGGTTTCTGTAGTCAGAGGCAGATGTGCTAATAGAAAAATGCTTAATGACCCAAATAAAACTTCCTTAATGCAAATGGAAATCAAAAGCAGAGTGTGTGTCGGATGAGGGAAACCAGGCTGTTGCTATGCATCTGGTTTCATTTATAAAGTTGACAGTTAGCTTGTTTAGCAGGGCAAGAGCCAAACTGTATGTTCATTTCATAACACGATAGTATAATCCACACTAGCTCCACTGAGATCAGTGAATTTATTTTCAGTTTATCTCTTGGGGAGCAGTATTGGTCTTCACTGGAATAGGATTTCATTTGCCACCTTATAAGATAAATGTGCTGGAGATAATCAGGAAAAATACGAATTGAAGTATTCATTCTGAAGAGGTACTAGTGTTGCTAAAATCTTATCCTTTCTCAATGATAATCTTCTGTAAAGAAAAGAAACGCTTCCTCTGAGTTTTTAGAATTTTGTCTGACCACCACTCTCCACTGCTCCTGTCCTGCAATCTGAGAATAATGCCTTCCCTAAAGACCACCCTTCATAGCTCCAGACTTGTCTGGTGTTTCCATTTCATAGAAAAGTTGTTGCCCTCAGAAAATATCAAGAGCTTTTTGGCTTTTTAGACACTCATTACTTTATTTTTCACAATAAAATCAGTTGTTTTCAAATCAGCAGAGTGTAATTGCACATACTAAAGGAATGTTCACATCTCCTCTGCTATAATGAATGTGTCCCAGGGCTCTGGTATCTATCTGCCCTTTCAAACTGCCTTCTTAATTTCCCCTGTATCAGCCCAGCACCTGCTGCTCATTTCACCATGGGGACTCATTGTGAAATTTTCTAATAATATTTATGCATCTGTCCTGCACACTTTCTTATGAGAACATCTCTTTTACCTTCTTTCAATCATCCTACCTTTGTTTCTATGACCTTTCTTTCATGAATAACTAGGGACTTTGTGCTCTGTGAAGCTTTATCACGTGAGTGCCACCTGGTCTTCCCAGTTGTCCACATACCTGAATGGCATACACAATACACCAAAAACACAACAGAAAGCCTCCTGGTCTTTAGTTCATGTATTTTATACCTTCAGAGAATGTTTGTTTTTTTTTAAATTACATGGTTTAGGGAAAAATGTCAATAAAATGCCCTCTGCTTGGTATCTCTTCTGTCTTACTGTCCTCTCATCATTTCTTTTTGTGAACATCAGTGCAATTGCTCCAGCGGAATTACAGTCAATCATTACTGCGGTTAATAAGTAACACTTCTGATCTTTGCTTGATTTATTGCTTTGTTACAACTCCACAGATAATGTCACCACAGATCATTTCCAGTGATGTACTGGACGGTATGGAGCCTGGATTCAGCCTGGGATTAAGAAATGTGAATTGAGGTGTCTATGTTTGAAGTATAGGAAAAAATCAGTTGCTAAATTCAGCCTGAAGGTAGGTGCCTCATATCAACTGAGATGTGCCAGGACATCCAGCATATCTATAAAGAATGGGTAGGCATGACACAAAAATCATGGGAGGTCTTCTGGAGAAGCAGGTCCAAGTAGAAGGCCCTATAGCATCTAAAATGATATTTAAACTTCTGCGATCAGGTCACTGCAAGTCTATTGCTAATACTATCTTTTTTTTTTTTCAGATATCTTAATCTTAAACTGAATCCTGCCTTGTATTACACAAGAGGGGTCAATCCAGCATGCTTTATTCAGGTAAGAACTACTCTGTTGGTAGATGGGCTTTTGCCTGAACAAGGCCAATTGGAATTCTAAGCATATATGTGATTACTTTTAATGCATCATCTACATTAAATATTCCTTTTAATTTAGAATATCCTCTATTAAAACCACTTTAGTTATTTTTTTCCTAAAGTGACCAAACAGTCAAACTGGTGAAAGCTGCCAAATTTGAAGGCTTTCCTTCCCATTCTCTTACAGTAACTTTCAATTTTTGCTTCCTAAATCTAGCATATAGGTTTCTCATTATTTCCCTTTGAATTGCTCTCAGATACATAATGGGGACCTATTTGCACTCTTTTTGAAAAGGTGTTATGAGGAATGGATTTTGCTCCGTGTTTTCTTCCATCAGCCCTTATTTTCACATTACTTTCTGTGGAAATTCTGCAACATTATGGGCTAGATCTGTACTGTGATCAGGGAGCCAACACAACTCATAACTGGTGTGAGAAGAGCAGTTTCCAAGATTTGAGCAGTGCATGATGATCCAGCTGATGCTTTTCAGACCTGACATGGACCTTGTTTTTATCACTGCTGGTCTGTTGCCTTTAGTCCACATCAGAAAAAAAGGTTACTGTTCTTTGATTCTGGAGATTAATCTAAAAAGAGTCTTTCAAACTGACATCTATTGCAGTATATTAAGAAGCTCTCTCTCAGTTTGAGCCACTTCAGTAGTGAATAATAGCAAATGAGAAGAAGAATCCGGAACAGTGTCACGGAGGCACCCATAAAGCAGACAGTAGCAGCTATCCAGATATGGGTGTTTATTGTAACCAAAGTTGCCCATCTCTCCTCCTGCCAAAAATCAAAGCACAAGTTTGGATGTCTGTTGGGAATACAACTACTACACAACTAATTCCTAAACTCTAAGGAGAGATGTACCAAAATGGGCACACACTCACTCATAAAGGGATAACCTCCCACGCAAGACTACCCAAGATATCATTCACTGGGAAGGTGGGGTGAGGCTTCCTCAATCCACAGAGATGCACTCAATTCATGGAAGTATCCTTGGGTGGTGTGTCCAAGGGGAGGGTCCAACTGCCAGGCCCTCTGCTCTGTGAAGAACCAACTCAACTCAACTGGTTCTTTGGTGGGGCTCCATTTATACTGTAGCAGAAGGTGCACTGTGGTCATTCTAACTGGAGGGGGGCAAGGGGCGGGGGGGGGAAGCCCACAACAAAACCAGGTTAAGGGTCTAGACCCTGAGGCACCAGTTCACCTCTGTGAGGTGCAGTTTAATGGCCGGCACCAAACCACTCTGAGAAACCCTGCTTTTGTCAGCTTTCTGCTGGGGATGCTTCACCTTCCACAAAAAGCCTAATTCAAACTGTTCAGATTCCCCATACTCTGTGTCTACCACCTGAGCAAGAACAGGAGTGTTGTGGATTGTCACAGGAGCTCCTGTTCTGGAGCCTCTGCTTGACTTCATAGCAACTGGGGCTGAGCAGCTACACCAATGAATGAAGTCCTAATACTTCAGATTGTCTCTGGGAGAGTTTTGTTTACTTTTGGTCTTACAAAGATAAATGAATCATAGTTTTTGACTTCAGAGTTTTAACAGGAATCCTTCTTTCTCCTGGGTTTAAAAAAAAAAAAAAAAAAAGTAAAAATAAATCCCAGAGGCTTGAATTTAATAAAGGTGACTTATCTTCTCTTAGATTTTCCTTATGAATATGACTCTCCTGATTTTGCAAACTCCTCCTCAAATCTCCTGCTGGTACCCCACGCACATACATCAGGGGGATGAGCAGAAGAAGACAGGAAGAAAACCCACAGTGCTTCACTGAAGCTGAGCTATATTTCATCTCCTCCAGATACATAATGCCTTGAAAGAATGAGTAATGCAATGAATTAAAAGGAAAAGCTACTCAGTGGACTTGAGTGAATTAGTGAGAAATAGACAAATACAAAGAGAAGGACTCAAAAGACAGCAAGGCAAGGAATCAGGAGAAGGCAGTTCAGTAAAGCCCACCTTCAGCCTTTATACAGAAACTTTTCCCTCTTTAAGCAAAAACAAAAAGCTAGAAAGGAAAATGCCAGAAATGTCCTGTAAGAAGTTTAAACAAAATGAAAATAATCAAATGGTAGGAAATATGAAAGTTCAAATGAAAAGTAAAGGCTTGCAAAAGACTTTCTGGGTCACTGAGTCTAATCCTCTGCCATTTCAGACAATCTTCCTGGTAAACTCAGTAAGCACCCAAAACTAGCTGTGCTTTTTGTCCCTTCACTCTGAAGGCAAAGCCATTGCAGCATTGCTGATTTCCTGCCTAAATATTTCCAGAGCAGTGCAAACCAATGACTTCTTTTATCAGCTTTATTAATTGATTTCAGTATGCTCTTATATTCAGCCTATATGAGTTACTAATACAAAGCAAACTTTTTTTAAAAACAAGTAGTTTTAAATTTCTCCTTTATGAATATATTATGATGATCACAAAATTTAAGTAGCAAACATTATCTTGTGTGCAATACATGCATCAAAGATTAAGATTATTACAATGATATAATAAGATTTTAGAAGAATGTTTAATAAAATTTTTGATAAAGAAATTACTCTATAACCCACAACAGTAAGAGATACAAGCTAACAATGCATATTTCTGGAAATTGAAGAGTGATGGGTGAAGGCCATGATGGGTAATAAAATTTCCAGTGCCCAAATTAGCTGAAATTTCCCTTGTGGCCTTGGGGGGGGTCACTTAACCTGCCTGTGTTGTGCTGTCCTTATATCCACTAAAATGGGGACAACACCATGTCACAGAGTCATCATGACAGTAAAGGGTTTCAGATCCTGTGATAACAATAATCATATTTTAGATAGACTGGCAACAGGTGTTTATCGTGAAAGCATTGTGCCCTTAATTCTTATATGGGACAGACATATGTTTCATATACAGTACATAGAGTGTGCATCATATTTCATATAGCAATATTGAAGACTGCAGTATATTAAAGCTTCTTTCATATAATTAGTTAGTCTATGATCTCATATACATTCAATCTGTAAAGCATTTGCAATGACTATAGAGTTTGTAAAAGTACTTGTACCATATGAACTGCTGTATATATTCCTCAGCGAAGAGAGTGTAGCATCCTATTCACATCATGGCACATAAACACATTAATAAAGAGAAAAATTCTAGTAGTCGGAATGCAGAATTAATTTAACACTGGTTGTAAGATCTGGAACAGTTAAATAATTTATATAATTAACAAATTAGAATGGGCTACTTGTGCACTTCTGAAAAATGCATTTAGCCAAATGAAAATATGACTGCAAAAGGGAAAATCCTTTTCCTTGTTACTTAAAGACAAGTAAACAAATTTCATTACTGTAATCAATCATAGAAAATTTTAAATTGAAATGAAGTAATACAGTGCCAAATTCTTCTGTGTTCATACAAAGTAACACTTGACTTGGCCGCAGGTTTCACAGATTGCATCAGTTCATTTGGACGTTAAGGTGTAACTCATCTCATTTAGCTTTTGGTGTTTACACCTTTGTTAGTCAAGAGAGAGAAACAGATCTTCTGGACATGACTCACAGCATTTTAGAAGCCAGCTTTAGAGTGGAAAGAGTCCTGCCTAATTCTCACCGCTGACTATAACATGAGGTAAGAGACCCATCTCAGAGGTATCTATAAGCCACAGTATGTTGCCAACATTTACAGCAGGATTCGGCTGCCTCAACATAGGCATGCAGTGTGGTTTAGGCACTGTTGGATGTCTCACCTATCTCCTGCTATTCCAGCAAGACGTGGGTTTCCCAGCTGGTCCGTGTCACGTCTGCTGTTTCCATGAATGTATCATGGATAAACTGTGTCATCTGACACAGAACTCTTTGCCTGCATTTAGGCAACTAAATGGCCTTCAAAGGTCCATGACATTACCATCCAAGAGTCACATAAAATACAAACAAAAAGCATAGAAGAAAGGAAGGGAGGGAGAGAGGGAGGGAGGGAGGGAGGGAAAGAAAATTAACTTGAGCAACTTCAAAAGTACCATATGCACTAAGCATTTGCAAAAGGATTTCCTGTATACTTAAAAGCCACATTGATCTAACATGTCCTACATCTGGAAGTCCAAATCTATATGTTGATTAACTCAGACTACAGTTAGAGCTCTTTAAATGAAAAAGCAGGTGTTTATCAAAAAAGTGGATATGTTCTTAAAACCTAGTTGTAAACTTTGACCACTCACAGAAAGAATAAACCATATTTAATGTTTTACAGAAAAAGAAAGGTAAAGTAAGAATATTTTAAACTGAAACATATACCAATATCACTCTTTGCCTAAAGGAGTAATTATTACTGAAAACAAATTGTTATGACTGCATTTTCCTATCCTGGATATGAAAGCTCATTTCTTAACAAAGAGGCATGATGCAGTTGCATTTGAAATTGTCTTTGTATGGGTTAAAAAAAATCTATGTACATGTAGATCTGTATACCATGAACATAACTTTTGGAGAGGTTGATTTTTGCAGGGAGAGGGAGGCTGTTTATTGAGCTGCGTAATGAAAAAATCAGCACATGCATTTTATGAAAAGTCTGTTTTCATATCACTTTCTTATCTCTTATTAGAAAGTAAGGTTCATGGTGAGTGAAGCAAGGAATTTAAGGGATTTTTCTTACTAAGGCCTTTCAATTGTTGCTTCTTCCCTTAGCCACATGGGCATAGAGCATTAAAAACACTGATGTTCTGTGGTAATGAAACCTGTCCCAGTGGCTTTGCACAGTTTACCTTCAGGCACTTGAACAACCTTCAGAAGTCACTTAACTCTCTCCGGTGATTAAACAGGAATGTATGCTTTAACCTAAAGTACTCTGAATCACATGTAAGGTACACATCTAAAACTATCTTCTCACAAGGGGTCTGAACCATTATATATCTTCTTTACCTCTTGACCTAGCCTGGGTTCATGGCTACCTATTGTCTTTTCCTTCATGGATTTATTCAGTGTCTTTGTGGTTATGTTTAATTCTGGTTTCTATAACATCCTGTGGCAGTAAGTTTCACTTTTCTTATTAAGTATTGTGTGAAGCAAATAACTGGTTTGCTCTCAAGATTTTAACCTTGTAAAATGGAGGAGTGTCAAAACTAGACTATGGCCCTCCTTATATGATATTAACTCTGTGCATTACAGTGCTTTTTTACCCTTACAGATAGGTATACCTTTTGCGAAGGTGTCCACATGAATTGTCTTCAAGACTTGGATGACTTTGTTTTTCTGTTGCTTCTTCAGAACTCTTAAAATGAGCCGTTAAAAAGAATTGTACAATATTGGAACCTCAGAAGGCTGAAGTAACCTATTTTTCACTGTCTACAGCCAAACTGCACGAAACATAAGCCCACTGAGTTGTAGACAGTCTTTTTATTACAAGGGTATACAGTGCCTGCCACAAGGGAGACATAACTCCTGGCTCTTCCTCTGTGGCTTTTTATTCTCCCTGAGCAAATACGTTCCTGTCAGCGCTGCATCTATGGTTTGGCTGGGTGTAATAGGATGGCTTCTGTATTCTTTCATTGGTTGGCCACTTGTGTTGGAATTAGCATTTGTCTAGTCATCGGAGACACAGTGTCAACATCTGGAAAACGTTAGTACATTGGGGACATTGAGTTTGTACTTTTTCCTGTGCTTGTAACGTTGCCTATATCTCTTAATGTGAACTATTTCTGTTGCATTTTTTAACATTAATTT
Source organism: Actenoides hombroni (assembly GCA_024336885.1). Taxonomy (NCBI): domain Eukaryota; kingdom Metazoa; phylum Chordata; class Aves; order Coraciiformes; family Alcedinidae; genus Actenoides; species Actenoides hombroni. The sequence goes on from WUAM01000431.1 coordinate 12,737,873, forward strand.
ATTGAATGTACTTGTGGATTGATAATGATTCCGTTTTGTCACTTTAGATATCCATACGTACAACATTATTTTAAAGACCATGCTTTCCAAGACTTGATTTCACCTACTGTGTTAATTATGGCTATGAAATAATTCTCAGAAAAGATAGTTATAAACATTGTGGGTGTTTGGCAGGAAGTTTTTTGTGGCTGACTACAAGAATTAGGAAAGCTACTTTAAAAAAAAAAAAAAAGTTTTTTTTACTCAAAAAACATGTTCAGACCTAAGATGCTTACTTGACAGAGGGCGTTATCTGGATTGAATCTCTCTGATGCATTTCATGAGCATTTCCTACAAAAGTCCTAGGTGAAATTTTACATCATTGAGTATTTCATGCCACATGAACCTTCCCTCTTCAATTCTTACTGTTCTGATGTCCACACCATTGTTTTTTAGATTTTTACAGATTGATTTAATAATTTATGTACAAAATCTCTTTAATTCTTTTAGTGGGTAGTGGGCCAGTTTCTTAGCTCTTTTTTTTAGGTGAATTTAAATATTAAGTGTTTAGATACCGTTAGCAAAGCTGATGCTTCATGCTTAGAGCATAAGAAAATCTACTGGCAAGCTTCATGTTTGCATAGTATATCACATTGAAAGAGTCACTGTCTTTATGCTATAGTTGACTCATCTATCAAACTAGGGACAATAGACCCCACTGATTTCATAGGGATAAGGTCACTAAATATATAAATATATACAATGCAATGCAATTGTCAATCAATACTACTAAAGTCCCCTTGTTTCAAAGTAGATCACTTTTCAGATCATATCTTCTCAAAATGTGACTTCATTAACATTAAAAATATATTTCTCTGTTTCTGAACTTAAATGCATATAGCACTGAATTGTTATTAAAGAGAACTAAATTCCTTTAAACTATGAGGAAGTTTGGATTTGAAAGTGAACAGTTGAATTTAACTAATGACCTGTCACAGGAAAAAAAAGGACACTGCAAAAACTTTGGTGCATTACTCCTGTTCAAACATGAGGTTTTAAACCTCATGTTTTCTTCAGTCTTCAGAGAACTGCACCTACATCTTTCATAAAAGGCTATGTACACTCAGAGTAAATACTGTCATCATTTGTTAAAAACTTTATTTTTTAAGAAAAAGAAACTTTTTTTTTTTAAATCAAGCACCTGAATAATAAAAGAAAGAATACAAGAGTCCATAAATCCTTTTTTCACTTTCTTTTTCAGTTCATTCTAGCTCAAGACCTCAAACAGCAGAGTTTTAGTCATTTGCAACTCTCTATGATTCCTAGCACTTGTTTTTAATCAAGATAAATTCTGCTTTGATTCAAGTTTTGCATATGGTGCGAGTGTAGGCATGAAGCACTCCAAGAGTGCCTCAGGAAGCTGTCCCACCACGCTGGCTGGCTGAAGTGATCTCTGTTATGATCACATAAAACAATGTGTGGCCATCACAGGAAAGGAATTTGCTCATGACCTGCTGGGTGGAAATCTCTCTGCATCTCCCTCCATCCAAAGAAACCAAACCAAAATAAACTTTTGGATGTGCTGCTTCCAAAAAAAAAAAAAAAAAAAAAAAAAAAGCCTTCCACAAAGCTCTACCCTGTTTCCTTTTCTAATGCTATCATCTGCCTGACAGTAAAGAGTGACCCTCAAGATCATTGCCGTCTCAGACCTTTACAGCTTTGGGCCTTCCCAGGTTGTGGAACTTGTCAGTCTCAAGTTCTGTACTAGAGGCAGCAGACCATGGCTTATGGTGGAGTTTAGGTCATGCTGGGAAAGGAAGAGGACAGAGTATTTTTCCCTGCTGTTTCATGGAAAAAATGCTTTCCCTGCTGAATGATAGTAGGTGACAAAATAAGAGGAAAACCAAATAAATAAGCTAAAATAAGCTAAATCCTAAAGAAGCAAAATTTAAAAAAGAATAGTTCAGTGCTGTGAAAAAGAAGCTTTTGGAGTCTGATTTTCTATCCGGGCATCAATAAAAGAGAAGGTCTTGGACCAAGGGAATAGATGCCAAACTCAGGTGAGGAGGCAATGTAAGGCTGCAGCTCAGACTGGACATCTAATTAACCTTTTGTAATTAGGTCATCATTTAGGAGGATAGAGAGAAGGTAATACAGAGTGTGTCTCACTTGTCTGTTGAAGGCATCAGTGCAGGTAACAAATGAGCAAATTTGGACACAGAATAGTTAAGAAATACCTCGTGTAATAGGTGAGAACCCATCTGTCTGAGTAGGCACAGTGAGTTTATGTTGGGCAGGGTGTCCACAGCTTATTGGGATGGGCTTTCTGCATGTTGCTACTTACTTAGGAAGTCCAACAAAGAGAAAGTGGAGCAAATACTAAGCAAAGCTGCTTTGGAGACCTGCTGGAAGCTGCTTGAAATGTAAAGTTTTCAAACAGAGTGTCCATTTGTCAGAAAGTGGAGAAAAGAATTAAATCCAGAAAGATATAAATACATATACTTGTAAGGAAACATATCAAATAGCTACTATATTCCCATAGTAACCAGATAAAGGGATGTATAGTAAAAAATAGTAGAAATCAGGGAGGTGAAGAGGAACTATTCTGAAGGGAAAACAAGAAAAAAATTGAATACAATGAGAATCATGTACATGTTGACTAAAACCATTTCAAGTCAGGCTAGTAGTTTTTTAGTAAACCATACATATAAGTTACTTTGGTTTTGCTGTTAGATTTTTCTCCAAAATGCTGATTATTTACATGTTGCCTGAAGTTGAACCAATCCACAGGGTGTAATGGGCTAAATAGGGAGCCAAGCTTTTGGTACTTAAACAAAATTCCTGTCTTTCCTTGTAAACAGGTTAGTATCATTTTTTTTCTGACTTTTTCCTAAGTAAAGAAAAGCAAAATACTTCACTCCTTGAGTTTAAGCATCTAAGGCAAAATGCATTACTTCATCAGGCATTGAACTAGCTAATAGTTAACTATTTTAAGAAATCATTACTAAGAGCATTTTCCTCTTAGCTGAAGGAGCAGCTGCCTTTGGTGGCTTAAAACCTGCCTGGAAAGTGTGTAAGTGTATGTGTGTAAGAATAGGAAGAGGTAAGGAAAACTGCTCAGGGAAAAATATTCTGAATACATAACTAACACCCAGAGTCAGGCCAAAATGCTGACATAAAAATAAACATTGTAAATATTTCCCAGTGTATAAAGTTTAGTTTGAGTTCAGATCCAAAAAGTTTAAATTCTCTTTATAGCTGAGACTGCAATCCAGATATCTGCATTGCCTTCAAAATCATGAGCACCAAAAAGCAGTGCTAAAAGTCAGTGAGATACAAGATACAATTTAGCTTGGTGCACTCAAAAATGAAAAAAAACCCCAAACTAAACCAAAACAAAACAAACAAAACAAACAAAAACCAAAAAACAAAACCCCACACCAACCCTCACTCAAACTAATTTTAACTTTTTGCACTGATTTTTTCCTAAGACACTGAAAGGCAGTAAGACTGCATGCTATTACAAATCAACACCGACCGGGTTTAGGCATTCCCTTCACTCCTAAACTTACTCTAGAAGATCAGACTGAATTATCCCAGGTTTCAGGAACATTAAATCCCTAGGACATTGGTGATTCCAAGAAGACATCATAAAAATTGATGCCAATAGTCTGGTTTTCCTCTATTAACAGCTACTAGCAGCAGTGTTGATTAGCATCCTCTCTTTCCCTCATTTCAGCATCCACCCACATATTAGTTCAGAATCAAATGGCCAAACTGATGTTAAGATTTTAAACTGCTTTGTGTTTTCTTTCCCCTTTTCCTGTATCCTAAGAGATCCTAGTCTCACATTGGACCCTGACAGGAATGAAACTCATTTTATTTCAGACAAATCTCTATTAACTTTAATTCTTATTACCACTGCAATCTCCCATAGTGTCAGTGCAACTGATGCTGACAGCATCACAGCTGTCTTGCCTTGGCTCTGAAAGGCGATAGTGGGGTGACCATGGGACTCTTTTTCTCTCTTTTTGTCAAAGCAAGTGTCTGGGTGCTGTGGTGCTTGAATGCTGGAATTTTGGTGCTGTCAGCAAGGAGCTCGTCACAAGTGCCTCATGTCTCCACAGCTTTTTGAGCACATCCTATCAAATCCACATATATTTTCTCCTAATGTCAGCTGTTCGATGAGTCCTCTTGGTTAAAAGACATGTTGTTGCAGGGTTTTGCTGAAGAAACATAATAATTAGGCATGAGTTGTTTCACTGACTTTTCTTCCTCACAGCTAGTTTAAAATAGACAAGTATATTTTGTATGCTCTTTGTTCATACCATCCCATTTTTTTGCTCTTCATGTCAGTGTCTTTTATTTACACCTGAGTGATGACTTTACTGAATGAAGAAGAAAAAGGGACACAGGAGGGATGGGCTGATGCCATCTGATTTAGTAGCCGTACACAATCCCTTGTCCCAGCCACAGTGCAACAATACTCTTCACTTCCATGCTCATCTTAATGACAGCAGTCACCAGTGCTGTTTACAGTTTTTCCTTCCCAAAGCAGCTTGGCTCAGCCTCCAACAGCAGAGAATTCAAGTTTCTAGGCCATGTCAATACCTCAGTCTTGAGATGTCTGGGAAAAGGTCCTGTGCAAAGCCAAGGCTCATTATAGAGAAGAGTACCTCACTCCTCTTTCCCATACCCAGTGATCAGGCTATTTGTTCCTGTCTTTTTGTTTCCTTGCTTAATTTTCAGAGGGAGAATATGTGGGTGATGGGGAGATTGTCTCACATTACCTGAAGGAAGGAAAGTTTATTACCTCAGATTTTGAAGAAAGAGAAGGGGATTTTATAAAATGTAAAGTAAACTGTCTTTAGTCACCCTTTGCCTTCCACCCCTTTCAGACTTTGTCCCTGTAAAACACAGTCCTGTTGTCTGCAGGTGCAGGGAGCAAACTATTATTAGATGCTGCAGAGCACTGCCTGGGACCTCTGTGTTTATCTTTAGTTGTCTTGTTATCTCTCTTGATTGCAGAAACACGATTCTGCTTGTAAAGAATTTCCCAGGTCGTTAAGTGCAGGAGGGACTTCTACCATCCTGTCCTTCTTTCTCTAATCAAGGTTCAGTTTGGTTGCTCCAGCTCACTCCATGGATCATTAACAAATGGAGCTGCAGAATTTCTGATGTGACATTCTGCTGAGCCTTCATAAGTATTCTGTCTGAAATACTGAAGGATATTATTTCTCTGTCGGTGGAGCTGCCTGTGTTATAGTTGTATGGGAAATTGCATGGTCACTACATCCATCAGAGTTCTTGGGAATTTTTCTTTAGAGTTTGCAAAGATGATATAAAACCTGATGCTATATGCAAGAAAGAAAGCTGGGCTTTTTAAAGACAATTGAAAAATTGCTGGTGTCTAAATATGCTCCAACTTATTTAAAAATTTAAAAAAACCCGTAGTTGCTGCTTTTTTGCCTTTCCTCCCCAACTTTTTTATACTGACTATGTATAAAACATAAGGGTAACCCAATCCACCTAAATATTAATGTCAGCCCCAGAAAATAAGATGCTTAATCTCAAAAACCTAAAGCCAACACTTTTGTTCACTGCATTAAAAGAAAGAAAAAGAAAGAACTCTGAAATTGTAGGTCATGTGCAATTACCTAGAAGGTCAGACAAAAAGCTATTGAGAGAAACTTGTAGGCAGTGCTTGTTGTTGGGGAAGGAACCTCACTTAATGGAATTTCAGAGCACAAATGTGTGAGGCTGTCTGTGATAACCTTCCAATGTTTGGTAAGAAACATAAGATGCTTTTACTCTGAGCTGCTTCCCCAGCTCTCCATCAGTTTACCACAGATTCAGTTCCCCTGCATGAAAGCTTTGACAATTTTGCTGTAAGTTGCACCTTTTCAGAGATCCCCTACAGCCTATCTGTTTGTTCCCTCAGGATTTGAACGTTGCATAACAAAGACGTCTCTGTCCCATTTCCGTGTATTCTTCCCTAATGCTCACTGAAATAGCTTTCCTGACCAGCTAAAGGATTAAAGCTGAAGAAAACCAGAGACCACCAGCTTTGTCCTTGATGCTAACCAGAGGAATTCTCCAATCAGTGGCACTTATCATCAGCCAAGAAACATGAACTTCTAATGTTCAATATGTGCTGGGGTCTTACATATTGAGGGCTCAGAATTAGACTCAATATCTGAGGCATTTTCTTCTAGTTTCAGTGGAGTTAATCCAATCTTATTCTAAGAGTTCTTTGACTCAAGTCTTTAGCATATTCCTTTGAAAATGACCTCTTTTGTCTGGTGTGATACTTCATGAGATGTGATACTGAGCCGTGGAAGACATTAGAGACGATGGTAGATTAGGGCTGTATGTGCCTGGGATCTGCAGGCCATTCCGTAATGTTTCCAAATGGTTGCTAGACAGAGCTATGCAAGGACAGAGCTTCCCTTTTTATGGAAAAAAAATAAAAATCTTTCAATTAAATAGGTTTTTTAAATATATTAACATATTTTTTAGTTCAGGACATCACCTGTGAGAATCTGAACAATTTTCATTCTGAATTTTCTTCATCAGGCTTAATTTCCCCAATCCATCATTTTCTTACTTCTCAGTAGAAAAGGAATCCCTTGGTGTGATGTGCTTTGAAAAAAGATGACCTGGACCAGTTGAGGAGTAGAGGAACATGAAGTGCTCAAAGGCAATTCTCCAGAGATGTCACTGCTACCTCAGATTTTTTACAAACATTCTTCAGTATTATATATAGTCTTGTTATTATGAACTTTCAACAGACATAATCATCAGTCTGCTTTTAAAAATATACAGATTAAAAATGTACTTCAATTTTATTTCTCGTGGAATAATAGCTATTGAAGGAAACTTCCAACTCTTATTGTAGCATTTTCATTTCATCTCCCTCTCCAACAAATTGTTCCTTCAAATTGTCAGAATTACATGGCCACAGCATAGCTGCATAATTCCTGTATGATCCTTTGAGAGTAATAAGACTGGATTGCTCTGGGCAGTTGTTCACCCTGAGGAAGTGAGTGCTAGCTGGAATGAAGCAGAAGTGTCTATTTCTGGTGGCTCACGTGGGAAAATAAAGTGAGTGCAAAGTTGACAAGACACCTGAATGCATCTGATTTGTCAAGAGACTGCCGCCATCAGGTAGCTTCCCCATCAGTCAGTCTTGCCTGCTCTTGCAGGGTTGCCATATCATTAATTTTAATAGGGTTGCTTGCGTGGCTGGGGGGGGTCAACGCTGATTAAAATTGTTTCAGACTGTTGCTGATAAACTGAAGCCCAGCTGTAATCCTAATGAGAGGTCAAGAAAGGTCATGAATCAGATCATACTAGTTTTGGACAATTGGGCCAACTGTTCTCAGAAGCAGTGGGCGTGCAACTCACAAGCTCTTACAAGTGACCCAGTAAACAAGTTACAAGCAGGCAGCAGAAATACAGAGTCCTGTATTTAAAGATCATAGTCAGGAGTATTAGTTATGAGGCCTGAAGTACTATTACTACACTTTCTATTAGGAGGCATTATTACAAGAAGACAGCTCTTTCTAGCTTTCTCTCTTTTTATGATACAAGCTGTAGCACTAGGCAATTACACCTCAGGTAAACATTCCAGCCTCACTTTGCAATCAATAAAGAGAAAGATGTTCTTCTAAGTGCAATTCATCATTTTGTAAAATCTCAAATAAGCCACATGAATCACACCCTAGAGGTTTTCTCTGTTGACTGCAAATGAAGCTTAAGACAATTCAATAATCTCAGGAGCAGATATCTTCACTGTTACTATACAGAGCCACAAGAGATGAATCTTACAGAAAGGTAAAGATGTACTTGTAAAGATGCTCTGCTTTTATTAATGAAAGGCACAGACTCAAGGAAGGTGTTCTTGTATTAAAGACATTAATTTCTTGGTGGTCTATATAAACACAGAGTGAAGAAACATGTAAATGCAGGTCTTAATGTGGTTCCCCAGTCACAGGCCTCTGATGGAAATGGGCCAAGCTGTTGGAAAAAAGAAGCAGTACTTCTGAGCACCATTTTTTTTTGCACAAACTCCATAGAAAAGAGCTGATTGAATCCAGAGAGACTGTCAATGACCAACCTATGAGGTTTGTTTTGGCCAACATGCTTGCCTGCCCAAAAGCAAAGAAGACATAGAAAAACTAGAGGACAAAAAAAAACATTGCTACCCAACTGGTTCTTTTTCAGAGACCTGTGTCTTCAGACTGAGTCTTAGCAAGCCAAGATCTACATGGGTAACTAGTAAATCAAAATGCAAATATTCATTTGCAAAACACAAAATTCTTTTAAAGAGAATTTTTTCATTATTAGCAGAATCACAAAACCAGTACAAAAAGCAAATTTTGTACCACTTCCCTTTTTTTAAGGCTAGGAGAATCAGAAGTGATAGGTAAACTTCCAAAAAGCACAAGGTACAGTTTTGCTTGGATATTTTTCATTATACTAGTTTTGTATTCTTTGGCTGGAGAGTCTTGTTATATATCTTCATGGGACATACCTTTCTGTACAATCTCCTGACATTAGTTATCTCTGAATTTCAGGTGAGTACTTTTTCTGTCTCGTGCAATTTTGGTATTACTGTCTCTGATCTCAGTCCACTCCTAATTGTTGAAATTAACAAATCTGAGTGAGACAATTTTTCACTTTTAACAAATTACATTTTGAGGCTTCTTACTGAATGTGAATAATTCCTTCCTGAAGCAGAGTTTTGGCTTCTTCAGGTGGCTGAGCAGGTTACCAAACCTCTATGGTCTCTGCCTGAGATGTTTGCTTAGTGTTGTGCTCAGCTCCCACTTGCTCAGGCTGGTGCAGGTAGTGTTATGTGTGAACAGAGTTGTGAAGATGAATGCAAAATTGGTTAATGACAGCTCAAAACAGTTTAGATATGTGCTTGCTTCTTATAACTGAAGTAAAGCTGTAAGCAAAGAAATATAAGACAAGGGTGATATCAAACATCTGACTACTGGCTTACTGACTACTTTGCAGAAAATGGCAATGAGATCAAATACTGTGCTGGCCAGAAGCTGAAGAGTTCTTTCATGGACAATGCTGGGGTTTTCCAACTTCCTGTAAAATAAACCCCAGCCTAATTAGTCATAGTAATACCATATGTGCAAAGAGGATGCCTGGTCTGAACAATGCAACTTGTGATGATCAACCAGTTAGAAGTCTAAACCAAACTACCTCAGAGATCATACCTTGTATTTGTTTTAAAATACTCATCAAATCCAAAGACTTTCAGATTAAAGATGTTGACCTCAACATACTGCATTGTCAAATTTATTTTTTTTTTAATGGGAATGTTTCTAAATAGTTCAGAATACAGACTTTTTTTCAGCTTCAGAGAGCAGATGGAAGCAACTGTTGAAAAATCTCCGTGAGGGATGTAGCTGTGCATTTAAGGCTGACACATTTCACCCTAGGTCAATTGAATAAAAAATCAGTGTTTGATCTTGTTTACTATGCTTACTCTATATTTTATTGATGAGCTATCCAAGTCTGTCTTCCTATCTGAAAGCTCTCCTATTTGTATTAAATACCTATTTTTGGAAGTGTCAAATTGCCCCTGGAAGTCTCTCTCCAGTTAGGCGAGATGAATTAAAAGCTAAAATACTGCATAGTAATACTTTGCAAACCCAGAACAGTACATTCAATCTAACTCTATCTAGTAATGTGCAATAATTTATCCAGCCTTGACTTCATTCTCCTTATTTAAGTCACATCTTCCAGTAGACAACAAGTGCCACAGAGAGGTTTTGGGTATAGAAGCAATTTTGGGACCATAAATTGATAAAATTCCAAAGAAAAGATAATTTGACTCTGGTATCAAGAACAAGAGCAAGTGATCAAAGACAGGAAAGTAGGGAAAATGGGAAAGCTACCTCCCAAAACCATAATACAAGTGTAATAGCTATGCTCACATTCCTTCAGGTTGTCAGGATCTAACGTTCATCTGAGGAAAGTAATATTTAAAATTGTGATTTGCAAGACAGCTACAAAAGTGAATTTTACAGCATTTCTCTAAGCTGTGGCCGTTTTGCAGGTTCTAGGGAGTAGGGTGAGGTATATATGACTGGGGAAAATCTCCTATATATGCAGGCTCTCATTCTTCGCTGTGATAGATCATGTCATTTCCATATATCTGGGTTGTTTGTCCGTGTTTTTGCACATTGCCAAAGAAATATTGCAGAAACAAATCCTCATTCCCTAACATTTGATTCCAGTAGCCTGAAGTGACCTCAGCAACTTAGGAAAAACCCCAGTACCAGAATTTCTCAGTATGACTTCCACATCCTTTCTTTTGACAGGTTTATAAGTTCTAGTTATCACACATACACACAGCCAAAGTCAACACAGATGATAAGACCTTATCCATGCCTTGTTCCAGACACTTTTTCCAGCATGTCCAGGTCCTTATTTTGGACTCCTTTCTCCTTTCTGTCAGAGAGAGCTCCAGGTCACAGTAAACACACACAAGGTCATGTTTCAAAGTCGTTCCCTGCTGTGCAACCATCTGAGATTGCTTGTGGTTCTGATACTGAGTCTTCTGCTGCAGTTTTGGCTGCTGCTGCTGTTCTGCAGAGAACATTTGTTCATCTTTTTTTCTTTCATATCAGAATTTGTATTTGAAAGAACTACTGATCAGAGTTTTAACAACTTCTGGTCTGAGTTGGTTTTTGGACTTTTTGTTTTCCTCTTTTAATATGATACCTAAAAAGAACATCCTAGACTTCCCCACATGTTTTTTTTTCCTGGCACTGAAAACACTTTATGGATTCCAGCCACTATTGCAATATCTTTGATCTGGAAAAGGGGCTATTCAACTAAACACATTTTCTGTGCATGATGCACCGTATTTCTTTTCCACCTGTTCTGTTTCTTTGAAATCCTTCCCTCTCTGTACATTGCTTTTAAGTCTTTAATATTATTATTTTAAATGTCGTGCTTTAACCATTCCAAGTTGATTTTTCTCTGCTTCTAATACAGTCATATAAAGCAAGAAATAGTATAATAATGTATTGGGAAGACATGAACAAAACTGTTTTGAGATGAGGAGAAAAAGTAGCCTAAGTCTCTTGGGACATGCTTTAGAAACGTACAAGGTACATGTACTTTTTAGTAATGAATGTTACATTCTAAAGCAGTGCATTGCTGTAGCAAGAAGTCTCAGTGTAGGACAGAAGTGGTTCAGTAACAAGCATGATAAAATAGAATAAGCGCATCAGGATTTGCTTCCAATAGTTTCAGGGCAGGCACAGTAACAAAACTGCATTCTAAATGTCAGAATACATTTTCCATGCTCAGAGACCATATACAATATATATGGCAACACTGACATATCAGTTACACCAGCCATTTGTCTAGAGCATTCAGATTGTGGTTTTTAAAATGAGATGGTAATCACAAAATAAGTTTATCAGGCAACAAGTCAGGAACAAAACAAACCTGTAGGAGAACAGGTAGACTTTTGTAAAGAAAAATTGCATAAACAATTCAGGAGCACAACAATCACTGATTTATTTCTTCTTGCCACAACCCATTTTCACTTCAACAACAGAAGTTTTCTTTCTAAGAGCTTCCAACAAAGGGTGACATGTTTACATACACCATCAAATATCAAGGATAAAATAAGACATTTGGAAAATTGTTAAAGGGCCTTATATCAGGAAGGAAGACTTGTATCCAGTAGCTTGATTTTGTAGTCCTAAATGAAGTGGGTATATTATTAAAGTCCCAAATACTTTCTAAACCCTTTCATCTTTTTGCAGACATCAATGCTTTTTTTCCACACTACACTAAGAATTCAGTCAACAGGACAGTTAGATGTCATTTATCTGATAAGAAGAAGATATTTACATCTGAGTTGGTCATCTGTCTGCATTACCCAGCAAGGGCTTAACAGAGGAAATTCATCTGGAAATAGGTACCTCCCTTCATAAGGTATGTTTTTACACATGCTACAGGAGCCAAATCCTAGGAATACCTCTCTCCTTATTCTGACTGTGAAAAGAGGTATGGGTGAGCAACCCAGGTATAAACGTTTCCATGGTAGACATCTCAAGTCAGATAGGATGGATCCTAATTTGAGTCAGCTGCAGAAATAACATCCACGTTATTCATATCATACCATAGAGCCACCATCAGTCTTCATTTGCTGCTAAAAGACAGACAGGACTCTTTCATCCCTATCTTTTCTCATTCTAAAGCAATGATGGTGATGCCATGACAGAGAGCATACTCCAGCCAACAAATCCCCTTGAAACAAAACACACACAGTTTTTCAGGATGGAGGGGAAAAGCAGAGCTATTTTCAAATAGAAAAGTCTTCCTGACTCTCTCAAGAGTTTTGCTACCTATTGTGTCACAGGGTCTAGGGCAAGAAAAATTAATATGATATAGTTACACACTATCAAACCTTTGTCTTTGAAGCTATGGTCCTTATTTTCTCCCTTTCTGACAAGAATTACACATATGAGCAAAAAGCTCAAACATAACAGGCTATCATTTTGTTCATTTTTTGTCTTCTATATTAAAGATATATTAGTATTAAATAAATCCTAGTAGATAAGGAAATTTTTGTCTTCTGGGACATTGCTACTATTCCCAGCTCCCCCTTGATTAAAAGGTCTTCAGCTACACTCATTGGTATGTCTACATCTTTTCTTTAGTATTCCCAAACGTGCTGCCTTTTAAGCTTTTTCCCTCTTTTACCACATTTGACAGCACCGTCTCCATTTCAGCCTCAGTGCATTAGTGAGGTCGTCTTCTGCAACACAGTGAATTTCTGTCTGGTTTTGGGATATTGCCTGCATTAAACGTATGATGATTTGTCATTCAGGCTGTGCTGCAAATTGGAAGCCTTATTATACCTGACAGTTTTTGAAGAGGGTGACTGCGAAGAGGGAAGAGCTGCCTGGTGTCCCAGGTTGTCTGATACTGGAGGGGGCAAACCAGGGGCCACATGCCACTCTAGGTTGCTCCAGGGTTGTGGCAGTCCCATCACACAAGGCTCCTGTGACCACTGTCCCTCTGCCCTTTAACTTCATGTGCAGTAATGCATTGAATGAGGACTCCCTTTCAAATAAGACAGGGAGAAGTAGGAAGCACTCTGGGCTGTTTTCTTTTCAAAAAGGCACTCTTCTCTCAAACTCGGTCAGTCCCAGATCTTAAAAAATATGATTCACTTGCTAGGCCCTTGTTAGAGAGTAATCATTTTGTCCTTTTTCAAAGTAGGAATGAATAATTCAAGTACAAAGTCTGAATTTTCCAGTATAGTAAAGCAGTTATAAGTATAATGCCATTCCAAACAAAAGCTCTAATTCTTTTCACCCAACATTTCTTTTTCTTTTTTTTTTTTTTTTCCACTGTGCACTAACTCATATGAATGAAGCTCATATCTCTGAAAAATATGCTTACTGATATATGTCTCTGTGGGAAAATGTAGGTCCTTGAAGTAGCATCTTTAGAATACACAGTGAAGCAAGTGGGAAATTGCTGTTACTCTTGCATATCACCTCCGGAATACATTTACTTTTTCATGCACGATTGCTTTTATATACACTGCTTGTGATCTTGATTTTGTTTTAATTAATTTATTCCCTGTTCAGAAAACATGTAGACATTACCACCTGGCTGAGCCTTAATTTAAATATGTAGAAGAGAATAAAGCCAAACAGAACAAAATAGAATAGTACAGAATGAGCATGTTAATGTAATTAACATAGGATATTAAAGTGCACTTCAGTCATATGCTTATTTTAGCTTTTTCTCCACAATCATAATGGCTAAAATATTATTTTCTCTTTTAAAAAAAAGTCTTGTATATTGGATGATTTCAAGACATTTATAGTGTGAATTACCATGAGATCTGTCAGAAATTCTGAATGTTGGGAATGCTGCTTAGAGTACCAAGATTTGACTAATTTTTGGCAAATAAGAAGAAATAAGACTCCCTCAGTCTTCTTCGTTTATTTGGAACAAGAAGAAGCAAAAACCCCCAAGATTTTATTTTTAATAGTTTATACCAAACTTGTCTAAAAATGTTTGGATAAAGATATGTCTTTGGCAGTAATAGTCTTTATTCCAAAATCCTTTGGATGGCTGATTGTGGCAGTGCTGTGTAACAGCTTTTGCAAACACTGAAGAAATGAGGTTTTGGCCTTCTTTTGAATGGTGTCTATAAACTGGAGTCTTTGCTCAGCTGATTCTGTCTGATCAGACTTTATCAGTCTGGTCTCCCTTTGCATTCAGTAGAGAGAAATAATCACCTCCAGGCACATCCTATCATGTCAGCTGAAATGTCCTCTCTGGGTGCCTACGTGTCTCCACGGAGGGTGCCTTAATGAATACTGAGAATAGATAGACAGCTTTTATGGAGGAAAAAAAAAATAAATTAGATGAGATGGATCTCTCCTGATTGATCATGAGGAGAAAGAGCCCTGCCCCCATCCTGAGCTAGTGAAACCTGCTACAATAACTCATCCAGGCTTTAAACAGTCTAGGTGCTGGTGATCTTGCATTCCTTGGTACATGATGTGGAGAGCTTCAAAGGGAGCTTGTTCTTCACTCAGACTTCAGCAAAAATACCAGGTCAAAGGTTGAGAGTTTGTAAACTAATAATCCCCAGATGACAGGAGAGGAGCCTTTAACAAAATTCTTTCTTTCTTTTTTTTTTCCATTCACTTCTTTACTTCATGGGGACTATGACAAAAAAATGGATGAAGAAAGAGAATTTTAAACACAAGCAGCAACGCTGCAAATATCTTGAGTAAGGAGGGAAAGAATACATACACATTTTCACATATACATTTTAAAAAAGGAATCTGCATATTTCCAGTCACTGAAGACTGCATTAATAGCATTTGCTACAATGTTAATTCCTACTGCTCTTTCAGTTGTCTTGGAGCCACCTGAGTAGTGCAAAAAAGAGGAAAAATGGGAATTTAGCTGATATTCCCAACTTTTTTGGTAAATGTAAATTAATGTAATTAAATGTAATTAAAATACACAAGGTAAAGCAGATCCTGGATGCACATTTATGTACCCAGTATATACACAGGTCAGATTTACTAACACAAGGCTTAGAAGTGTCATCTGCGAGACTTTGTAGGCAATGAACATGAGTGGAAGGTTTGCAACAACCTGAGGTGATAAAATAGCCTTTAGGAGAGCCATTTCCAGCCAGAGGCATCTGTTGTCTCTCAGCCAGCAATCCCAACCTGTGCAAGATCAGAAGTTTATCTCCAGGAAACTTTCTCCAGCTCAAGCTCCCACAGCTCAAATACCCCCATCTCTGAAAAAAATGTGAGACAAAGCAGCTCACTCTTTCACCTGTGTTTCCTCACTATTTGGTCTGTGAAGGAATTTCGTTACTGAAGTTTCTATATGTGTCCATAGATAATGAAGACATTTACAGCTACACTAAGAGGAAGAAAATAGCCTGGCAGCAAGCTATGTGAACAGCAATGCTTTCCCAATGTACAGCCACACTTCTCAACACATGTAAAGTGCCACAGAGAAGAGCAGGAGAGGAGGACAGCCACTGCAGCAGCTACTGATGTCAGAGAAGCATGAAATTTCTTAACTGCCCAGAAGTGGGACAGAGGCTAAAAAGATTGGGCTCTATTAAGACCTGACAGCAAATGCTGAAAAAACATTTTCCACATGGTTGGTCTTTGACTCCCACCGTGGTTTTCTTGAACTGTTTTGGGCTTTGTCTGAGAGAAGTATGGTGAGATCTAATATGTCATTACATCTGCATATGGGAATCACAGGCTTTCTTGCAGCTAGAAATAAGGATGAAAAATGGACACAACTCTATCAGTGTAAAGGTTAGATGCCCAGTCTGAGCTGATTATCCATGCTCTACTTATAACCACACAGGTGAAGGAAGAAAAAACAAACAAACAAAAAAGGAATTTTGTTAACATCTTCTCTTATGCCATCTGGGAATTATTAATTCACAAACTTTCATACCTTGACTGAATTTGTACTGAAGTCTAAGTGGGAAATAGCTGCTTTGAAGCTCTTTTCAACGTTGTCCTATGACAACCAGATCTCTATAACTCATTCTGTCTGAAGCCCAGATGAATTACTGCAGCAGGCTTCCCCAGTTCAGGACACATTATTTATGCCCATACTGCTTACTCCAAGTGGGAGCCATCTCCACTTGGCTAAAAGATGGGCTGGTTTGACTTTCCAGGCTCTGCTTAAAAATAGTGCTAGAAGGCTAGAGGGCAATTCATCCACCTCTCTTGGACACCTGTTTAGGACCTGCTGAACTGCCCTCTTGAGTTACAGCTCTCCTTCTCTCCATCTTGTGCTGACCCCAGGCACCTCCCAGGGAGCCAACACAGAATAGGCACTTTCTCTAAGGAATCCAATGAACTACTCAGAGAAAATGGCAAAAAGAGGTGTGGAAGAGGAAGACAAGAACAGTGGGTGTAAAGCTAAAGAGTAGAAGGGTTATGGTATGTAGTTTTTCAATGAGGAAAAATAAACTGTGCATCCACCGATTCAGTCACATACAACTGCTTCCTATACAGTGCTGCTGGGTTTTTTCTGCTGGGGGCTTTGTTCTATCCTCTATCCAAAGAAAAACAGTTCAGTTTTTCAGGGAAATAGCTTTGTCTGCAAATTTTTTTGTCTTTATGAGCAATGACCAGAAAAAGTTGAATGTAAAGCCTCAGAATGGTGGCCCCTGTCCACATATTCTACCACCAATCTAGCCAGTGTGGTTTTCCTTAAGAATAGCAAATTTGTCATACAGCAAATGCACGACATGCCCCATATGGCTTATCATAGCCAAAAATACATGACAGAGAAAAGAAAGAAAATGCTTAGTGTTACAAAATCAACAGACTTCATGCTCAAAAAAATGTAAGTAATTTATTAGTAGTCTAACTGGTATCATTCTGCATGATTGCAAGAAAGCAGGGGAGTTTAATTGTTGGGAAAAAACCAATCAATCTTCTCCTGGAATCTGAAGTATCAAGGCAAAACATGGCATTGAGCCTAGCTTTAATAACCTTCAATGACATATGAACCTTAATTTTCTTCAGTAGAAAGGTATTTTTTCTCCAAGTGCATTTTTTTCTTTTGGACAGATATATGACTACTGTAGAGCACATAATACATACAAGCTGCCTACAATTCATTTTTTTAATAAAATAATTTGTGCCCAGTTCTGGATTAAGAAGAAATTTGTTGGAATAACTGGAAAACCCTGAATATAGTTGTTTTGGGGGGTTTTTTTAATGCTTTTAAAGGTTTTTCTAACCCTTCTATGGTAAAATAGATTAACTAATTAAAAAGTAATTTAAGTTGGTGTAACTGTCTTCCATGGAAATAGTGAAATTACCAGCTCTTAAGCGGCAAAATTGCATTGACCTTTAATATAAGCATACCAAATATTTGATAGGTCTGTGATCTTTAATTATTTTTTCCAGTGTATCTGTCCCAAATTTCCCCTGTGTATTTTTTTCCCCACTGGCTTGTCTGCAAGGAAAATCCCAGTTGTTAAATCCTAGTACAACAGAAAAAAAAACAGATCTTTGAATTTTCCCACAACACTTTTGCTTCTGCATTTCACAGATGATGGATGAGGATTGGTTTGAGTTCAGGAGCTTACCTGTGCTCTATGCCATGAAAGGTGGGGGTGAAAAAAACAGGAGAAATCTCAGCAAGGCTTTGTTGGTTTTGACCTATGTTTCCTTCTTGTACTCCCATTGTATATACAAAAGTTTTGCCATTAAATTCCATTCTCACATGCAGCCAGTGAACCATACTGAAGTCAGTTGAAATCAAAATATCTCTATGAATACATGCAAAGCTGAAATCTGTCTTTTAATCATTGTATAGACAAAACCAATTCTGCTGAGAGAACCTAATACACTCTTTATCACATATATGATGCTAGGAAAATTAGAAAGAACCCTTGCCATTAGTTCTCCCTAGACCCATCCGATATAGGTGCACTGTCATGCAGTTAGCTAATAACAAGACGTTTTATCAGAAAACAGAGTTGCATCCAGCTCTGGGTCCCCAGCACAAGAGAGACATGGACTTGTTAGAAAGGGTCCAGAGAAGGGCAACGAAAAGAGTCAGAGGGCTCTCACAACTATCATATGAGGAAATACTGAAAAGCGTTGGGATTGTTCAGCCTGGAGAAGAGAAGGCTCTGGAGAGACCTTATTGTGGCCTTTTGATATTTAAAGGGGGTTTACAAGAACGATGGGGACAAACCTGTTAACAAAGCCTGTTGCAACAGGACAAGGCGTAATATTTTAAACTAAGAGAGTGTAGATTTAGGTTAGATATAAGGAAGAAAAATTTTTATGATAAAGTTGGTGAGACACTGGAACAGGTTGCCCAGAAAGACTGTTGATGCCCACTCCCTGGAAGTGTTCAAGGCCAGGCTGGATGACACTTTCAAAGTTTTTCAAAAACTGGGTCTAGTGAATGTTGTCCCTGTACACAACAAGGGGCTTGGACTAGGTGATCTCTAAAGGTCCCTTCCAATACAAACCATTCTGTCATTCTATGAGAACATCCCTTGCCTTTTTACATTTGTTCCAGTATCCTGGTTCTGTTTTATTGACATTTTATTAATCTTCCCTTTTCCCCTTTTTATTTTTCCCTTCCTTCCCAAAGAAATATACTTCAGGCTACTGGATAATGGGAATTTTAGGAAATGTGATTCTTCAATTCCTTTTTGGATGAAAAACAAACAAAAAAACTCACAAATGGTCAGAAGATTGGGAAAGACTTTCCTTCTCTGTTCTGCTACTAAAGTTACATTTGACATATTAGTGAAATCTTAATCCAGTTATATCTGTACAAAAAAATTTCACCTGATTTTAGCAGAAGCTGCTCTTACATCATATCTTCCATCCACTGAGTATCCAAAAATATGATTCTCTATTGCCAAAAGATGAGAGAGAATACTCATTAGTATTGATCTAGATATAATTATTTTTACTTTTATCCAGAGGTCTTAGGATAGGAAAAATCTGTTCTTTGTTAGATAGGTAGTAGCCAGAGTGCTATGGCTAGGGATTTCTCTTCTGAACTGCAGAACAAACACAGTGTGCTTGATGCTGCTAAATTGCAGAGCTACATTGGTTTGTATGCAGCTGAATGTATTTTATTATACATTTAATAGACCTTGTTAAATCTCTAAAGCCAAAGAAGAGAACAAATACCAGTGTCAGTGCTTAAAGGTATCATTGCTGGTACTCTACTGTATAGTGCCAAGCATACTATTAATTATACAGGTCCCTCAAGTGACTTGCTGAATTCAGACTGGTTGGAAATAGCTGTTTGCTGCCCTGATGTTTTGGTTGGATTCTAGCATTAAATCAAAAGATATGTGAGTGTTTGAAGATTCCCAACGGGTAAAAATTGCAATATGCCAAAGGGAGCATGAATGACTCACAGCTATTTTAGGAAGAACTTGCTGTGACAAACTTAAAACCTTTATGATGGATTTATAACCCCATTTATTTTCAGTACTGCCTCCTTCTATGAGAAGGTGCAGAAATTACTTCATCTCTAACTTGATGGATGAAAGGCCCACACAAACAGAGTAATTTTAAACTCCAGGAAAACAAAAGAAAGGGAAAATCATAACCTTTTTATGAATTACTTAAAATGAGTGATTTCAGCTGATAGTACCCTTGTAAAGTCCAAAGACACTAGATGATTGTATTGTTCTCTATTCTATTGTAGTAAACCACTACCAGCCCCATATGAAATGACCAGAGTTTGACAGCCTCTATGATGATACATTTTGAAACCAGTTCCTTGGAAGCTAAGTTTTATCACTGTTCATTACTGCCTTTAAATTCAACTGGAAAAATGACATCATGCTCTCACATAGGCAATTATCAATGTTTGCTCTGGGGACCTGTGACTTTGAAGAGAACTAAATGATATGGTTGTTTCCATGCACAATATCCTAATATTTGCACAGGCTATATATATTTGCACAGAGCTGTGTTTATACAGGTTCCTGTCTGAAGTGGCTAGCTAAAAACAAACTCCTTTCCTAAAGCTATATGGTCATGTCAGTATGGAAAGATGCTGGGTGGACTATGTCAGGCAAAGCACTTCACAGGCTTTTTGAATCCAAGCTGGTTTCAGGGTGCTCTGCTGCATCAAAACAGGGAGGGCTTGGGCTTTGCTGCACTTCTCTGTGCAGATACACCCCAGGGATGCACAGAGAGTGTTTTGAAGGCATCTTGGCTCTCAGCTGTGCATTGAGGATTTGTGTTTGCAGGCAGGAGGAGGAAGGGGCATGGGCTGGCATGTGCTCCTGCACTCCACTTCCCGTTTAGAGACAGTTTTTATGTTTTCACTGGAGACTGAAATTATCTGTAATGGCTTACAGGTTTAGCCTGGATTTAGTAAATACTTAAACATTTGGGAATGGTCAGGGGCCATCAGAGCAGGGCCTCAGAGGCAGGAGGGATGCCCAAGCCCATTACATCCTCTCAGTCCTGCAGGTGTGGAGCTAGTGTTGGGCAAAGAAATAAGCACAGCTGATTTATCAGGAGGAGAGCCTAGGGAGGTGTACTGGGGGCAGTGGGATGGCATGCTATGCTGTAGTGGGGAGTTCTCCTCCTCTGCATGTGCCAGCTGCCTGGCTGTGCTCCTCAGGAATAGATATGCATCATCTTGAACTTGTTAAAATTTGTCCTTGTCCCTTACAGCTTTTATTATTTTCTTTATTTCTTTTTTTTTTTTTTCTTTGCATAAACTGTGTTTACCCTCCATTCATCTACAAAATAAGGGTGATATCCAGCAATCTGGTAACCCCTTAAGATATTTGTTTTAATACACTTGCCTTTCACTTCTGAAGATTAGAGAGTCCTCTCTGGGCCAAGAAAACCTGAACAGTGAAATTCAAAGAGATGTGGAAATGTTTTTGTTTGGATTCATTAAATATCTTACATGTGTGAAAGACTTTACTAGGTTTTCTAGTAAGGCCAATATGGAACTGGGTTTGATCTGAGACAATTCTCCTGTTAAAAATGTCTGTTCGAGTTGTAGAAAGATGGATGATCTCTCTGCTCCAAGACCAAATACCTGGCAAGGAGGTATATGTGCTGCATGAGGAAAGGAAAACTTTGGAGGACACTAGCAATCATCAGGATGTGTCTAAGCCGCTCCATGGACAATTGTGCAAACACATCTCCTGTCCACCCAAACACAGGGAGCAGCACTGGCTCCAGGGAGGTATTTCTGCCCCCGAGTTCCCCCTGAAGTCAAGAAGCAAGTGTGCAGGCTTGGGGGGCAATGTGGGAGGGACTCCTCAGAAATGCTGGGAGTGTTTCAGTGTTAGAAATCACAGCCTTCCAAAATTAAAGTTGTAACTGTTCCTTCTCAGCTACAAAGGCTTTGGCTAATGGCGTTGGCAGAAGCAGGTGCATAACTAGTCAAAGGCAAGTGTCTGAGGAGCCCTGCACACAGCAGAGGTATCCAGACCAGAGATGAAGAAATCCGAGGGACAGACTCAGTTTTAAAAAGTAGTTCATGAAGAAATGTAAATATATCTGTAAAATCCCTGGCAGATTCTATTCTTTGGTGAATAAATTGCAATGCCTCTTGTCCCCTGATAAAGCTTTATACTGTTTCTGTCACTTAGAGAAGCTGCTGAGATGTTTCCTTTTAAAACAGGATATTAAGAAATCAAAGACACATTGGTGGCTTTTCTATCTGGCTGCTAAATGGCTGTCTTAGAAATTATGGAGCTCTATTTTTAGGGAGGAAATTGTTTTATGGAATAAAATTTCAAGGATAAGGTAAATAATTGTACATAACTCTTTATTGTGAAAGGTGATTTTTCCCTTCAGCGCAGGTTAGTCTTTCACAACAGGCAGATGAAAAAAGCCCTTGCTGCTTTTTTTCGCTGTATAGGATACACAGGGTCTCAGGTGAAATAATAAATTATGGAAGAGCAGCATGACAGTATATGGAGGAGAGCTGGGGGGTGGGGGTGGGGAGAAGGAGGTAAAGCCAGCAAAATTAGCTTCTGATGGTCCCAGCTGGAATTAGATTATGTCACTTGTGAATATTTCATAGTTACCAGCTGAAAGACATCTAGTCAAGCAATTAAAGCCAATCAGTGGAAGATCTGAGTGGTTTTCCTCTCAGCCAGCTGAAATAAGCCGTGAGTTGTATTAACATTTTAAGGGGGAAAATAATATATTCCTTCCTACTGGAAAGAGGAAAGAAATGCAGGTACAATTTTGTCAGGAAATATGTGTTACTGAGCAGTAATTCCACACCCTCCTGCAATCCCTAGCCAGTGGAATGCTCAGGGATGCCTGTGGGAGGCAATATGCCCTGGGTGGGTGGCCATGCATCTCTGGTGCCCTGGTCCATGCAGAAGGCATGAAAGGAAACCCCCTCTTCCTACTTGACTTTAGCCAGCACGCTTTATCATGTTGGAGGATGTTTGGCTAGCTTAGAAGGCCTTCTCTGGAATCCTATATCTAAGCTAGATTCCCAATGATGTTAAAGGCAATAGTCCGAAGAAGAGAAGAGAGGCAGCTTCATGCTGCAACCTAGCTCTTTGGGTTTTTTCCCTTTTCCTTCTGATGTGATGCAAAGGCCATGGAGCAGATTGCTTGCAATAGAGACCAGAAATAAAGTTCTTGTTTCCTGAGCACCAGCGCATCAGAAGAAATTAAACCTAATGCTCATTTTCTAGAATAGCATTAACTTCTATGAAGAAATGAATTGTTCAGCTGGCCTCTTAATCTAGATGACAGTTTTATTACAATTAAAATACCACCTCTAGGAGGCCCTTTGTTTGCATTTGACAGATTTTATTGTGTTTATATAGGCTAATGAAGCAGAATGAAATTATGCAGCTTATATTAAATTTAAATGACTGATTTATTGTATTTAAAACCTAAAATTTACCATGCATGTTCTTTAATGCCACACAAACTACATTAGTTCACTGCTGGTTTATGTTCTACTTTGGTCATTTTCCCAATTGAATAAGGTTTTACAAGTTCACTAAAATAAGGTGAATTAATGTCCAAATAGTTAAAACAGGAAAGATTGTATTTAAGCATTTTAGAAGGATAAAAATGTTGTGATGCTAGGTCTAGCCTGTGCTTCAGGTCAGTGGCTCTAATTTCATGGGTTACTATCAGTGATTTCACTGAAGGGTTTTAATTTGAGCCTTTGCCAGCTGAACTCAACTTTCCACTATCTCAGTTCTGTTGTTGAGCTTTCTTGTTACTTATTTTTGTTGATTTAGCAAGCCCTGTTATTCCCCATTGAACATGCAGCTCAAATAGTCCCTACTACATACAGTGTTTGATAGAAAGGAGCTGCAAGTACTCAGGTTTCCATGTAAGTAATGAGCTGACCATAAATCTGAATGCAACCTCGTTCACATTAATTGTAATATTTTCTGATGATGGAAGTCTTCTCACTTTACTTTAGATTTCTGTCCCATAGATGCTTACAGCTCATCTCATTACTCTGTGTTTTCTTCTCTCATTTACAGGGAGAAATAGATATGTGGTGAGGTCCACTGGATGTGTGTTTTAAATGCTGACTTCAGGATGAGATGGGTTTTGCTGTAAATGCCTCTATTCCTTTCCATACAGAGAAAGTCAAAGGTGATTAGTTCAGATGTAGAAGGCACAGTGCAGAAATCTGTTTGCTCAGATTAATCTCATGGCTAATATCTGAAATATTGCTATGTTCCAATTAAAATGAATACTAGTACTTTTTATTGTCCGTACAAGCATAAATGAAGGGCTTGGGATAAAATCTTTTGTGAATCAACCTCCAAAACAAATAACTGGAATCACTGCTATTAGGGTGTACTGACAATTCTAGGAAGCTTTGAGTAGACCAAGAAGTACTACTCTAGAATAGCAATTTTGCTGAAAACTTGATTTTCAGGGAATAAATTCATTTCATATATTCAGTTTTAATCTGATAAGCAATTTTGACTAGAGTAACTATGGAAAGAGAATTTCAGAAGATCAGTTT
Organism: Actenoides hombroni; assembly: GCA_024336885.1. NCBI lineage: Eukaryota > Metazoa > Chordata > Aves > Coraciiformes > Alcedinidae > Actenoides > Actenoides hombroni. The sequence goes on from WUAM01000431.1 coordinate 12,761,912, forward strand.
TCTCTTTTAACAGTGGTGCTTGGTGAAGCCATGACATCACTGATTTATTTTCCTTTGTAATATTGCTATATCTTCATCTTGGCTTTCCACTTTGGCTATTATCTCGTTGACATATATTTTTTCATATGTAATACTTTGGGGAAAGAAAGATATTGGAGTTGATTTTCTGCTCAGTTATTAAAACAATATGACTGAGTGAACAACCTAAATGATTTCTGTGATTAAATGCATTGTGTAACAATACAGATATTTGTGGGTGTGAGTAAGTTGGACCTAGGAGTCAGCTTTAGTTTCCAGGACTTTATGCAGGATGATGAGTCTCACTGTCCTTGTCCTTTACCTCCCAGCTGTCTGTACATAGGGTCTGTACAATCTCTAGTGTATGGATTTGTCTTGCCTGTGGGTGGCATCTATCAGTTTCAACTGCAGAAAGCTTCATGTAATCTCCAGAACTCAACTGTGCCAGTATCAGTTTCTGTTCAGTCTAAGCAAAGATTCAGTAACTTGCATTCCCTTGTGGTGCCTATCTGAACTGTAGAAACGAAAGTCTAAGCAGGAAATAAGATGGAAATAGGCTCCTGGCAGATTGTTCCTACTTCTTGCTAACTCCTTGTTTGGTCATGGAAAACACACAGGCTCACAGGCTTATGAGGTACCTGTTGTGTAGAGGGATTTGGGAGCTGCAATGCATCAGAGGTAGGGAATCCCAGCTAAGAGGATCTTCTTTAAAATACAAGGACTCTGATTCAAAAATATTTCATTTCTATATCTAATATGAGGAGCAGCTGTATCTGGTCATCTAAGTTCTGCATGAAGTTTCCTCCTCATGACTCCCTCAAGGCAATAACACTACCTCCACCCCCAATGAATTTCCAGTGAGAAAACTTAACACATTATGTTAGAACACACAAAACCCAATACTGAAAAATACAGCTGCTTTCATATACCATAGTTGCCCTCCCTAAAAACAAGGGGTCAGGTTATGGCATATCCTGAGGCAAAGGTTCCAGAACAAAGCCCCTTTTCAAAGTTTCTAGCCTGAGGACATTTTTTTTGGTCTCTAAGATGGGTCCAGAATCCTGCTCACAGTTAGCATGAAGAGCCCAGAAGCCCTGGTAATCCTGGAAAGCTCATTATTAAAGAATATGAGTTGCTGTGGGAGCCTTTGTTATATTTAAAAAAAAAAAAAAAAAAAAAAAAAAAAAAAAAAACGGATATGCTTTTGAGTCAAGGAACAACCTACTCCCCCCCAGGAGCAGCAGCACCTATTCTTTACTGTCTGATTTGTCTGGCTTCTGTCCTTTTCACTCTGCATAAATCACAGTGATGCAATGAGCCTTATAAACAAAGTTGTTTGGTTGTGTTAATGATGTGCTTGCCCACTTGGCATTGTTAAATAATGCCTAGGTAAACTGTTGTATTTTGCAGCAGATAATATGTTATAAAACAGGTATCAGTTTTCAATATAGAAAAAATTCTGAAGAATTTCTGACAGAAAAAGGAAAAGGTTCTTTCTGTGACCTTGTGTAAAGAATATCTATCAAGGAAGGATCTTGCGTCTGTGTTATGGATCAGCTATAAGTTTGACACAATAACCTTGGAAGTGATGAAGCTGTTTAGAGACACAAAGAAATCTGCAGAGACATTAATGCTGTAGAGACTGCATTGCTATGCTTATCTGGGATAGGATTTTGGTGGCTTCTTTGTGATAATTGAGTAATGTCCTAGTTTCTTACTACAGCAAAATTTAAAATGTAAATATGTGATCATCTGCTGCTTTTCCACTCATTTTTGTGATGTGTTGAGTGACTCATTGCTTTTTCCTCTGGTAAGTTTTGGGTGTATGTTGAAGAAAACAGCCTTGCAGGGGGCCTGAGGACCACACAGGACTGTCTTTCCTCCAAACTAACCGGACAAAGCCCTAAAGGTTTTAAAATTTTATTGATAGTTCATGCTGTTAGGGATTCCATACTTGCTTTTTAATGTTTTGGGTTTTTTTTCATTTTTCATTAAGTCACTCGTATTAGGAAAGAAAATTATTCCATTCTGCAGCTTACAGGCAGAAATCTCTACCTTAGTGTATTTAACTGGGCCTGTTACAACCACTGAGATCATGCAGTCTAGGCTGTGTATGGTAAGGCTACATGAAGCTGAAGTGAATATGCCAATAAAGCAGTCAGTCCCTACAGTTGCCAGAAAAGGTGTTAATATTTTTCTCTGTTCTGGGGGAAGCTCATTGGGATATGCAAAACTCATTCGTTAAGCACCACTGCAGAGTGACAGATGCTGACATATATAATTTGACAGCTGCAAATACCAGGTACTAGAAAGTGTCATTTCCCATAAGTATAAAATAATGGGTCATTATTCCCTGACAGATTAAAAACCAAGTGCTATGAATAAATGAATCGGTAATCCTGAGTACTTTAAAAGAAAAATAGAACATTCTTTTTCTTCTTCCAGAAATAAAGGTGATCTCCTTTGTTCTCCTCTCACTTGCATTCATTGCTGTCAATTGCCAACCCACTGATGAACTGGAGCAGAGGAGGGAGTCTCTCACACCATCTACTTAAGGCATTTGCAACCATTTATGTTTCCAGAGAAGGGATGCTGGCTCCCTAGGTAGCCAGCGTAGAAATGGCACATGCATCCAACGTATAGTTCAGAGGAGAGGCTTATGGGTTTTTTTTGATTGCAGGAGGGTCGGTCCCAGGAGTGCAAGCACCCAAGCTGGATGCCTGATATGAAGGGTGTAAATATTTGCCTTTCAAGGGTTATCTGTCCTGCTTTGTGCTGATTGATAGGACACACAGTCACTTGGCTCCACAGGAGGGTCTCAGCTGTGACTGCTTCTTGCCTTTAATTCTGAGCCCACATTTCTACAGCTGAGGCACTGGCCACAGTGACCTTCCTCAGACAGACAGCTAACAGTGGGGGATGCCTGAGATTTCAGAAGGAGCACTTTTAAAGACTGGCATCTTGCTCAGGGCAGGGGGAAATCTGTTTGCTGGTTGAAAGTGAAGTGCAGGAGGGGAGCAGGGATGTATCACACTCAGCAGAGTTCTGTAGGGGCTGGGCTTGTCAGAGGGGCTGGGTCTCACTGGGGGCTGGAGTGATGCTCTGCCTAATGCGACCTGAGTCCTAAAACAAGCCACCGAGCACCGTTCCCAATATGAATAGACTTAACACATTAAACAGGAATCTAGCTGATGTCAAACTGGTTTCCAGTGCCTGTCTGTACTTAGCAGCCTTGTACCTTACAAGTATGGCTATCCTGTACCCTGCAATTAGCAGTTAAAACATGGCTATAATGTATCTTCTTTCCTCCCTCCTACCTGATTATCAAACCCCTCATCACCACAACAGTATATTGTACTAGATGTTGCCAAGACTGAAGGCAGTGGATGTTGTCCAATCACAGTAACTTCATCATTGGTGTGGAAAGGAACATGGCAGGAGCTAAAGCAGTGCCTTTGAGTTACTGGAGAAGTCACCTGAAGAGAGGATATCTCTTGATATCTACTTCAGTAGGCTCTGACAGTCCTTCCCAGCAGCTCTGTGAGAGCTGAACAGCTGTTTGCAGCTTGAGAAATGTGCTCTTTGGAATCTTTTGGAAAGAAGTTTTCTTTTGTGCATTTGGTACCTTCAAAATCAATATTTATTTATTTATTTATTTATTTCAGCTTCTTTAAATCTACATACCTTAGACGTGACCCAAGATAGGACCATTACAACTAACAAGTTTGAACTTTTGTATAATGGAAGCCCCACAGAATTTCACTATAATTCCTGCATTAGGGACTTGCTCTTTCTTTCAAATAAGCAAAATAGCTCAAATAAAATACAAATAAAATGGTGCCTTCACCTATTTACTGAACCTGTGTTGGTAAGTTTTTTAACAAAACACTTAAAACTTTTCAATGAATTTTAAAATATAACTTGCGTTATACTACCAGAGCAATAATGGCAAATGATGCCATGTTTAAGATCTGTTCTTTGTGATAATTTTTAGTAAACTAAGCTTGCTATCGTGGGTTTTTTTTTGTGTAGCAGATTATTTAGAAGCATGGTAAAACCAACTGGAAAAGCAATACTGAAGTTAATCGGTGGATTTCCTATAATCTTAGGGGTTCAAGATATATTTTCACATTTTCTACATCTAGCACAGTAGCATTCTTGTCTGTGACTGGACTCCTAGGAACTATAACCATGTAAAAAATAATTAGATGGAAGTTGAAACCATCATGACTGTACTGAACAAATATGTATAATTACAAATGTGTTTGTATTAGTGAAAGCAAAAGAAAGTGAATATACTTCAAATGTGCAGATTTTAATGCCTCGTTACTCAGAGATCATAAATATTCATTTAAGGGATGGGTTAAAAGGAACTCTTCCCCCAGTCCACTTTTTTCCTGCTCCCATATTTAACAATTGATGTCAGTTCAGAGATCTGCAGAATTTGTTGAGCTTTTCCCATGTTTCATTCCTAGAAGAGTTCATCTTCAGGCTGCCAGTCATCAGACTGAACTAGTTAAAGGGAATATTTCTGAGTGCCTTACACCACTATTTGAGAACTTAACCTCATGCTATCCAGGGAATAAGATACTGGTTTTCCAGCACTAGTTCTGTTTAAAGACAGATACTTGGACTGTTGGCTGGCAGTGGGGTATATTCTTGGCTTCAAAAACATACTTTTGAAGTCTTTAATGACAAGAGCATTGGAACAAGTTTGCAGATAGCAGATTACAGGCAATGCTTTGTTGCCAACATTGCAGAGTTGAAATGAATGCTTTCCCCAGTCTCTTAAGCTCCACATTAATCAAGTCAAATATTAAAGAGCAGTTAAATACTGTTATCAATTATTTTTAGGCAGGGCCCAAACTTCTATACATTTATAGCATATGTGGGATACATGTATTTACAATAACATTGGTTAACTTTCAGAAAATATAGGTAACTATTTTAATTCCTGTATCATAAGCAGTAGAGTAAATGGCCAAGATTTAAAAGAGGAAGAAAAAAATCAAGCGAAAAAAAAAAGTAAGGTTAAAAGGTTTTATTGAGGGATCAGGATGCATGCCTACATGTTAAAATTTTTTTCTTATAATTCTAGGTGTTGGTAACTGAAATTTCCCTTTGGTACAGCAGACTGCTATAGTAACAATATGTCTGTATCCTTAGTATTTGTTGGCAGTCTAGTTTGCCTTTGTGTGTAAAAAAGGAGTTTTAAAGGCAGTAGCTCAGGACGTGTGGTGCATGGAAAGCTAGTAAAGTGGTTGAGGTGCTGCTGGCAGCAGGAGTCTGCAAAGAAACCATCGTATTGGAATGTAAACAGCTGTCTGCCAGCACCATAAACTTTAGGAAATGTTGTGGGTGATTAGTTGCTGCTCCTAATGTGTGAAAGTTGGCATGTCTGCATATAGGCAAAATAAACTCCCTTTTACTTCTTGCCACTCATACATAGAAATCACAGGACATTATGGGATTGATTATAAGCCATAAAAGCCAGGAAGTTCAGTTTTAGAATGAAAACCATGGCAATGACTGTCTCTTTCTATTTGGATGTCATTACATGAAAAGCTAAGGTGAAATGAAAAGGAGCAGGAAACAAAGCTCAAATGGAGAACGGGACAAAAACGGGAAAAGCAAATCGGTCAGGAAGGAACACTCAAGCATATAATATAAGGCACCTGGCCCTTCTGAAACTGTTTGGTTTAAGTAAACCTTAGTGGTCCTGGAACAATAGCATAAGAACGGTCCAGCAAACACCCATTCTGCTGAGTGCTACATAATCTTTTTCCCCAGTGAAAGACATCCTTTCCATTTCCATTATCCCACTAGCTAGAATATTCTGAATAAACTCCACTTCAGTGAAAGCAAAAAAAGAATTGGGGTTGATTGCGAAGAAGAGACTATAAAAGGTGGGGGGGGGGTTGTTATGAAACTATTTGGTTACATTCGTCTGGGATAACTGTTATGCAGATCATTTCAAAACTGAATTAGCTGTGACTGTAAATCTAGAAATTTAATATGGATTAGAATTATCTTTATTTTGTGCTGCAAGGCAGTTGGAATGTTTTCTTTCTGCGAGTGATTTCTCTCACTGAATTGATTATGAAATAGGTGTGAAAACAGGACAGAAGGTGGGGCTACTTAATTCTTTTATATATCTCTGAGCCTTCTGCTTTAAGCAATCATAACAAAGATAAATATTTATATAGCACCTGCCAGTCTATGGCTTAAAAGGACTTTGGTATATAATGTTACACAGAAATAGAAAAAATACAGTTCTTGGGTGAACGGTAATTTCTAGCTAATAACAATGATGGAAAACAGAAAGTAAACAGGGTTCAGAGCAAAGTAAAACAGAGCTATTCAAACTAAATTGACTAGAAGAGCAAAGCTAATACTTCCACTGCTCCAAAATTCATCAGCAGGAATTCCAAAGCCTGATTTTTCTTATCTTTCATAAACAGGCAGTAAATCTTGGGCCCCACAAAGTAAAGATGGTTTAGTACTTACTCCTACAAAGGGCAAGATTTCATTCTCCCAGTTTCATAAGATACAGTCTTGGAAGAAATGTTAAGATTTGAGTCTAAGTGCCTGCAAGGGGTTAAGTAGGGCTGTAGAAATGACTAATGCATTTGCCCAAGCAATAAAACTAAACTCTTGGATGGGGGAAGACCGCAATATTTTTGAGTGCTTTTCCTCACAAAAATGTCACAAAAAGATTTTCTTTCATTCAACATGATCCATTTCATTGTATTTGCAAGAAAGGCAAAGGAAATGAAGACTTTTACTTTAGGAAATGCCATTTTTGCTTTAATGCTAGTCAGCAACCCAGTGATTTAGGAGTCATCCTCAGGAGAATACTGGGACTAGCAGATGATATCAGAGGGAACTTTAATGTCTTCAGTTTTTACTGGTCAACATTGACTAAATAATTAACAGTTTGCTAGAGGATGCTGGGAAACAGCAGAACCACAAGCCTTCGGTAAAAGTCCTAGAGGTTGTTTCAGAAAGTTACTCTTATTTTGCGAAATGCATATTAAGTATTTGTGGAAAGTAGGACACCTCCGAGAGGAAGGCATGAAAGAGCCCTGTCTCCAACTGCCCTGTCTCACAGGGACAATTTATTTCATAAACATAAGCAAACTGCTAACTTTTGCATGTGTAACTGTAATTATAGGAGAATTTAACCTTTTCTTTTTTTTTTTCTTTTTTTTTTTTTCCTGTTGAGCCAGTTAGGAGATTTTTTCCTGCTTACTGGGGAGACTCTTTTAAGAATCAATTTAAATATCCTAAATGATTGTGTATATATAGAACAAATATACTAAATTTAATCTTTGAAGTAGTTCTTAGCTCCTCCACTTCCAAAATTAAATCAAATGAATAAAAATTGCCCTGGATTAAGGAGGTATACTCTTTATTTCACTCTTAGCAGAGAGAGAGAGAGCTCAGTCCAGGGTTGTAAATGTACCTCTTCTGCAATAAGCAGCTTTGGTCCCTAACAACTTCAAATAAGGTTTCAAAAAACCTCCATCTGCTCTCTCAGATCCCTCAGTGTCAGTAGGAATCGATTTACTCACTGCCAGCCACGTTGAAACGAACAAGCTGGCACAGGGAAATATATGCTATACCAAGACACTAGCCCTGGTCCTGGGATATTCCAGCTCTGTAGGTACAACACTTACCTCTGCTGATATTTTTTCCACCCTTCCTAGGAGGGAGGGTTGTTGCTAGTCCAAGCAACAAGTTGTGTTGCCTCCTGTTCAGGACCCGTATCTTTTAGAGACAGCTACAGATCTGTAACAGGTGTGTTGTGCTTTGTCATGACTCCCTAAGGATTTGGAGACAGCTCTCATCACAAGGGAGAACTGGTCTGTCTTGGCCAATCCGACTTTCTGGCACCCACCTCCTGCCTTTTGGGGCTCACAACTCTGGCCTCTCCCCAGCCTCAGATGGTGCTCTGGCACTGATGAATGTCACACCCTACTTACCTACTACATGACCCAAGGAAGCAGCAATGCACCAGAAGAGCATCATCTGTCTGTAAGACCCTCTTCAGCCTGTAGCTATCAACAGCTTCATCTCTCCAGGGTCTGCCCTGACATTCAGGCTAGGAAAGGGCAGAGACAAAAGCAGCCTTTGCCTTTCCTGCTGAAGCTGAGCCACAGGAATGCATGATGCTGGGCCACAGTATGCAAAGGGAAATTCTCTAGCCTAATTGCTGTGGCATTTACTTCAGAGGCAGGAGACTTCAGTTCTGTCCTTGTTCTCAGACTAGGTAATATACTGTACATTTAAGAAAATTAAGTATATAAGCAGAGTTGGGAGAAGGGGTGGGAAAGCAGACCTTCCCTCTCCTACTAATTGCAGTGATATCTCACTTCTCTCTCCTGCCTTTCCCATGTTAATTTTGCTGAAGGGTTAGGGGGTGCTATCAGCTTCCTGAAGTTTGAGGGGCTAGAAAGCCCTGAGGCCTGATACTCTGCTTCCTCCCCAATGCTCTAAGTGTGTGTAAGATGCAGGCCACAGCACCAGAAGCATTTCCATGAGTTCTAAAGTGAGCAAGTGCTCTGAGACTTTGCTTAAAAGTATGATCCACAGGGAAAGGAGACTCCTGTGACCTCCAGTACAGGAAAGAGGTAAGATTTTAAGGTCTATGGTATTTTTCAGTACCTAACAACAGCTTTCCCCTGCTCTATGTGGTAGCTACAGTGAAACCTGTTCCTTGGCACTTAATTCTCATGATACTTTTAAAAGGGTATTTAAGGACCTCGCTTGTGGTTGTAAATTGCACAGAAGCCTAAAGGTTACATATGGTAATGCTGCCCACCAAGAAGCCTATGCTGTTTTCTAGATCTGACCAAATGCTTTGCAGAGAAGGCATTTTACTCAATTCTCTAATGATGTTTACATATGTTTTAGAATTGCCATTGCAAATTAAGAGATTTCCATGCTCTAAGGGCCTCTGCGCACTCCCTACACAGATTTTGTTCTGCATGGGGAAATGCTTATGCAAATAAGAATGATGGTAAAGAAAGCAGAAAAGAAAAATATCAGGACAGAAGAACAAAACTGCATTTCTTCTAGCTCCATCAGCCTGGCTATATTTTCTTCCTGACAGCAACTTTGAAATGGCAAAGGAATTCCTTCTTACAACTCTTCCTGTGACCTAAATGCATAATTGATGAAAATGTATTGGTTACATGAAAGCCTCACAGAAACCACCAGGAAAGCACCGCAGATTATTTTTTCCTCCTTTTTGCCACTATGTTTTTACAGATGTGATATGTGGTTTAAGAAGCCAAAGCAGACAGTTGTGCTTTAGCCCTGCCAAATAGTCCATGCAAAGAAAAAGGTTTCTTTCTCTCTTTTCCTCTTCTCTTTTTTTCTTCTGTCTTTTTCCTTCTCTCTTTTTTCCTTCTCTCTTTTTTCTTCTCTCATTTTTCTTCTCTCTTTTTTTCCTTCTGTCTTTTTCCTTCTTTTTTCTTCTCTCTTTTTTTCCTTCTGACTTTTTCCTTCTCTCTTTTTTCCTTCTCTCTTTTTTCTTCTCTCTTTTTTCTTCTTTTTCCTTCTCTCTTTTCTTCTCTCTCTTTTCTTCTCCTTTCCTCCCTCCCTTTCCCCTCCAGAGTATATCAAGTTAAAAATAAAGACATACATAAATAAATAAAAGCTTTTAATTGACGTATCTACGAACATTCATTAGAAACACTGCCCATTTAGAGCAAACAATTACACGGCTTTGATTCCTGCGAGAATCCGGAGCCAGCGGGCAGCGAGGACACCGCGCCGGCCTCTGCCAGCCTACGCACGGCCTGAGGCACCAGGGCTGCCGCCGCCACGACGAGGCTTCGAATGCCACCTAGTGGGCCTCGGCTCCCTGAACCCGCCTCGGTCCTGACATGAAATCTCTGCTCATTACCCAGATTAATAAATATTGCGGCTAAATCTAGAGCCTGTAGCAGGGGAATCACAAACTACCCCGAGCACTGGGTGCGGCAGCAGGGCAGGGGGAGAGTTTGGCCCAGCACGATGCAGGGGTGCCCAAGATATCGTCTGCTGGTTCCAAGGCAGCACAGGGTGCCCATGTGGCACTGCTGGGTCTCCTCCCATGCATAAAGGATGTTGGCCTCTCTCAAGTGTCCTCTGGTACCTGAATGCTCTTATGACTGATAGATACTCCCTTCGAAGCTAAACGGGAAGATAGTTGTGGGGCCCTTTTGGCACTGCAGGGAAGATAGGAGGATAGGTAGCGTCCGGCTGCAGTGCAGAGCTGCCTGCCCACAGCGACGGGTGCAGATGGAGCTGTGGTAGATGTAACCATGGATTTGGTTTTCAATTGATCTGAGAGAGGCAGAGCATCTGTAAGAAAAATAAGCTAATTGCAATTCCTGGTACAGCTGTGCAGTGAGATGCAGTTACTCACTCAACACTCCTCCCCTGACAAGCTGTGACTTTAGGAGAAAGAAGGGGTGGGAAGGAAATGGCCAGTTAGACCTCCTGAGCATCAGCTGAAAGGTCAATCCCAACAGGGAGGATCCTTGGCCAAGTGTTGCCTTTTTCCTCTGTGCATTTCTATTCCCAGAGCCCTACAGTGCCCGAACAATGGAGGTGGTAGGAGGTGGCGGTGATCTCTGGCTATGCTGGGGAGGAGGTGTCTACGATGCTGCTCTGACTTCTGTTTGTATGTCACTCTAGGTAGAGAAGAACATCCAATGGTTCTGTGCATGGATGGAGCTTGGTGTGCTGGTGTTGTGAGGGAAAGGAGTGGTGCAGATTGGGCTTTGCTGGAAGATCTTTGTGCTGGAAACCATGCAAATGAATACATAAAGTAGTGTTTAATCCTAACCCTAGGGTGATATTTAGGCTCTACAGAGGATTCTGGACAGGCTGAATCGATGGGCTAAGGCCAATGGTATGAAGTTCAACAAGGCCAAGTGCTGGGTCCTACACTTAGGTCACAACAGCCCCATGTAGTGCTCCTTCTTACAAGGAGCCTCTGAGGGAACTAGGGTTGTCTAGCATGGAGAAAAGGAGGTTCAGGGGAGACCTTATTGGTCTCTACAACTATACCTGAAAGGAAGCTGTAGTGAGGTGGGAAGTTGGTCTGTTCTCCCATGCATCAAGTGGTAGGACAAGAGGAAACAGCCTCAAGTTGTGCCAGAGGAGGTTTAGATTGGACAGCAGGAAAAACTTCTTCACTGAAAGGACTGTTAATCAGTGGAACAGGCTGCCCAGGGGAATGGTTGAATCACCATCCCTGGAGGTATTTAAAAGACATGTAGATTAGATGTTTAGGGGCATGGTTTAGTGGTGATTTGGCAGTGCTGGGTTAACAGTTGGACTTGACAGTCTTAAAGATCTCTTCCAAACAGACTGCTTCTATGCTTCTATGATAAATGTATTGCTGAGTGAGCATATAGGATGAAGGCACTACCCTGGCAGACACAAGAATAGAAAGGGTCAACTGCTTCTTTCTTGCCCCTTACCTTGTGTCAATAGTGAGTTGCATTTCTCCATTTAAGAGTAAACTTCTGTTAAGAGGATGGGCAGAGAAGGCTCACCCCTTCATGGAGCCACGTAGTGAGATCCACAGAAGAGCAGGCCCTGTACTTGTCTGTGGAGGGCTGGCTACCAGGCAGCTGCATGTGTTCCAGCATGCCCCTTTGCCATACAAAAACATTTTAGTCATGTCCCTCACTCCATGTCTATCACTCATAGCTGTTGCAGGTTTTTTACACTGGAGAGGATGGTCAGTGTTAACAGGTTGATGTGAAGTGCTCACACATCCTATATGATGTGTGGCATAACTCTGGGCACCTACAGTAGAAAATGCAAGAGCTGGTCATCTTGGTGGCATGTAGCCTGTTAGAAACACAGAGGATGGATGCACATTCAATCTTTCCACATGTCTTATCCTGGGCTGAATGTCCAGCTGAATCTCACAACATCTGAGTTTGCAATGACTACTTCTCACAGTTCCTCTTCCCACCCCCACCCCCCCCACCCGACTTACTTCTCTAACGCGAACATCTTGATGGTTTCAGCAGGGAGACAGATGGGAGGCAGGAGCCTTGAGTTTAGTTCTTGCCTAAGTGAGCAAATGTAACCACTGCCGAAGAAGACTGTTTTCTTCCTTGGCCTAATGGATATGTTCATGGAGAATGAAGCAGATTCAGTAAGAGGCAAAATACTTCACAGCCTCATGAATGGGGCATTCTCCTGAGAAAAACAGATCTTAGTAAGAGAATAATTCCCCCTCTCCCCCTCTATTGTCGACGATTGAACACAAAGCAGCCAGAATTCTAACATGATGCCAGAAGAAGAGCAAATGAGAAAGTATATGTTACTGTGGTCTGTATGTACGAGGCTATCAGATGAGCAAGCTGGCTTCTGGTCCTTCAACAGCTTGTCTTTTAAAATTCACCAGCACTGGATGTTTATTCAGTGGAGATAATGCTGGGAACTAGACTATTGCTCAGTTGATGACTTTGTTCCTGTTGAATTTGCATTCTGCATACTTCAGTAGAAAGAGCAGATGTGTTGCTTTGTTCGGGGTTTGGGGTTTTCGGGGTTATCACAGAAAAGCTGCAGTGAGAAGGCAGAGTGGGCTGGGATTGGAGGCTGAACAATAGGAAAGGCAGAAGTGTTTGAAGCAGAGCAAGGAAGTGAGAAAAGGAGAAGGAGAATGAGGGTGTTAGTTACCTGGTTATCCTTACGTGGAGGGAAAACTGGTACACTTGGAGTGGTGCCTGTATATCTGGAAGGAGGCAGTCTGGCATGGTCAGAGTTACTAAACAGGAGTTGCTGTAGCTGTTGAAAGTGCAGGGACTTCTGCTGCCTAAACGCAGCTTGGCAGAGAGAAGAGAAATAGTTTCACCCATGTTCCCACAGACTTGGAAAGGAGAGATGCCACAGAGATTGTGATGACTTATTCCTTGTGATCCAGTGACTAATGCTTTGTGATAGTCTTTCTTAAAATTAGAGATGTGACCAAAACGTAATTCAGATTCAATGCTGATTATC
>WUAM01000431.1:12775046-12848107 GCA_024336885.1 Actenoides hombroni
CTGTGATGTAGCAAACCTTCAGCCAGAACTTTGTTATACCTTTGTTCGACCTCTACTACTTGAATTAGTAAATTAATTAAATAAATAATATGATGAAACAGGTGCTTAAATGTAGGACAGAGATTAAAAATCATTACTTACTACGATAATCCAAATGGTGATCAGTCTCAAGCAGCGACTGCTGGAAGATTAAATATTACAGTCAATGACAAATGGGTGTTAGGTGTTCTGTTCTTTGGCTTTGTTTGTTGAGGTTTTTTTTTAACCATCTGACCATTTGTATATTCTGCGCCAGTGAAATACCTTAAGGAATGAGAAACTATGAACCAGCTGTTTAGCAGACTGGAAACAAGGGTTTTCAAGAGTGAGGAACTTTACAGAGGCAAACACAGACTTTGTCCATTCTGTCCTTGTAACTGTCATTACATGAAGCCAAGTACTGTGTTCAGGCTACATCAAGGCTTAAAGATGTGATGGAACCCCCTCCCTGGTATTGTAGTTATAAGAGTATAAGCAGGATCCTAAGTTCCCTGTAAAAATCAAGATACATCACTCACAATAGCCAGCTGAGACATCTTTAAGGAGAAGTCTACAGTGCTCCCTCTGGCTCACTAGAAAACCAACCAAAGCAGCAGTTAGCAAAGAAGGAGCTGCGCTGGAGTAAGTGCACTTACATCAGGAGTTTGGGTGCCATTCAACATGTAGAAGACCTGTATGACAGGGATTAGGATGTTCACCTAACGTTATAATGGGATCCCAGCCCTACAAGATCCCAAGAATATCTAAACATGAGGCTATTGTGAAAAAGGAATGGGTTGGTGATGGCACCAGCTTTGTTTTTTTTCTGGAACTCAGTGCTGACCAGGGATCTTTGGTAGAATTTGTGTCCTTGTCCCTGAGTTCCATCAGAGCTTAGTTGTCACTTTTCACAGGCTTGGGGACTTCCAGAGTCTGTTTGCCCCCTCTAATTCGTTCAGAAAACTTGGTTCCTAGTGATCATTTAATCTGAGAGGTGAGTAAAATTCATCTCTAGCCAAGATTCAACTTTGGTAATGACAGAAACATAAATACACTTTATAAATCATAGGGCTTCATAATAAGGAATTACCTTTCCATGTTACCTGGAAGGAAACTATAGAAGAACTACAGTTCTTCTCACTTTGTAGTTATTTGGAATGGTCCTTTCCCATGACACAATTATTGCAGCCACTGAGTTCTGCTGCATTCATCAAAGGAGACATATTCAACCAGCAGTTGATGCACCAGCCCTGCAGCGCTCCATGTCAAATTATCTGCAGCACAGTCACAGTCCAGTTCTCACTAGCAACTATTGGAAGAAAGCTTATTTCAAAGAGGGGAAAAAAGTCTTTTAGAATACATACATTAGGAAAGCAAAACACATTTGTTGTATTCAATACAGATATGATTTTAGCTTTTTTTTAGGTACCACTTCTCCCTAGTGATAAAACCAGCCAGTGAATACTTCAAAGGGGATAGTTCTCCTAAAAGTTAGATGCCTCTGTGGACATAATTTTGAGACACCAAAGTTAATCTCCCTGGGTAACATAGTTGACTGTCTAGTTTCCTGAGCAATTTGCACCTTCTTTTTTTTTTTTTCTGTGCCCTTTACTGAATCTTTGTGGATTAAGAAAGGCTGGTTAATCTGTAGGGTATGTGCTCTGTAATGATGGCTGGCCTATGCAGACATTGCTCTGAATGCTATGCAAGCCAGGAACAGACCACAGGGGCTTTGAAAATCCCCTCAAAGAGCCATGCACTGATTGTTCAGGCTGCAGAATCATTTCTCAAATGAAATACAGCTGAAGTGCCAAATACCCACTCTCCCCAGTCTGGCTGTTACACATGGTTGTGTCTTCCTAACCAGTTAACTGCAGTGGCTGGGGAAAGCACTGTATCTGTAGGAACACTCAAATTGTTTTTACCCTGACTATATGAGATAATGCTGAGGATAGCAAGGGTTGAAATCATTAACTGTGCTCAGACTGTGCATATAATGTGCTCAAACTGAGCACATTAATTATGCTCAGAATGCAAGAAAGATTAAAGGAGGGATGAGGAGTTGACCAAATGCTGCAGCTACAGGTCAGCAATTCCTGTCTCATTCTGCCTAAGAGCTCCTAACTGCTTCAGGATACAGCTCTCACAGTCACGTCCCAGCTCCTGATTGCTTTCACTGTGAACTCACTAGTTACTGGTTGAGACAGTGAACACATATAGACTGACCTGTGCAAATGCAGCAGCTATTTGTCTGCAAAGTCCATCTTTTTGGTATTGCATTAAGATAGCAAGCCAAAAACCAATCAAAAAATCTCAACACAGTGTACCAGTGACAGTAACGCTGTTTTCTACGTCCTCCAGCAGGCAGCAATACAAAATCCTATATACCATGAGAGGGATGCATCCACCACAGATGGGATACCGTGTCTGTAAAACTGTGCTTGGTGGGCATCCAGGCTACCACAATGGAGAGGAACTGGCAAGATGGCATTTGGAGTGGTGGAGAAGGACAAGCACAGGGGAAAAATGTTGCTTGTAGGAAATACATGGGGAGGAAGGGCCCCCAAAAGGAGCAAAAGCCATGTGGATGGGAATAGGCTGCTTGGCTTAGACAAAACGAGGACCTAGGCCAGGACACATGGTGCACAGCTGTAAGAGGGCAGTGCTGAATTCCTCTCAACATTTACTCTTCCATTTCCCAGCTGTGCCATCACAAGTGATGACAGGTAGGTCTAAGGCTCAGTCTCTTGTGACCAAATACAAACTACAGGAACTATTACTACTTACTTAAGTTGCTGCATACCTGATGCCTCCTGGCTTTTAAGTGGATGTTTTGGGCCATGTTAGGCCACCACAATCCATGGAAGAAGCTGGAGGCCCTTTGACTTCCGAAAATTAGTGGTTTAAAATAAACTAAGATATTGCTGACATATCAATTTTATCAAACTTGTTCTCTGTAAAAAAACTTGAAATCTGTAATGTTTCTTTTGGAGAGACCATTGATTGATGTCTCATTTGCACAAAGCCATAGTGCCTTCCTACTTCCGTGATTAGTACATTAATCAGGACGAAACCCGTATTCTTTGCTACTACCTAAGGATTAGCCTCTGACAGGGATTTAAAGGATGTTTCATCCAGTTAAATGGGCATGATTGAACCTGCCATTTTCAGTCTTTGAGCTTAGCTCTGAATTAAAGTGCAACTGAAGAATATATACAACCCTGAAATCATAAGGGCTTTGCAACGTCTTACTTTAGAAAAGATTTGTGATTATTGTAAACAAACAACCTGGTAGTAGAAATCTTTTTTCTTCTCTTTTTAGATGTTTTTAATAAAAGAATTATGATGCTGAAGTAAAAAACATTTCTCTCTGAAAATTAAACAGCCGACAGTCAAGGATGATTCTTTGAAGTCCACTATGTGAACTTTACTAACTCCCTACTTAGTATTAGCTAACCCATAACTGAATTAGATATCCTAAATCATTCATCAAGCTTGATTTATCCCTATACATGAGAAATGGAAACATAAAAATCATACAGAGACATTAAGTGAAATACTTCTGCAATTAATAAAATGTTCAAGAATTTTTTCCAATACTGTAAGTCAGTTTTATTTAAAAAATAGAGTTCAAACATTGTTTTTGATAAGGTGCAACATATATGTACTGTTTTCTACAATTAAAAAAAAAACAAAACCAAAACAAAACTAAACTAAAACAAAAGCAAAACAATATTCATAATTATAGTGTCATTCCAACGCGGAATCAGAGGGTTTCCTGTAATTCTTGACCATTCTTTTTCTGCTTCAGCAAAGCATAGGAATTAATAATTAGTATCACTGTGACAGCCAAAGAGTATGGCTAATGTCATCCATGTTCTGTACTTTTTAATACTGAACTTTCTGGTACAGATTGCTTCAAGTACACATCAGAAGCTGAATGTAACTGAACACAATTCATGCAAAACAAAGGTACAATATTGAACTTGCATCATTCAAAGATTTTTGTTCTCGTGTTTAGTATGACATCTTCAAAGTCCAACTGCTTGAACACAAGGATTGAACTGAGGTTGCATAAAGTGAGCACTAATATACTGAAGTATTTACCTAACTCTCAGATTGATCAGGCTACGTGAGTACCTTGAGCTCTGAAAACTCAAATACTTAAGGCTGAAATCTGTGCCTCTTGGAGTCTATATGTCTCAGTAACTTCTGAGACATATTTGGGAATACAGATGGAAAATAATGGGGTTGTTATGGGAAAATACATTAAATCATTCCATCAGAACTTCATTTCTTGAGAAAAGCATGTTATTAATTTCTATTAAGTGATCCCCATTCAGATACTCATGCTAAGAGTAATGACAACCGTAACATGAAGCAAGTTTTCTAATTAGCAAAGTCTGTCCAGTTTCAACGTCTTCCTTGTCATTCTAGCATCACCTCAGCCTTGATAATGCCAAGCAGCTGAAGTGAGCTATGACTATACCATTTCTGGAGAGCTAGATACCAGTCCCTGCTCTAAGAGACTTTAACATGTTTTGAACACGCACTGGAACAAGGAGCAGCAGTATCCAAAGCATTTCTCCTTGCCCCCTTAGATATTTAAACCATTCCATCTAAAGAGGAACGTGTTTGATGGAAGAGAACTGTACACCCATTTACCTGCCTTCTTCTTGGGTGGTAGGCCCAGGGTCAAATTGAATCTGCAGTATGTGCATAAATCCCAATTCCTGCTGTTGCAGTTTCTTACAAACCACCATGATGGTTTTGTGGGTCTTGTTTTTAGCCCTGAAGGCTCTTTGTATGCAGCGTGGTAAGACAAGACAAGCAGCTATCGCAGGACTGACTGTTGGATTTAGTGGATTAGGCCTCTGGGTATTAATGGGAATTAGCCACACAGGTGTATACCTATGTATAACCATGGACTGAGTTTAAGCTGTTAACCCAAATGAGTTTGTATTCATGGCCAGTTTAACCTCAGTAGGTGACTCCATATCTTTTTCTCAGGAAATGACAGTGTTTTCCAGTTAGATATACCATCCTGGTTCCTGTTAGCAAATGTTGCCCTCAGTAATATGAATACTCTTCAGAGTTACTCTGCCTTGGACTACATTGTTATGCAATATGGACTGAAATTTCCTTCACTAGCAGAGAAGGCTTTGGACCTTTCCTTTTCCCTAACATACATGAAGCCTTGAGTTTTGTTTCAAACAGCAGATTAATTCACTTCCCAACTTACTACTCTTGACTTATGAGCAAAAGAGGTGTTTAGAAGTGTTCAAGTGGGGAGAGTTTGCACTCTTGTTTCCTATGTAAACATAAAGGAAGCTGGAGAAAGTGTTCATCAAACAAGTATTAACATTTAGTGCTATAAAAGTGAAAAGTAGAATACAGTCTGTCCTTCAGTTTTCATTTCAGAAAAAGATTGCTCTCATAAGTCAACTTATTTATCTTAGTCCAAATCCCTCAGATTCTAGTAGTTTTGGGTAGAAACTAAGCCCCGCTTGAGTTTAGTTATGGAATGAACTGATTTTTTTTTATGATGGCATCTCTGTTCAAATGAGGGAATACAATGTTTATGAGTCTGGTTGTTGACTTGGTTATTTTTTTATGAGTTTGGCTGATGACAGCTTCACAGAAGAACATAAGAAACAACAATATTATGTAGTATTTCCTATTTTCAGAAGGAAAGGGTTGCTCAGTTATGTAGTTTACATAGTTTTAACAATAGCCCTTTAATAATACATTGTACTGCAGATGTTCAGTTAACAAAAAGTATACACTAAAATATTTATGGGCTTTGGCCAGAGCAACAGATATTTATGTCAGTCTGTTGCAAACACTATTGTTAAATGGAGTACTTAGCAGATTAAAATTATCCCTTTACTTCTGTTTCTTTTACTTCAACAATTTGGGCCATACTTCGTGTGAATGCAGTGGAACACATGCCAGAAGGAAGTGGGGTCACTGGAGATAAGAGGAGAAATTTGTGACATGTAACTTCAGGCATCTAACTTAGGGTGCACCTGGCTAGTTGTCTCAGTTCAGGGACACAATAATCACGCTCATTGCCTACAAGCTGGATCAACAGTCTGGCTCTTTTCTGGAGTAGGCAACTCCACTCATCTCTGTCCACAAAGACCATCTGGATGCAATGGACTTGAGCTACCCATATCTGTATGAATTTGAACAAAAATACCATAGATCTTAGGAACCTGAATGAAGAGACCAGACTCTCAGAGTGTCTGAAGGGGATCCACGGCATCTAAGCTAGGATGCAACCTCTCTCCTATATTTTAAGCTTACAGTTATAAAGCAAACACTGGGTAGTGTGGATTATGAGTTACTGAGAGTAGAATTTGGTTTTCTGTTACTGGTATCAGTATTGACTAAAGTGCTAGTATATTAACATAGACAATGTTGATTCTGTGCATCTCACATAGGACCAGAACAAGGGCTTAGGAAAATTTATCATTTTCACCTGAGTGACTTGG
Organism: Actenoides hombroni; assembly: GCA_024336885.1. Lineage (NCBI taxonomy): Eukaryota > Metazoa > Chordata > Aves > Coraciiformes > Alcedinidae > Actenoides > Actenoides hombroni. The sequence goes on from WUAM01000431.1 coordinate 12,781,562, forward strand.
AGATCCCAGCAAGGGGCAGTTAAATCTCATGTTCTTGCTGCAAACAGATAAATAACTAAAGCTTTGCTATTGTTGTTTGCATTCTCAATCCCTTTGATCTTATCCAGCCACAGTGCCATGGGGAGGGATTCCATAGTGCTATGACTGGCAGATGCATAAAGATTAGATCTGCTACAGAATAAATGTCTGTGACTGTTAAATTAACTTCAGCAATCTCTTGACAGGTGCAGACAATATGCCAAGAAATAGCAATAATGAAAAGAAACTAAACTGAGAATCAGGAATCAATGCATTTGTTTGTGAAAATTGATGACATTCAGAAGGGGGAGACAGGTGAGGGATTCAATCTCTTGTGACTAACATTGATAAGAGACAGATACCAGTCTCCCTTCAGTGCCTTTGAAAATTCCTCCATGGCCTTTTATGTTTTTTTCCTGTTGCTATAGCAAACCACATAATACTGTATGTTACAGTACCTGTATGCAAAATTGCATAGAGAAATAATAGAGCCTTACAAAAATGTCACATTTCAACATTAATAAAGGGAAGTTGATTGACAGAAATGCTAAACTATATAAAATCCAATTGACTAAAGCGGGGAGCAGGGGACACTGCATTTTGAAGTGAGTTGAATTGTGTTCTTGCTCCTTTAACTTCAGTCTTGATTCATGTAACTTTTACAAAAATAAATGAAGATGACAACATTTTTCCTTTTAAAATATGACATTTGTTCCCTCATGAAAATGCAGTAATTCAGCAGCAAATAGCCATGATTTCAATAGCAAAAAACCAACTGACATTACTCACACACACTCTCTAATTTGGAAACAAATCTTTCTATCTTGTAACAGCTTATACAGAAGCAATGTCTGCCACTCTTCACACCTGCCTCACGAGTTACTGTGGACATTGGTGCATCCCACTGATGTTCCCTGGCTCTTTGTCTCTAAGCACCACATCACTTACACTCACCAACGCTCCAATTGAGCTGTTGGGAATCTCATTAAGGAAACACAGCTTGATGTCTGCAGCTGCTCAGAGCTCCTAAACTGCCTTCCTCATTAAATAAGTGCCATCCTGCATCCAATCCCTTTGTCAGAGGCATATTGGGCCATTCCTCATACACATTACATTTGTTCTTTAAACAAAATGAAACACCGAACATTGCCTTTGTGTTAATCTAGAAGGAATTCCTTTGGGGTTACTTTCTTCTTCCTTTACCAGTCTAGTTAAACATGATAGATTCAGGGTCCTGGTTTGCCATTTGAGCCATATGTCTTAATACATCCTTTTTAGTTATGATACCCAGCAGCCTCCTAGAGGAGAAAGGAAAGGAAAGGTCAACAATCATCTCATGTATCATCCCTGGGTTTTTTTCCCTGCTCAGCTGCAGGGACATTTTTTAAGTGCTTCCATATAGCACTGTCCATCTCACCCATTCCCCAAAGATTATCTTTTATAAAAAGCATTCTCACCTCGTGTATTGTTACTACCCCAGCCATGATCAGTAAGTGAAATACTTCTTGTTGTTACTTCTTTGTTTTGAGAACATGACTGAATGAGGAGCTACAGCTATGGATGCTTGTTACAACAACGTAATGAATTTCCTTAGGCTCAGGCTGCAGAGGATCAACAGCACAAAACTAGACACCAATGCCCCGATCTCGGACATGGGGTTTAGTAATACAGAAACTAAGTTAAACTACAAACTTTCTGAACCTCTCACTCTCAGTGTAATTCCTTCAAATTTGAGTGATAATTTCTCATTTATGTCAACTTAAATGTATTACAACTGTCAAGAAAGATGAGGCCTATGGGATATCTGGCCCCAAGAGTCAAAAATTTCCTAATCCTCGGTATTCATGGGCTTTTATTTCCAGTCCTTGAAGGCCACGAGGCACTGAATTTTGAAATTATATCATTGTTACATTTTTCTACCTTTCATTTCCTGTAAGTGCTAGAACTCAAAATCAAAATTTCCAATTCTAGGCACCTAAAATCAGGACCTAAATCTGTGTCCCAATAATGGTTCTTACTTTCTTAATGCTGAGGACACTACATTGATGGCAACAGCTGGTATGCAATAGTTTTGAATAACAAAAAGCTTTTCGCAGAAGACTAAATTTTAGTCTTCCACATTTGAAAGTGATGGCTCTGGTTTTGCTATCCTGTTGTAAAGTTTCCTCTTACCACCAGATAAGCAATGATCCCAATACAGCTCAGATCCCCTTGGAATTATGGAACGTTATTTCCAGTGCACATGCTGCAGCTTTTACTCTCCTAGTTTCACCTTTGCCCACACTTCTTCAGCAGTATTTTATCGACTTTGGTTTACACACCTTTCCATTTTCCATTAAAGAAAGCTGAACAGATTAATTTTCCTTCACTGACATCTTTATCACAGTCTTCACAAGCATCTAATCTAGCTGGATGTCTGGAAACAGGCACATTCTTTGCAAACAATACTACTTGACAGATGTGCCTCTGTTGAAAACCGAATGGCAGTGGGAGTCAAAACAGTTTATTTTGTATTTATCTTTGCCTTATCTAAATGACAATACACTAAGGATTTGGGAGAACAGAACAAAACATGACACCTCACAAGTGCCATTTTTGTTCTTAGTCTGACTTCTTTTGCTGCCCTGGAGAGACACTGGGTGAGCTTCCTTTATTATTCTTTTCACAAAACAGGCAAAATCAAAATACTCACTTGACTGCCTCGGAGGTGCTGATTACTTAGCTACTGTCTATACTTGTCTTTAAACAGGAAAAATGGTTGTTTTGTTAATGCTGAAGAAAATCTCCTAAGATTCTCTAAGCGTGTTTGACTCAGCATCTACTCACCCACTGCGAGTGACAAGACACTGACGGAGTCCAAGTTTCCGAAAAATATCTACCACGGTCTCCATTGGGGTGTGGTCAGTGACAGTGAAAGGGCTCAGGTTGAGAATACGCCGCAACTTCAGTGGATGGGGACTGTTGGGTGGCAGTTCTGGAGGGTCTTCAGTGAAGTACACGATGGAGTTGCTCACCACTCCATCCTGTCTCTGTCTTGCATTCTCTGTACAACAGAAAGATGGAGGTAAACAGTGAGTTAGGTTTGATACGGAACACACAAAAAATATCCTCCTTTGGAAAGCAAAGGTAGTAGTTGCTTTTTGCCTTTAACATACTGAGTTCCCAGAAGTTGGGGTTGCTGTGAAAACTCAAATATCTTTGAGACATTGTTTCCTTGAAGCGAATCTAAGTGATATTTTTACATATACTTTGGCTTGGTTGGGATAATGCTTTTGTGAATAAATATGCGGCTCATTGCATTCACAAACATCACTAATCCAATCTCTGTCAAATTCAAATGACTCTATGTCATTTCCTCCATTGTGAGACTCACAACAGAAACTTCTATTATAAGGAGTGGAGTCAACAGCCGGGCGTGATCCCAGATGGCTTGGAGCAATATGTTGTTCCCAGACTTCTCAGTGTAGTTGGGGAAATCTGGGCATGGTGAATTATGAACACAAAGCTAGGGAAAGACAAATTCACATCCCAGAGATCTGGGGGTGGTGTGGATGTTGTTCTAGACCAGCACACCTCTTGGCATGCAGGGTGAATTTTATGGGTTTGCACTTAATTACTGTAATAGAATTTGTATATCTAAATTTTAAAAGGGCAGAAAAAAATTAGCATCCTACTTAAAGAAAAGTACTAAAGGGAGGAACAATATATGGCAGCAAATGAGTTTGATACACTTTGGTCAACAGTACATATTTAACCACTTTCAAAAATTCAAAAGCTGTCATTCATATTTTGATCAAACTATGAAATGAACTTCACACTACATCTGGAATTTACAGGATCAGTACAAGCCTTTAAAGTGTGCTTCAAGAACTCTTAGCACTGAGGTAGTTTATTTTCTTTATAGTGTTTATCTCATTTCTACTCAACACTACAGGGTGCAAACAATATACGAGACAGATTTCCAAATGGTAGACAACTTCTCTCTCCCCAGGATAAGGATATCATTTGCTTGGCTCTGAAGGTTTAACTCTTTCTTCCCCCCCCTTTTTTTTTTTTTTCCTTGTATAAATTCTTGGAAATGGTCAGAATTATTATATTTGATTAATATAGGTTGCTTCTGTTCTTGAGAGGTACAGCAAATCAGACATACTCAAAGAGTATGTATATCTTCTTGGAGCTCATTGCCATTCATCAAAGTGCAGAAACCTGCTCCTGTGACTTGTAATGTGTAGACAGTAATGGTTTCCAACATGTTCCAGCTGCATTTTTTTCCCTTTAATGATCATTGTATTGTAATATTTCTGGAACTAGAGCGGTGCTGGCTCAAACCTACAATCAGTACAGCGTATGACTTCTTACCTTACATATTAGAAACCCTATTGCAATTTATAAGAATGATACTAACTTTGTCTTGTCTTGTTTTGATTCATACATCTAATTTCAAGTGTGAATATGCCTGCATAGCTCTTTGATATATGATCTGTGCTAAGAGGTAACATTAATCAAACTGAAGTTAGCTCCCACCCTTTGATAAACCCCCCTGACAGCTAGGTATTTCCTTCCCGAACCTGCACCCAAAGCAATAGGGCCAAGCATTTCAGTTACCACATTGCTGTTCCCAAGGCAGCAATGACCCTGGACGACAATGATTAGCCAAAGCCATGACTTCACTCTTCAAAGTCAAACATCCCTCTGGAGAAATGTGAATGATGTAGTACTACTGAGCAAATTCAGCAGCATCAGAAAAGTAGTGGACTCCATATGCAGTCTCACTGGATGAGGGAGTTAGAGTAAAGGTAAAACAGAAGAACAGATCATTTCTGCAGTCAGTTGGTAAGAAAAACAGATAGAGCTTAACAGAAAGAGCAAAGCAAATGGAAGACGATGTCTTTTTTTACAGAGTAATCTATGCTGAGGGCTTTTGTCATGGCTAGAGAGTGAATTAGTTCTCCCAAATGTGAAACGGCCTCTCTAATTTAAGAGCTCGTAGTTCACAGCCTATATTACCTATGTTGCTCTCTTGACTCCACATGGGGAAAATTACATTATACAGGCCACTTGGCTTGTGTCCAAGACTCTGCCTTTTGCACGATGCCCCCGAAACTGGCCAAATCTAAGAGGAGCTTTACAGGGTCAAATACTTTCCTCCATAAGACTGTAAAGTAGGTGCCATCTAAAATGTAGACACCTATCCCCAAAGGGTGACTCTGCCCACCTGCTCAACAGGGACCAGTGGAAGGTCGCAATCCTCCTGAAGATGCTTCTGAGAAATGGGAAATGGCACAGCTCTTCATTTTACAGGGACTGGATACATCTCTAGAACATGGTTAGTGCTCCACTTGGTAAGGAAGAAATGATGTAGGGGTAACTCATGAGGCGGAGCTGTATGTGAGAACAGGAATATCACATACATTCTATCAAGCCCATTCAGCCATCTTCCCATTTATGACCTGAATCAAAAGATTTAGTTCCTCAAACTTCTCTGACTCACTTGAGACAGCGTCTGATATTTCTGCTTTTAAAGTGGCAGCTCTTCATCTTCACTCTGTGTAATTTTCCCACTGATACACCTCCCTGCAAGGGAGATGCAAAAGGCTGTGAAGTTAGGATGGTAGCAAAGGATAGAGCCACAACATGGCATGGACAGTGTAAAAGCCAAAGAGAGGGTAGGCTAAATACATCTAATTAAGGGTTTTTTTACTTCTCACAGGGGAATGCAGAAGACATTTGAAATTCATTAGCTAAAGCAGGATAAAATACAAGCTATTTTATAAATGTTATCAGCTCTTGGCATTTACACATTTGGTGGAACTTCAGACACTTATTTACTTTCCTAGCTTGGCCATACAAGACATCTTTTGTTACTACAAAGGAAGATTAGTCCTCTGAGAACATCAGTTGTTTGAAGGAGGTATTGCAGCTAGAAGCCTTGGACTTCATTTTGGTGTCTTTAAAATCCTCTTATACTGAGCTTGGTACACAGAGGATTATAGCTTCATGTGGACTTTTTTTTTGCTTGTTTTTTGAGGAGGGAAGAATGAGCAACCAGCTATAGTGGGCTTTGACTGAAAAAGGTTCCCACACTCCTTGGAAGTTAAATTACGATTGTATAATTAGAGGAGCTGTAGAACTGGCAGTAAAGCCTGTTCTGCTTTCCTATGTTTTGAGAAATTAGTGATATAACTAAAAGCAAAATGAATGCAGTTCATCAACTATCTTCTCTAACTGAAATGACAACTTAACACTACAGAAGGGAAAAAATGAGAAAATAATTTCTTACTGAATTCTGCACTATATTTTAAGAGGAGAAAACTAGGCTGTGTCATTTCTTTTCTTCTTTTGTATGCAGTATTAATGCAGCATTGATGAATTTCTGCTACAGGATGAGAAGAGGGAAATCAAGTAACAGCCAAGTGTCCTTAAATAAATTAATATAAATTTTAGGTCTATTCACTTAGACTGAGTCTCTTTACGTTCAGAAGATGAAAATAAATACGTTAAAAAAATCCACATGCTTTAAAGAGCACTGTCATTTCAAATTTTAATCTACATTTGTGAAAAGTGAGCAAGAAAATAGCCCTGATTTTCCATTTATGGATTTTCTTTTCTGAAGAATATGGTAGTTTTCATCTGAGATAACAGCTTTTTAAAAGTGCCTGAAGCAAAGGGATGAAACAGGCCCACACAGAGAAGAATATTTTCATGTCAAGGTGATTTGGATATGCCAGACATTCCAATTCCCTGCAAAGTATAAGGCAGCCATGCCCAGCCAGTAGCCCTTCTGGCTGCCCAGCTAGCCCTGAACACCACAGCATTCCTTTGTGGGCCCACAAAAGTCTAGCAGGTGGTATGTTGCAAAAAGAAAAGCTTTCACCCATGGGCCCTAGCAACTAGCAAAAGTCAGGCTTGGGAAAAACGTCAGGCTCAGTTCTTATTTATCCATTCTTCAAGGTGAATAACACTGGTGACATCCTACCCTATCAAAATCAAGCTTGTATGTACACTGATACTCTACTCACTTATTGCAAGAATCAGCTCTCGTCTCTGCGCAAATCCAATAAGTCTCTCAGAGTCTTTCGAAACCACTACCGGAAAGCCATTGTAGTCAGTCTCCTTGATTAGCGTCTCGACATCCTCCACTGTCATGCTGTCCTGGGTCAGAACAGAGAGAGGAGCTTCGCCACGCCTTGGTCTCATGACATCTGTTGCCAGGGTTCGGTGGGTGAATTCATCCTTCACATCCAGAAATGGGTAACCGTTCAGATGAATGTGAGCTTCGTAGATCCCTTCTTTCCCAAAGGCATCTGCCACCCATTTGCTTGTGACAGCTGCAGCCATAAGAGGCACAATGTACTCCAGGCCTCCAGTTAACTCAAACATAATCACCACCAGAGAGACCGTCATTCGAGTAACACCACCTGCCAACAAGGAAAGCAATCAAGTTTCCCTCAGTGCTCTTGAAATATACATGCTAAGCAATAAATTTATATTTTTGAGTCTTACGCTCAAAAAGGTATGGGATTATTCACGCTTATACTTTGTGAAGTATTTTCTGGCTTATTTTATTGAAGAGAGAGGGTTTTAATTTACTGCAGTTTTCATCAAAAAGATGGAGTGAACTTGCTCAAGTTGAAGATGCTAACATTGAAAAGTAAATAATGAATGCTAAAAGAAAAAGCTATTAAACCAGAAAGCATGCCAAAAACCAGCTATACTGGACACCTGAGAAACTAAGTCTGAATCCTGTCATTAACCCACTAAATGACTCCAAGAAACAGCTAAGTACCATGACTGGGACAGGTAGGAGCTTTGAGAGCTGACCTCGCATTGGTTTACCTATCGCATTCATGCTAAAGAGAAAGCTAACACATTGTCTTTGGGCACAGCACGGTTACAAAATCCTACACAAGGATAGTTTAGCACCACTGCAAGAGCTATGTTACGTCTTAAACCCTAGCTTTTGATATCAGTGTAACACAGTTTAAACTGTATACAACTTGGTTTGAGGCCATCTAGGCATGCAGCCATAGGCAGGGTTGTAGCTGTATTTTTCAATCTAGTCTTTCCGTATCAATTTCATAAGCAAGCTTCTTACTTCTTCAGTTTACATTAAAGGATAAAAATAATCACACAACTGCAGACAAGTGTGTATGTATCACTGAATTATTAGGTATCATTTCTTTGCCTCTGTTCAAAAGGTAAATGTAATAAATCTGCTATTTTTAGGCCTTAAAATACAGCACCATTTTGGATGAGAAAAATCAGAAACAGGTCATTAAAAGATGGTTTTAATCCAGCAGCATACAGGAAAATTAAATTGTTGATTATTTAACATGATGATCCGGATATGACTTTCATCTGAGGAATGTCTTAAACTTCTGACTCTGAAAAGCTGAGAGCAGATACCAGAGTAAGGATCATTTAATACTTCCTCTGTATCTCTTACTCTAAGCGAGACAGGTCTTGGGCTTAAGAACAACCAGTGACTATTCTGTTGTATGCATCACCCAACTATTAAAACCACTTCACCTTGATTTGGACCTTTTAAAAGAGGAAATGACTGATAACTAGCAGATCAACTGGAATATCAGAGCAAAATTCTTGTATATTATTTCTGTTATGAACATTAAGAATATTTATGGACAAGAGGAAACACTTTCTTGACAGTAAGAATCATTCTAGGTATTTTTATGTGTCTACACTGCTGTAGTTGTTCACATCCAAAGAGGTGATCCAGACTGCCTTTATTATCTCTGAAGAAAAAGAGGCAATTCTGAGGCCAAATTCATCTGTTCATTTGCCTAGTTTTAGATGTGTATTGCCAGAGGAGACTGATCTTTCCAGAATCTCATTTTTCTGTTCTGACCATGAAGGATATCAACACAGCTAGCTCAGATGTTGATGTCTACATTACAGACATTAAATTTAGAGAAGCAAATTCCACCCTTTCTTCCCCTATAACTGATCACACAAATGATCCTGTTTTTCTAACGTGAGATTCCAAAACTGAAACATCTTCAGCTCTTCCCTGAGTACATCTTTCATTTCAAATCTACTCAATTATATTTATCATGCATTATGCCCCCCCACTATTATTTCATCATCTAATAATGGTATCAACAACTACAAAAGGAGATACAACATGCAAATACAGAAGGGAAAAGGTATGATGGGGCAAAAACATGTTCAGATTGTATGTTTCTAACATTCCTGTTGCATCTATGACTAGAAATTTGATATGTGAGTTATTATTCAATTACCTTGCTGTAATAGTTAACAGATCATTCCTGTTACATCCAATAAATCCTATCTATTGAATGTAATTAGATATTGGGTTATGGTCAAAAGAAAAACCAAAATACCGCCCGGCTGACCATAGTGTGACACGGAGCCAAAATAACAATGGAATTTCTGTCTCTGTGTAGCTCAAAATTTGGCCAGAACTGGGAATTTTGGAGCTTCTTGGAAACCTGTAGCCTAACTTTATTTTTGTCTTTCCTTCTACGTGCTTCTTGGCAGATCACAAGGAGTAGGCATTGGTGACTGCAAGCCTCTCTATTGTGAACTACCTGACAGATCACTGGAGAGACCATTAGAGAAAGCTGCCCATGCTTTAGCCCATCACATCTTGATTTGAACTTTTATTATGTCCATAAATGCCAGCACAGCACGTAACACAAACATAAAGCCCTCATAGACCTTTTGTGGGACCCCAAACATGAGTGTTATTCACACATGAAACAGGGATCAGCAGGTACTGTACCCAAGCAAGCTGCCGCTCCCACCATAGCATAAAGTCCTGGTGTAACACAGTCTGCCCCAGGTCTGCACCAGTTCCTGAAGATGATCCAATCATGATGGTGATATGCCAGCTGCTCCACTCCAATCCCAACCATCCTGCCAGCCATGGCTCCAACAGCCATGCTGGGAATGAAGAGGCCTGAAGGGATCTTGAATAAAATATAGACACATGAGCACCTTGACAAAAATGACTAGTAATGAAATTATTGATCAAACAATTTTTATTACGAGAGGTAAGAGAACCCAGTTTCCTAATTAAATGCTAGCTCAGGAGGCCACTGCCTTATGGCAGCCTACAATGATGTTCCCCATGGTGAGAGATTGGTTTTTGCAGTGACTGAGTTTGTGTGGCTACATGTGTATTAATAGCTTTATAAAATGTTAATGCATTTTTTGAAGTAAATTTGAATCCTACTTGCCATATCACACTGAATTTGATGGATAAATGGTGTTTCTGTTTAACAGTCTGCTTTTAGAGTTGAGATGCTCCTGGGTTTGACTTTATTGCTTTATCAGCAGGAAGTCAGGAGCTGCTGATGGTTCTGTCATGGGCTTGAGAATAAGCTTAACGGAAAATAAGATCTTGATTTCACCCTCTATCACATGGAGTACTTTAGAGTTTTATTACTACCCTTTCAGGCTAAGTCAGACCAGATTTTAGATTAAATGTCAAATGCAGAATGAAAATTCAGAGAGAGGAGTCTGTCTGCTCAGAGGCAGCTATTTCTTCAGCACAGTTTGCTATCTATTTTCCAGGAAGTTCTATGAATAATTACCTTGTTGTCTGCCATAAAGATAAGTCACAGATCATTAAAAAACAGCATTGAAATGAGAAGAAGAAAAAAAAGCAAAAAGAAAATTTACTTTGCCTTGGCTAAGTGCATTTCCTCTTAGATGTCAAGTGCACCTGCAAGTTGGAGAGAACTCAGATCTGAAAATAAATTCTGAAAATACACCATGAGCTTCCTAGAGAACTAATCTAACAACCTTAGTACACCCCAGAGGCATTAGGGTTGATAAAGCAAGTGCTACCTCCCCCACCATAAAGTGTAATTTTGCTTATACAGTTGGATTGAATCTTCTAGATTTGGTGAGTAAAGCTGTTTTGTCTGTTCTTTTACAGAATAGTTGAAACTGTCAATTGCTTCTAACAATTTTTAAATATATAGAATAAACAAAGAACCACATATCAAATAAAGAACCAAACTCAGAAATTTTTAAACAAATGAACAAGCATCACAACTGGCTGCCATCCATAAATCAGTTTCTGCAGTGAAGGGCATCTCATTTCAAGTCCTCTTCCAGAAATATTCCACCTGCAACATCCAAGTGCTCTTAAACTCCCACATGTTCTTCCTGCTCAGGAAATCAACAGGACTCAGTCACTTGTCCTGAGTGACCTTCTACTATTCAGTGGTTCTTGTCATCAGATGGAGAAAACACGAAGGAAAAGCAAAACTCCAACAACTTCCTACTATATTTTGTGTAAAAGGCCTTCTAAAAGAGGGATCTTTAGGTCAAGTCCAGTGTTTAAGAGAAAGATGAGATGCCTTAGCTTTGTGTGTGGTATAAAATATACTGTGTAACTCAGAAAAACTTCCCATCGTCTGCTGCAGTCAAACCCAGAACTAAATGCTCAGATTATGGAAACTGTAGACAGACAGATATGTGTTTTATATAGTCTCTACCAATCATATATAAAAAACTCACCACAAACAGTTTTGTATATATTGAAAGGTTGGATAAATTGTTCTTGGACCTTTCATCACCCATTTATGGGGAGGAGGAGGAGTGGTAGGAAAAAGTTGCAAATCCAGAATAATCAAATCATACATCTGTCAGTCCTCCCTCTCTTTCCCCCTTTTTTCCCAAGCTACATTGCTTTAAAAGATTTAAAAATAGATCTTTTCAGCTACTTTTACATTTTTGCAAGGTTTTAAATGTGTGAATGAGTAAATTTAAAGCTATTACTTCCCTGAGCACTGCTGCCTGGAGGAATATTCATCCAACATGACAAACAACAGTGTAAATAGTCCATATCCCCAAGAAAGCTGAAAGACAGCTGCAGTGGGAATCATCTTGAATTTGCCTATTGGCAACAATGGATTCCAATTCCTACCCAGATTTCTTTTACACTTAATAACGTGACAGATTACTCGAAGGTAGAAAAGCAGGACTCATCCCTCTGCTGCAACAGGTGCCCACAGAGCAAGGTACTGGTGGGCAGGTGAACCAGCAGACATCTCAACAACCCCTGCGTGACTGGGTATAGTCAGAGGCACGCAAGCCATGACAGATAGACCACAGCTGCTGACCGGAACCCATCTGTGCCCTGTGCTTGTGCAAGCTTCTGCGCTTGTCCCCCACTTACCTTCATGCCAAAGGTGAATATTGTGATGACAATTTTAAACACCAAAGCCAAGGCGAGCTGCCACATGGCCGTGTAGACTCCAGGGCCAGCAGGTCTGTCGGGAATGTCATCAACTGGGCGGGTCATGTTTGGGTCATTGATATAGTCACAGAGCTGTGAGGACTCCAGGGCTCCGCAGTCATTGAAGAGCTCTGAGATCAGCTCACTGGTGCTTCTCCGGGTGTAGGGGTTGGGGTAGGCAATGATAGCAGTGATAGCCGTTATCACTATGACCTCCAAGACTGGGTATTTCCCAAGCCTGGTGGTTTTTCGCCTCCTGCACCAGGCGATGTTGCATCGGATGAAGAGAGTCCCCCAGAGGCCACCGAAGACACCGAGCAGGATGAAGGGGAAAAGCTCAGCCATGTACCAGGGAGTGTGGTACTCCACGTAGAAGAGGACCAACCGGCTGTTTCCAAAAGGATTGATGGACCTCAGTGTGAAGGCAGCCACAAGAGCAGCAAAAAATGATCTCCAGAGGGTTTTCAGAGGAAAATAGTAGCTGACCTAGAACCAAGCAGAAACTGTAAACACTGAGTGTGACAAAGGGTGTTAATTGCCATTGCCATGTGTTCAACCTGTGATGTTTGATTTCAGTGGGAGGACTGGTCCTTACGACAGCCAGAACGTGCTCACAAAGGTATCAGAAAAGGCATTTTCAGATTTCAGATAGGGAGCAGCAACCAGTTAAAAATTCAATAAATCTAAATCTCAAAGTTGCTGGCTAAAGGTGTAAGATGAACGCTTGACAGCTCAGCCCATGCAGCAGCAAGCTGAAAACTGGAGAAACCTCAGCATAAGGATACATTTCCAGATTGAGTCATTTAATTTGCTTCCAGAAAGACAGTTCTCTTCTCCTACACAAACTAGGCTAAAATACCTGGTTATTCCTTATTACTAGAAATCAAAGATTACTTTTACTTTAGAAGAAACATAAGCATATAACTATTTGAAAAATAAAGGTATCAAATAAAAATATATTTATCGAAGCAAGTGAACTGCCAGGTCTCACCTCTTCCAGACTAAAAAGCACACCTCCAATTGGAGCCCCAAAGGCAACAGAAACTCCTGCAGCGGCTGCAGCTGAAAGCACCTGCAAAGCAAATATTTACATACAAGGCATAAGTCCTTTGAAACATGGAGTATCCAGACAGGGAAATTAGAGTTTATGTGAGCTAACCTCACCTCTCTTCTCTTTCCTTCATTCTTGCTGTACTTTGAGAAGAGGCTGCTGAAGAAGTTTCCGCAGCAACAGGCAACATGGACTAATGGCCCCTCTTTCCCAAGGCTGAGGCCTGAAGATACCACCAGAACCAAGGTGACTGTTTTGATTAAAAGTGTCCACTTTCCCAGGTAGCCCCTAATAATGAACCCACTCAAGATGGTTTTTATCTGGAAAGCAGGAAGAACATGTTGAAAAGCTAAAGAAACCTTTTCTACTCTGAATTTCCAAATGGAATTAAAATACCATCGGAGTTAAAAAAAAAATTGCAGACTGTTTGAACAGACACCGTGAAGGAAAGAAAGCATAGTAGGACAACTTTCCCACAGCGATATCTGAGCAGGGTTTAAACAGACCACACTTTTACTGTTGTAACGGGTGGTCCTCTGCATTGGTAAGGAGTCTTACAGAGACCAATAGAAATATGAAACATTTACATATCTCCTTTTCTTACAGGATCAGAGTTAAACTAGACACAACTTTAACAAAGTAGGAAATAAAGCAAATAAACAACCACAGACTTGTCCCAGTTAAAACAAAAAATCACCATCTAAATATTTGGAATGGCAATGCCATAAAGCATGCTAGTATAATGAAATGATAAAGTCCAAGAGAACTTATTTTTACACATTTCCTCCTAATTTTGAGAGTTGCTAGAGTAGAACACAATGCACATGCATGACACACAGGCTGCAGGGTGGGATTTGGGTTTGGACTCTAGCCCTGGTAACAGGCTAGATCTGAGCATCACCTCATGTGAGATATTTACCACTCAGAAACTAGATTCACAGTTAACTATGATTTTAATTTTTTTTTAAACTACTTACAGATATATCATATGTATAACAAATATTTCAAATTATTTGTGTGTGTGGTTTTGGTTTTTTTCCTATCTGGCTATGAATCATTTGGATGATTCTCCTAGAGATGAAGACAAAAAGTATGCCAAGATTTCCATGATTTGCACAGTTGATGCTGTCTGCCAGATTCCAAAGTAATAATTCCAGTGGTTCTATAGCACTCCTAACAAAAGTCTGCCTCAATTTAAAAAATTTTGAGTAGCTATGCTGCTTGAATTACAGGGTTCTTCTTTTTAACAGCTTAAATATGGACTGAGGCTTCATATGTAAAATGCTGAAAATCAAGTAAATATTTTGGCTGCCATAACACTGCCCATCAGCATGACATCAGGTACAAGGACACAATTTACAGAAGATGGACACCAGACACTTTTTTCAGGCATCCCAACTAATGGGCATCACACATCTTCAGTAGCTTAGGAAACCTTAGCTTTGTAGTCCTCCCTCTTAATTTTATTTTGGTTTTATTTAAAGCCTAGCCTAGAAAATAACTGGTTTTGTAACTGGCCCAAGTAATTTCATCCAAGGAAAATTCTATATAATCTTCCAGTGAGTATGTGTCTCAGCCACAAAAAGTTGGAGTCCATAAAGCAATGACTGGGAGAAGCTGATTTTTAATTCAAGCTCTGGCAATGAACATGTATGTACCTTAACCTGTCACAATGGCATTTGAACACTTTAAAATATGAAAAATTTAGATGAACACTATAAAGACATGTTAGATAAAGGAATGAAAGCAGGTGAGATGGAAAGACAATCTTCTTGTTCCTGTGCTATCTCACAGTACAATTCTGGAATGGGAAACGGTGGCAAATTATAAGTTCTTTGTTTTGTTCGTTATTTGAATATTCATCCACAAAAAGAAACTCACCTCTGGGATTCCAGAGCCGCAGGCATAGGGAGCAAACACTCTGACCAGGGAGACTGCCAGGAAAGCAAAACATAGAGCCCACATAATGTATAGAAAATAGTTTAGAATGTAAGCACTTGCACCCTAGAAAAATAACAGTAACAAACATTGTTAGACAAATGCAGATTGGTAAATCTCACGCTTCTATTAGGGATCATGATGGCATGGAGCCTGGTCTTGTCATTTACATGCTAGCTGCTGCTTTTCCTCAGAAAGGACCAGTAACTTTATATACTCCAATAATTTTACTACTCATGACAAGAAGCAGCATACTAATATATACCTAGCCTAGTCCATACAGTCTGCTTGCAAGGGACCCAAACACCTTAAGCGGAGCATCTTTCAAGCACTAAAAAATTAAGCCAACCACAAAAGTTCAATAAAAAACTCAAACAAATCTGTCCTAAGGCCAAAAGTAATTGACCTGATTAAAAGAGCACCTAACAATGGAATCTGCTGTGTTCATCCCATGGTGGGTGACAAGGGATGAGACTCTGATACATCTCTTTCCAAGGGCTGGTATTCAAAGGTCATCTCTGTGAAGATGCTGATCTTTTCAAACAGCATCCCTGTGTATATCAATAGTCAGTTCAGTTCACAAATGGGAAGGGTAAAACCATAAATAAATCCCTCCCTTCTATATGGCGCTATCTATGAGAGGGTTGAAAAATCATCTGAAAACACAACGGCTTGGCAGATCCCAATCAGACAGATCTCAGTCATTTTTGCCCTGATATTTGAAAAGCTTTACGGTCAGTAATAAAACCTATCTTCAAACTGAATAGCTTTACCAACAGAATGGAAATGCCAATAATCGTTAGCAAAGGTAGACTACAGTGCTATAGTGAAAGCATAGTCAGTAGTGACCTTTGAGCTTTCTACCTGTCTCCAGTGGTTGAGTCAAAAGTGTTGGTAAAAACTGCCTTCCAGTACCCTTCCCTCTTTGCAAGCATAACTTTTCAGATTAATTTTAAAAAAAGCCACCTACACAGACGAAAGAGAATCTAGTCAGAGGCATCAAATTGATACAAGGAGCTTAAGACTTCAAACAACACCCTCTAGCAACATGACACTATAGAACAGAAAAAAAAAGATGAACCTTAGTGCATGAATTGGTATGAATCCTTCACCTCTAACTGAACTCATCCTACCGGATGCAATCCCAGCTGCTCAAGAACTTCAGGGCCCCTGTCTTTGCTCTGCAGGACAGCAGCCTGGATATCAACATTATGATAAATCAAGTAGGAAAATGGGCATTAACCAGTTGTATAAGTGTCTTCAGTTAACGGAGCTGGCCAAGCCCAATTCCCAGTCATAAAAAAAACAGAGCTGAGAAGTCTCTCTGTTTGTAACCCTGCAAGGAATCAACCTTTAACAGCACAGATGCTTGCTAGCCTCATTTTCTAGGTCTCTGTCCAATTGAAAAGACAGTATGGGAACCACTGCCCTTATCCTTATGGTTATATTTGGAAGAAGGGCAATTTGTTACGGTCCTCTTGCACTTGCTGAAGTTAGCAACTGGCTTTGGTGGTTAACAGTTGAATAGCAATACAATGCCACCTCCCAATGCCCTGAGACTAAGCAGTCATGGATCCCACACTTACAGTGATTGACATCTGTTGGTAGTAACCACGGATCTTTGTTGCTACAGCTGAAGACAGTCGCATGAATGTCTTCTCCTAGTGCTTTCAATTACAAACAGCTATGACAATATTTACTCTCCCTCTGGAGAAAACTCTGGATATGTTGCCCCAGGGCGAAATTCTCCTATCAGTGTGAGCCTGGAATAACTCCAAAGAAGACCAATGCCATTACAATAATTTGGCCCTACGATGTAGACCGAAAGCTGTAGTTTTTCTTCTAAATTCACTGGAGTCGAATTAACTTTGTTTCTTTTCATTTCTTCTTCTTCTTCTTTCACATCTCAGAAATCATATGAAAAGTATGTCAGCTCATTACTGCAATCACACATACGCCTACAGCACTGTGGCAGAACCCCACAAGAGTCTATATGGCCAGTTCAGTCTTATCCCTTTGGACAACTTTCATTGTTACATTTTCCAGATATCTGGCATTCTGTAGGTCCAATCACTGCAGTTTCTAATGATTAATAATAAGAAAACTTTTGGGAAGTGAAGCAGTAGTAAGTCAACATATCAATATAACAAATGGCTCATTTATCATTCATTACACACCATTGCTAAGGCCCTGAGTCTGTAAAAGTCTTGAGCACGTACACTGGAATCAGAAAGCAAAAAAAGCTCATCAGCAGAGATGATCCTGCGGAGACCTTTTCCACTAGCAGCTTGAAGGACTCACTCTGGCATCAATAGTAGTCAAGCAAACAGGGGAACCGAGCAAAACTTTGCATCTTAGTTTGCAAGACCGAGCAGCATGTCAGATCTGATGCCAGTCCAGTTTTGGTACAAATGGAACACAATTGAAAACAACCCTCACAGACTCAGCATATGGAAATAAACCACATCCCTCAGGATGCAATCCAATGCTCATTTTCTCCATGAGGCCCAGAGCTCTACCCTGGCTCAACTGGGGATCTCACAGCTTGCAGACTCCATCCTGTGGACATTACAGTGTGTCTCCTTAAGGCTCTCCAGTCTGACAGATTCAAGGCTGCAACACTGGAAAGTGGTTTTCAGGTATAGAGGGGCTTCCTTGTCTTGCAGGTCTCAGTTTCATGATAGGATATCCAGAAGCCTTGGGATGGGAATCCAGTCCATTGCTGGATCCAGTGTCACAAGCCATGGAACACACAGGGTTCTTTTCCTCTACCTTGGATAGGTGTAAAGCACCAGAAATGGGGTCCTCAGCTCCAGTGAAGTTGAGGCTGGGACCAAGCTAGATCTGCAGAATAGGAAAGCTCCAGGTCACCAGATACTGGCTAGAGTATCTATCTCAAGTGGGTGGCATCAGATGTGCTTTATCTCATCTACTCCTCCAGTGAATTGAAGGTTTAGAAACTCTCTAACATCAAAAAAATTCTTCACCTGCTCTCTGGAAGCAGTTCAGGACCAGAGGGATGAAAGATAATAACTGGCCTACAAAACAATGATTGTACGTGTCTGATGTGCTATTATGTTTCCCATAATAATTTGTATCAAGACTTTGCTAAGGGCTCATTTTATAGGAGGACTAGAAGGAAAATACTTTTCAGGAGATGCCATA
Source organism: Actenoides hombroni (assembly GCA_024336885.1). NCBI lineage: Eukaryota > Metazoa > Chordata > Aves > Coraciiformes > Alcedinidae > Actenoides > Actenoides hombroni. The sequence continues at coordinate 12,799,966 of WUAM01000431.1, forward strand.
GGAAATGTCACAATTCTCAGTGAAAACATATGTACAGGGTTTATCGCAGACATAAATCGGCAAAACCACAGGGAAGAACTGATCTAAATTTTGGTCCTCAAAATGTCAAATTTAGTTGGCTATGATGAGAAAGAGTCACAGTCATGCATTAAAAAAAATGTCTGACCAGAGTACCTTTAGAGAAACTATTCCAAATTCTTTTTGTCTAAAATGTGCTCCAAATTAGTCCTTCTGTGCACTGCTGTTTTATGGGCTGTTATGCAAATGTTGGGCACAAAGTGAAGCAACATACCAAGGAAAAAAAAGGGTAAATTATGCAGAAACTCAGTCCAATTCAGTGTATTTTGATCTCTCCTAGAGTCCCCTACAGCTACAGGAATCATGCAAAACTTGGCTATATCATAAGCCTTTTTCTACTAAAAAGAAGTTTTACTTTCCATATTGACATTTTTGTTTGGGTTTGCCTGGAATTTCAATTTAACAGTAATAGACAGCTATATTATTAATATTTACAGCATCCATTGGGCCGTGGCAGTTAGAAACCCACAGATCTAAGAGGTCTGTTAAGAGGTTTTCTGTTTTGAGAAAGAGCCTAAAAGTAAGCCAAGACAAACTTTTTTTTTTTCTGCTGTGACAGTACACTACAGTGTGTGAACCCCAACTTGAACAGAAAATAAGCAGAGTTTCACAGGGCCCATCTAGCTGGTACCTTTCTTATATATCACAGTATGACTGCTGATTTTGAGTAGCAAGTGAAGGCCATAAATTTTCTCAAGGATACTCTCCATTCGTATGTATTCCAGCTTTTCAGAGTAACAGCATGTCAAACACATGCACAGGATTTCCAAATCCCATAGCAATTGTAACAGTCTCCTCATTTTTTCCCTTCCCACATTTTTTTGTTCTCTTAAATTACATTGTCCTGCAGCTTTATACCAGGGTAATATTTCGTTGCTACTACAAAGACACAACCACCCAAAACATCTGTTGATGAAGAGCAGTGAGAACCTAGTAAACCTCTGGCAAAGGGAAACCTGGCACTGTAGACAGGCAATGGCTCAGAGAGATTTTTGCCTGGGATTAAATAGTGAGCACCCCACTAACTTTCACTATCGTTACTTAGAACTATGGAAAATCGGGCTATACATATTCACAGATGCTCTCATCTAGTACTACTTGCACTGTAAATGCAAAGTGGCACTGAAGGAAATGTGAATGACAAATGTGTATGCTGATGAAGGTGCCCTCAAACACTTTCTGCAGGACCAGACTACCTCCACACTGGTAGGAGATTTCAGACGAATTCTCCAAGTCACCATTTTTTAATTGCCTGGCTGAAGATGATTTATCTCATAGAAGGACATATTTTCTTCTCCTATTATAGACCAAACTGCATTACCAGATACTTTTTTAAAAGTTCCGTTACATACTTAAGCCAGTTCTCTCCAAAGCCACATTCATCCCACCTTCACATCATATTCAAGTCACCTGCAGAAATGGGGGGCGGGGGAATTCAAAGTAATAATTCTGCCCAAAAACTTGAGTTGTGAAGGGATCAATATTATTTAATACATTGAATAGCTTATGTTGAATATAAACACTACTTTTTTGTATTTTTTATAAAAGTATCATCTCCTGAAAGGAATATGAAAAAGCTTCTTTTGATTGTCTTCAAAATGAAACTTTCACCTGCTTTGCTTTGAAACAGTATTCTTTGTATATAAAATTCCTACAATAAAAAAATAAGTATAGAAAAAATTTCTTAAATATAAGTTTTGTGGCAGTCCAGATCAGTTTTTTCCCTCCCTGTCCTCTCCTTGTGCAAATTTTTCATTTTGTCCATCTCCCAAAAAGCCCATTATTTCCCCAGTTTTAAGTACTTGCTAAATATTTTGCTGATAGAGAAACATATTGCAAGGGTATAACAAGCAGTTCTTATGCAGCCTCCACTACTATTCACAGCATTTGAATACTCAAAACCCATTTGCAATCCTGAAAATTTCCTCCTAAATGAATTTTTTCATCTTTTTTGTCTCATAAAATTGTGTTGAAAAGTAAAAAAAAAAAAAAAAAAAAAGGTTAGCAGCTCAGGTCCCCTGGTGATTATCTTATGAATGTTATGAAACACTTTTGGTTTAATACTGGTATAAAGAGAGAGGGATCTCACAGTTTTCCAGTTTCCATGACACTTAACACTGAAAAAATGGAAACCCTCCAGAGTTAAGCAGATATTGCTTGTGGAAATGTCCTCTCTCCTCTCCTCTCCTCTCCTCTCCTCTCCTCTCCTCTCCTCTTCCCTTTCTTTTCCCTTTCTTCCCACCTTTCTCTTTCCTTTTCCCTTCCCTTTCCTTCCCTTTCCTTCCCTTTCCTTAACACTTAGCTCATTATTTTTTCTTTCAGAGAAACTCTCTGGAGGGAACATCAGCAAGTATGAAAAAGGTCATTCCCTGGACTGCTGTGACCCCAGCCTAATCAGGTCTGCCGTACCTCAGACTGGCTTACAAGGAGTTCAGACCATTTCTGCCACTGGGGACATTTGTCCCTGTCATCGAATGTAGTTTCATTAGACGTCCAGCAGCACTGCTCGTGGCTGTACCAGAAGGCAGACAGGCAGACACCCTCTTTCAGGTCTGTCATCCAATCCACAGCTAAATCTATCACTCCGGCCAATGTGCCTGGGAAAAGAAATGAGAAAAAAAAATAAAAGCAGAACATGGCATTAAAAAATATCCAGTGGCGAGGAAAATATGTCTAATTATAACAGAAAAAAAACAGGATTTGGGGGAACAGCTGCAATGTAAGCACAAATATACCAAAGACTCAAGGGCAACAATGAGTCTGCAAAGAAAAAAAAAAAAAATCACACCATCTTGTTTTCTGACCTTCAGTGCTCTCTCATAAGCTTTTCTGCAAAATATCATAATTTTCATACTGACTGTCAAATAAGGAAGGCATAACTGACATAGGGCCCTATCCTCCAGTCAGTCCCAGGCAGGCACACCATTTGACTTGAGGTAAGCAGGATTTCATGCAGGGTCTCTATACACATACCAAGCTGCAGGTCTCAAACCACACCGTGGTGCAACTAGGGGTAGGGGAGGAGGAGGATACATATGTTTTCCCATAGCCTTACTGGTCCCAGTGCAACAACCTTTTATAAAGGTGATTTCAGTACAGAAACAATATGGATGTCAAGTTCTGACTTACAAACTGAATGGAACCGGGCTTTAGATGTGTACATTCATTAGCAATCGAAACATGCAGAATAAAATTATCCTTCAAATCTCCTCCATACCAAACACTTATGTTTTCCCCAGTAATTACACAGAGCTACAGTGACACCCGGTGGCCACTGGACACAGGCACGGGTAAATTTCTCCTGTCCGGAAAAAAAAAAGAAAATTCCACTTTTCTAGGGCATTTGCTCATCAGTGACAACAACCTGCCCAGCACCAGCACCTTCAGAGCAGATGTGTCCTCATGAACAAAACACCAGCAGGAATAGGGAGTCTGGGAGCAGCCAGAACACAGAAAGGCAGATCTGTGTTCAGTCCCTATGTCCATAGCATCCAGAAAGCATTAAACCACCAACTGACAGAAGAGCCGTTTAGTGTTTTCCAAACCCCTCACATATACAATAGAAAGTAGAAGTCAACGCTATTTTTCTAAGTAATCATTAATACAATTTCAGGAAATCAGTAATGGATTTGGACGTAATTTATCGGTGAACATAAAATATTGGTTTATTGAGTTGGAGTAAAACACTGGATAAAAATGCTTTGGGAAATACAAAATGGCTTGGGGTTATATTTCCAAAAGTTTAAGCTTTGTGGCTCCTGCCTAGAATGCATTTAAATGAAATGTGGTGGGGGCTGCTCCCCTTTCCTCTAGCAGCTGGGGCACACAGATGGGTTCAAGAGCCTGTTATGTGACATGGAGCTAAAGTTTTCTGGATTTCATTTCTGTGAAACAGGACAAAACCAATTTCAAATAATTCAGGCATGTGTGACCTGTTTTTTATTCTATAGAACTGAAAAAAACCCCACCAGTGTTCACAGCATGTCACACATATCTTCTCAGTCTCTTAAGAAGGATACTTGTCTCCACACTGACAAGCAATGTGACTAGGGTGGCAGCGAATAATTTTTGTTGTATGGGAATAATATGAAGAAATAAAGAGATATACTTGACAAGATCACAAAAAAAAAATATAAATAGAAATGCTGCAGAAGACAGTAATGATGTCTGTACCGATTACTTCCTTTCATGAAGACAGACCTTGCCTTTCTCTCACTTACCCTTTTTCCATTTTCCCAAGTTTCTATGGTAACAATGAATGTCTTAGAGGATTATAAATTACTGTGTTGTTAGTAAAGTCAATATACGTAACTTACTGAGTTTTGCAGTAAATTCCAAATTCTCCTACAGTTTTCTGAAAGTTTCAGGAAACTGTACAAAGAATCCTCATGCCTTGGACATGAGCACCAAATGCTGTGCCTTTTGCATCACTTGTTGGACCTTCGTCATTCTCTGTAGTCACCCCAGTCTCTAAAGCTCACATCACACATAACCAGGCAAATGAATATTAATGCTACCTAGCAGAAGGTGCAAAGGAAGACAGGCTTTTGAATGCTTTCCACAAAAAAAAGTTAATAGAATGAGGAAAAAACATTTAGTTCTCTAATATAAGAAGCTTACGTGCACCCCATTACCTCTAAGAAAACATAATTAGGCAGCTGATCTAATCCCTTTTGCCAAATACTTTGGGATACACATAAGAAAGAAAATGCTACGTGCACTTTACTACACATGCTTAATAGAGAAGAAAATCATGAGAGGAGAGGGCTAGCACTTGCAGGATAATAGTGCAGTAGTGAATGCTTCACAAGACACGTGACTAGGGCTAGAAGTTTTCCAAGTCCTGAATCTTTTCAACTTTAAGTGAAATTAATGGAAGTTGCAGGATGTTCAGCATCTCAGAAGGTCAAGCCTTTACTTCTTGTACTTAGCATGGCTGTCTAGACTGTAATAGAGAGTAAATTTTTCTCCCAACAAAGGAATTGAACTTGTTCTCCTTTCCATGTAACCTCCTGAAATATAATGAAAAATAATGAAGCCAGGAAGTCCTGAACTTTATTTTAGATAATAGCCTTTCACCTCTCTCCTTTTCCTTTGATTGATGATGGCCAGTACTCATCCTTTACAATGCCCTAATGAATCTGAAAAATTTGCTTTGAAAGCATAGTTTTCCTGAAGCACCTGTGCCAGAAAACAGCATCACTGAAGTGGCACGGCGCTGAATTACGAAGGAGATTTTTGCACATCCAGCTCCAGTACTAGAGCATTTTAGCATTATTGTGATAGTACTTTTTGACACAGAGCTTTAGAAAATGCAGGCTCTTTTGCTGATCTATAACTAGCATATACCTTCAGTTGTCCAGTAGTAATGGCTAGGTTGAGGGATGGCTGCTGGTCTGCAGGCAGGATGGGCACTGTAAAAATTCAGAGTTCCTTAAAAAAAAAAGTCCCTAAAATTTCTGTATCCACACCTAACATTTTTAAGCTCATTTTCCCATACAATATGCAAACTTTCTGACTGATACAGGCCCAGGTAGAGCTCAGTATCTTTCCCTGGAGCATAGTCTGAGCATTTTTCATCTGATCTCCACACCAAACAGCTTTAAACAGCATTCATGGGTGTTACTGCTCCTTCCCCCTTTCTGAAACAAGCAGGCTCTGGCTCCCAAGACATTATTTCCAGAAGCTCCTTAGTGCCTTTCCAGCCACTAGCCAGTGTCATACACCAACTAGCTATCTGTGTTGGGCTGTGGTGGCAGCAAAGGGCTCTGGGCAGGCTAATTTACATGTGTTCAGGCTAATTTACATGTTCACACTCACTTGTGAAACCTTGGTTTGATCACAAATGGCAGCTGTTACATTCTTAACATACTTTGGTATTACTCAAAACATACATCTCTAAAGCTGACCCTGCTGTAAGCCAGAGCAGACCCCCTCCAGAGATCCCTTTCCCACCTACAATTTTCTGGGACTAACAAAGGATTCAGGTTTGATGACACTCCAAAAATGACGAGTCATACTGACAAATGGGATGGTCCTCTCGTTCCTCACTCTATCAGCTCCCTCCTGACAGGAATATTTTGATTGCTTGTGGCCCTGGGGTGACCAACCCTGATGAGCCCACTGGGCAACTGACAATCAATCTGGCCAAAACCCCTTTTTTCCACCAAGTCAGCTCCTAGATTCACCTGCCCTGTGCAGCTTCACATGTACAAGTCAACAGGTCCCAATGGCAGGGACACTGGAGGGCAAGGATGGCTCCTTTTGCCCACATCAGCTTGTGTTGGCTGTGAAGGTGCAGCCTTCGAAGTGCTGCAAAACCTGAAAGATTCGGTTGACTAAACTGGTGGGGTTTAGTCTCCTAGATCAGTTAAGTTCACCTTAAATTCCTGGTGCTGGGTAAATTGTCCAGCTGCTTCGGAAACACGTGGAGGCCTCTGCCATCCCTTTCGCCAAGAGTTCCACCTTGACCACCTCCATCCCTAGCAAGGAGGCAGCAGGGGCAGGGTGCTCCTCAAGAACCTCATACCCTGGGTACTGATGCTGCAGCTTTCCCCTTCCTCACCACACCCTCTCCTTGTTCCTGGAAATGCCTGGGCCCAAGTTGCCCGAGACATCACACAGTGTCTGTGCAACTGAGCCAGGCTGCTCCCCTTAGAGCAGTTGTAGCTTCTACCTGTTCAGCAGGGGAAGAGGGACCACGGAGGAGACAGGTTGGTCCGTGCTATCCCATGTGATCACACAGCTGCCCTCATGGCAGGCTGGAATTTATGAACACACAATATTTCAAGTAGAGAGGGAAATGACTTGAAGTGCCTCTTGACTGCACCACCACCCTCACATCCTCCCACCTCAAACATAGTTAAGAAACTTGATCCACTCATCAATAATCCCCCCCACACTCATCAAAGGGGTGTTCACCTCTCGCTGAAGCTGAGATGGTGACTCTCCATCTTTGCCCTGTCCCAGAAACGCTGAAAGCACAGAGCACATGCCATTTCAATGGCAGGCAGAAAAAGGCTCAGCCTGGAGCATGAGCATGCAGGTAATCTTTGTTTTCTAGCTAATTCTCAAGTCCTTGTCCCAGCTTAAAAAATAAACTAATCTGATCTGACTCTTTGAGGTAAAACATGTTGCTTTGTTGCTTTCCACCCTTGTCATTGAAAGGGTTGCAGAAGCTAGCACATCTCAGCTGAAGCTTACCCTTGACCTCTGTTCCTGAGTGGGATGCACCAGCATTAGAGCTTATCAGAGGTCAGCAATTCTGGCTTTCAACAACCTTGAGGATTTCAGCATGAGGTTTCATTGCACACTGGAACTGAAATAAACCTTCCAGGATATTTCTACTAAAATGTGTGTGTGTGTGTATACTACATTCTCTCTACGAGTTCACTGACCAGCTTGTGGGAGGTCACTAGAGACCTCAATGTCTTGCTCTAACTTTATTTCAAGCAGAATTCTCTATTCCTGATGAGGCCAAACCTGGCCTCCAAACAGGGTTTGGCAGCCCTGGTAGTATACGGTCTGTCAGACTCTTTTCCTATATCATGCTTATTTTGTGGAAATAAGTGTATTTCTACAAATACACACTTCTGAGGCTTAGGAAACATATTAACTTGAAAGCTGATAAGCAGAAGATTCACATCACTTGGAAGTTGTGAAACTTTACATCATGGTTTTACCAAACAGCATGATACAAAAGCACACTGACATCACTGAAAAAGCCTAAAAAATGACAGCTGTTTCAACTTGCTAAAAGAAGTGCAGCTTTCCAAGTTGGAAGATGTGCTAAATTGAGCCGGAGAGAGGAGCAGTTTTGGAAATTTATGAATTTGCCATCCGAGTTTGAGCAGGCTGTTACATATGCAATGTCTTTCTGGCCTGGAAGCAGATCCGAAACTGAGTCTGAAACTGTGTTTTCCCTTCATGCATATATGAAGAATATAACCCAGTGGATATAATGATTTACAAATCTCCCCTTTGAGTGTCCACAACCTACATTTTCCCCACATCTTAATATCTACTTGCAGAATTAAAGTAATAGAAGACAAGAAAAAAAAAAAATCCCACTAATAAAATTGACTTCTGTGAATCTAAGATTCAGGAAGTCATAGTAGCCCATCGAGTGTAAAGTGCTCAGATGCATATTTCCAAAAGCAACAGAAAAATCCCTCTACTGGTGAATAACATTTTTTCTAGGTCAGCACTCAGCAGGAGACTTTACAAGTGGATATTTTTATTAAGGATTATAACTGCATGGGTGCATAATTGTCTTTTTAGCTTGAAACATCAGAGGAGAGACAATGAAGTAAAAAGAGAAGCAGACAGCAGTGCAGCAAACTTGGATAAGACTGTTTCAGGCATAACTGTGATGCCAACATACACGTACCTGCCAGTAGTCCTATGAGAAGCATTACAACCCATCCTGACCAGGCATCCAGCAAACTCTTGATGAACTCCCATATGGATTCCTTACTTTTGCTTGTAATCTGAAAATAAACATATATATAGACATGTTGGCAATTCAGGCTGACACAGTTTTAGTGTATAATGTTTAAAACAAAAAATACTGAACCTCCAAGAGGTATATACAATTCCTCTACTCTTTACTACCCTCCCAGGCTCAAATATTTTTTTGGAGAAGCTCTGCTGACTAAGTTGCCAGAAACCCTTTCCTATTTACATACTCAAGACATAACACATCCATATTTTTATAAGTCCTCCTCAAGTCACACAACAAAGTAGGAAGCAATAACTTTGGAAAAATGCATATTTTTCTCACCACCAGAAAGGCTGTAACCCAGGGGTTGTGATGCATCAAAGCTGGGCACCATTACCTTTCTATGGCGGTCAGTGTCACGTGATTTCTCCCGCAGCCAGTCGATGGTATGGAAATCTTCATAAGTTCCAACATCGGGGAAAGGCTCATCCAGAAAATCCATCAGGTTGCCAGAACCATTCATGTCTCCTGCATTGACCATATTAGGGTCTGTATGTGGAGGGAAAACAAGTATGTCAAGAAATTCATCATTTCCAATGAGAGGAGCCTTTAGTAGCATGAGAATATATTCAGTTGAGCAGTTTAGGCACACAGGGTTGGATTCATCCATCTTAACTTCTGTCATCCAGAAATCTGGTGTCTGGACTGTAAGAACCACTTAGGCTGCCTCTAGAGACAGAGAAAGATGTGTGTAAGGGTATGTAGCAGGTATTCTTTAAGACAACATGTCAAGGACCTTTCTCAGTACAACAAGGGATAATAAGCAAATAAGGAAGCCACAAACAAGAACATACAGGGACACAAACCTGATGGGAACCAAACCCAGTCAGTCCCATGCACTGATGAGGGCACGTGGAAGTGTGAGAATGTCTGTTTCAGCAAGGATGTCTGATCAGGGACATTGTCAGTTGGGAAACTATGGGAAAAAGAGGGGAAACTGGAAACTAAATACACAGAGATACAGACCTGACAAAGCAAACATGGAGACTATGACAACAAACAAACCTCACCATTCACACTAGTTGAAGACCTATTAATTGTGTCCTTGCTTCTGAGATACATGTTCAACTTTGCTACAGGTTGAACCTGCACACGAGAAAGTGATAGCCATGGTCAGAGATCCGAGGTCTGCAGGATGGGCTGCAGCAGCTGGGCAGGAGGATTCTGGGCTGGGGTGGTTGGAGGAGGCAGCCATGCACTTCTACACCACTTAACGAAGCGTTGCTTTAAAAAGTGGTTAATGCCATCCATTCCCTACCTGTGAAATGGGGTCTTCCAGGCCTGGGGTTCATAATTATGAAAGGCAAGCCTGAAAAAACCCCAAGCTAAGAGGGGGTTACAAGGAAAAAAAACACACAAAAACACGTAAGAAAAAGTGGGGACAGATACAAACTGACCCTGCAGAGCCTGTAGCTCCTTGACAGACAGGGGATAAATTTCTCAGGTCAGTGATGAGGCCAGAATGATACTAACAATAGGTGCCCACTTTCCTCCACCAGGTACAGCAATGGAGATTTTGTACGAGTAAAGAATTTGGATCTTTGAAACTTTCCCAATACTGTAATTGGAATGGGCAAAAATATGGCAGATAAGCTTTTAATCAACTGTCCATACACCCTGCTGCTCTGCTTGGCCTCCTTTATTCACTGCCTTCCCCCTTCCCCCCTCCCCTTGATTTTCAACTGTTTTACTTGAATACAGGCAACCAGCAGGTCACCATTATAATCCTGTAGAAGCCCCTTTTAAGTGTGGAAATCAAGTAATCTCCAAGCACTGTGGCATGTTTGTCAGGAAGAGAATGAAGCAAGGGAGTCACAGCCTGGGGAAACAAACCAAATGCAGAGCAGGTGTCCCACACAGTGCTGCTGAGCACAAATAAGCTGCCACAGGATTGAGGCAATTTAAAAAGCAGCGGTTAAGAGGCGTGACAATTGAGAATGACAATACTTTGCCAAAAGGATGAGAGCAAGCTCCTGCATTTGCTAAGGGAAATGCAAGTCTGAAGGTGGGATGCTGTGCCTGTCACCAGGAAGCTGAAGTCGCAGGTGGACCTTGAGTTCAGTGTCTTGTAAAGCATGACCAAGGACTGGAATGGGAAGCTGAAATGAGGTGGAAGGATTAGTCCATGCTAGTATTCTGTAATGCTGTGATGTATTCCAGATTGTTTACTTCACCCTATTCTTCCCATACAGCAAAGAAGGACCTGTAGAGAACATGCAGTACAGACTGCTTGCCTGCCTGAGGCAGCCCCCCTGCTACATAAACAAACTTCTGGGAACTCTTGTGCTGAAAACTTTGGCAAGTGTTCCTTAATACTAGGAGAAAACTACCCAACAAGCTAGTTATATCACATAAAAAATAGTTTTTTAAGTATGTTGTCAATGCCCAGCACATGACAGCATTGGGATGGATAATACCAAGCCAAACCACAAGTATGTAGGATAATTACAGTCTCGGCCTGAATCTACCCCAAAAATACGTGCTACACAACACATCCAGGGAGAGAAAAATGTGCTAGAGACCACAGGGACATGGAAGACTAAGAAAATAAGCAAACTTTGAACTCTAGGTAGCGTACTAATACCTGGAAATTGCAGCTAGCTGGATTATCTGCCTTAAAGTTCATTTCAGGTACTACACTTTTGAAAGCAGAGATGTGATATCAGATTAGGTAAAACCTAATTTATTAAATAAAACTTAACTACAGCACTTTTAAACCAAGTACAACAGTTCCCATGTTCTGTTCTAGCACTACGCACCATAAGTATCTTTTTCTTTCTCTTTAACTTGCATTTATCTCACTGTACTTCTGCACTAGAAATAGTTTCCAAGGTTTATTTCAGGATAAGCTACCTTGCCCACTTAGAGATGCTTGCAGAGATGCTTCCAGTTTTGCCAGCAGAACTGGAGCCTTACACAATTAACTCAGTTAGAGGTATTTTAATTTAATACACATAGGTGAAGGGCAAATTAATCTCATCCAAACATGAACTGTTGTAGGTGTGCTGCAGCAATCCACTCTGATGATGGCAAAAGTATAAACATTCATAGTGCAAGTTTTCTCATCTAGAATGAGAAGCCTCCACTAGAGTCTGGACCCTAAAATCAGGACTCCTTTCATAGTAAGTAAACTTTGAAGTAACCTCTATACAGACATAATTTATCTTATATATATATATATATATGTATGTTAGAATGAGAGCGATTGTTTCCTGGAAGCGCTAATTTCTGTTTACTGATTACAAAGAGATGTCAGAGGCAGACATCCACATCTCATCAAATGAGTGTGAGACTATCAGTTCAAAAGAAAACATTGCAATGAGTGTAGAATAAGTAACAAATGCAACTCAGCCACCCCTAACACCTGAGCATCTAAGAGATTTGGATACTCTGACAGAGCTTATACACCCTGAAAGGTGTTGAATCTTGCTGAGTAACTGTGTGACATATGCATTTTGTGCCTTTGCTGTTCTGTGTCTTCGATGTCCTTGCTGTCCTTTTCCAGATGCTGATGCAACAAAATAAGTGCAAGAGCAAATATTTCCTGCTTCGTCCCTTATTCTTTTCCTAATAACTCCTGGCATTCCACCAGCTTCTTCTGGGGCTGACATCCAACATTTTCACTGGGCAGTCTACTATGGCTCCAGGCTGTGCTCCACAAGAGGCAGCAGCCCATTTGGAGCCCATCATTCTGTGGTGCCTTAGGGACATTTTCCCCATTGCTTTGCATTTATTGACTTTGAATTACAGCTTCCATTTTATTCCCCGCAATACAGTAGAGAACCTTCAGCTCTTAACAGTGAGCTCTCATTTGTACTGTCTAGCTTAGTGTATCTACACCTGAACATTTTTGTCACCACTTTGCTTTCTCTGGATCTTGCTAAAAAATAAATGAGAACGCAAGGAAATCTGACTGAACTATGTATCTTCTGAACTCAGAGGGTTCTGGTTAGCAGATTTTCCTGGATGTAGACCCATGCCAGATTACTGCAGTTCTGTAGATTGAGTAAGGTCCTGGCAGGGATTGATACACTAATCAAGAGTGGCAGCAGTGCTGGACTGGCAATTACACCTCTTGATAGAGGCTTTCCTGGCTGCCACATAACCTTAGATATCTTCCAGAAACCTTAGGTCAGGTCAACCTGATGTTCAGTCCCTGATCTCCCAGCTAGCCATGCTTAGTGCACAATATTCTGAAGCCAGAAAGAGAGAGACATTGCCCTGTAAACAGCAGAGGTGCTGCATGAGAGCAGCTAGAGGTATGGGTCAAAGAAGGAAGTGCTGAAGATTAACCTGTGAGGCTTGATGACTGTAGGAATTCTGATAATTTTTAAGTAATCAACCTACAGAAGCCAGGTGTGAATACAGTGTGCTGCCTGCTTGGCTGGGACTTGCCAACAAGCACAGCAGGTACTGCATGGATCACAGATCTCCTCTGTTACATTTATTTTTGTTATTTTTTTTTTTTAAAGAACTAAAAGTTAGTAGTGTTATCATAATTAAGGTCTCGCAGTGAGTAAACTCATCACGCGATTGGAACCAGCTGTATGATGCACTAGATCTTGGAGCTAAGTTTTATAAAAGATCAATAAATTACATATACAATGGAAATACTGACAGCCTCTCAGGTTTATAGTGCTATTACTACATCTGCAAATGTAAAAGACACATCTAGAAGAGCTCTATCCATGAGCTGACATTCTAGGTATTATATTGACTAACTGATAGGATCTGAAATGTATTTGACATAGCAAGCACAGACCAAAACATCCCACAGTTCAAAGAAGCTGAAAAGAATACTGATGGGAAACAACTAGCTGAACAGTCATCAAAGGAAAAGTCTTGGCTCTGGCCTATTTCTACTAGACATGCTAGTTCCATGCTACGTTCTCCTCATCCTGTTTTCTGTTTTAATTGGACACATCGCGCCAAGGCAGGCAGTACGGTTTTTTTAATGCAATTCCAACAAGTTTCAAGTTACTTTCAACAGATCACAAGTTACCAAATTACTTCAATGCTTCAAATGTTTCTAGCAGATGAACATTCACCTACAGGCTTTAATCTGCATGCTGTCTTCCTTGAAGACAGTAGCCGGGGGGGTTGCTGTGTGAAACATTGCAGCACGCAGGCAGCAAACCTCTCTTCAGTGACTCTTCTGCTGCAGTATAAGGAAGAAGTGAACCTGGCCAGAGGCTGGGGGAAGAAAGCAGAAGCCTAAAGGCCAGTTGCAAGTTCCTCAATTTACATTTGTTATGAAGTGACTTTTCCAGGGCATCCAAAGCATCACCTGTTCCATCTCTTCCAAACATGGCGTGAGTTAGTCGACACACAAAAGCAAAATACAATGTGTCTTGGGGCTTTTCTATGCTCTGGTACCAATACACATACAATGATAAAACAGGGGAGATCTTACTCCAGACACAATGCTTTTAAGTGATTCATGGTCATGTCAGTCATGACTCCATCAGAGTTGAGCACACAGCTGATCTGAACAGTTAGTCAGATTAACTGATGTTGTTGTTCTACCACTCTCCATCATTTTTGAAAGATCATGGAGAACAGGTGAGGTGCCTGAAGATTGGAGGAAAGCCAATGTCACTCCAGTCTTCAAAAGGGGCAAGAAGGAAGACCCTGGTAATTACAGACCAGTCAGCCTCACCTCCATTCCTAGAAATGTAATGGAGTATCTCATTCTGGAGACTGTATCTTAGCACATGGAAGAAAAGAAGGTTATCAAGAGTAGCCAACATGAATTTACTAAAAGGAGGCCCTTTCTGTCTAATTTGATAGATTTCTGTGATGATGTGATTGAATGGGTGGATGCAGGAAGAGCAGTGGATGTTGTCTACCTTGACTTCAGCAAAGCTTTTGACACTGTCTCCCATAACATCCTTGTGGGTAAGCTCAGGAAGTGTGGGTTAGAAGAGTGAACAGTGAGATGGGGTGAGAACTGGCTAAATAACAGAGCTCAGAGACTTGTGATCAGTGGTATAGAGTCCAGCTGTAGACATGTAACTACTGGTGTTACCTAGGGGTCAGTTCTGGATCTAGTCTTGTTCAACATCTTCATCAATAACCTGGGTGAAGGGATAGTGTGTACCCTCAGTAAGTTTGTTAATGATACTAAACTGGGAGTAGTGGCTGGTACACCAGAAGGCTGTGATGCCATCCAGCGAGATCTGGACAGACTGGAGAGCTGGGCAAAGGTAAACCTAATGAAATTCAACAAGGGTAAGTGAAGAGTCCTACACCTGGGAAGGAACAACACCATGTTCCGGTACAGGTTAGGGGTAGACCCACTGGAAAGCAGCTCTGTGGAGAAGGACCTGGGCTTGCTGGTGGACAATAAGTTTTCCATAGAAGAGCAATGTGCCCTTGTGGCCAGGAAAGCCAATGGTAACCTGGGGTGCCTAAAGAAGAGCGTGGTCAGCAGGTCAAGGGAGGTTCTCCTCCCCCTCTACTCTGCGTTAGTGGGACCACATCTGGAGTATTGTGCTCAGTTCTGGTCTGCCCTGTTCAAGAGGGACAGGGAAATACTAGAGAGAGTCCAACAGAGAGCTATAAGAATGATGAAGGGACTGGAACACCTCTCTTACGAGGAAAGGCTGAGAGCCCTGGGGCTGTTTAGCCTGGAGAAGAGAAGACTGAGTGGGGGTCTTCTTAATGTTTATAAATATCTGAAGGGTGCATGTCAAGTAGAAGGGGCCAGTCTTTTTTCAATGTTGCCCTGTGATAGGATGAGAGGTAATGGTAGAAGGTGAAACACAAGAAGTTCCACCTCTTCACTGTGAGAATGACAGAGCACTGGAACAGGCTGCCCAGAGAGGTTGCGGAGTCTCCTCTGGAAACTTTAAAGACCTTCCTGGATCTGTTCCTGTGTGACCTGCCCTGGGTGTTCCTGCGCTAGCAGGAAAGGTTGGACTCGATGATCTCCAGACGTCCCTTCCAACCCCTACCATTCTATGATTCTAACTGTACTCATATGGCATGACACGACAACAGGTACCAGACAAGCTAAGAAGCATGGGGACTGAAAACCCCGAGGATTTATTCTGCATCCTACCCAATAATGAACAATACAGTCTTACTGGGTTACTTACAGGCGATCATCACAAGACCCCTTTGTGCTGATGAATGATTTGACACTCTCTATGCCCTTGATACTTGTATTGACCATTCCTAGTATAGCATTCTCAAAACAGCTGAGCATGGTGCCCCAGCCTCACAGGCATTAGCTGCTAAGCATGATCTGTGGAGCAAAGGGATCTTGTCTTGAGCTGGGCACTTTGCCAGCATCCATCCACCATGCATCCCAAGGGTTTAGACCTAGTCACAGAGATGGATGTAGAGCACTTTCCACCCAGGCCTTGAATCCAGACAATTAGAAGGTCAGCACTGAGCTGAAGAAGTCAGTATTCAGAAAGAGCCATAGGAGGACAAGGTTGAGGGATAAAGTTTCTAGAGTTGAGCATGGTCACACTGCAGGTCTTCAGTACCACCGAGCAAGAGAAAATGGGCCTGATAGCTCAGGAATTCAGCACACAAGGTTATTAAGAAGGTCACCTTGAAACACATGAGTAAAAAGTACAAGGAGACGATTAGGGGCATATGTCATTTTGGGAGGGGTTGAAGGATGAGGTCTGCTTAGCCTGGAGCCAGGAAGGCCAAGGGTGGTGGATGTAATTTCCCCTCCACCATCTGCCACGTAGAAGATGATCTAGAAATGGCCATAGGATGTGGTACTCTACAGGGTATAGGAGGCGGGTAAGCGGTTATGCAAGATTTTTCTAAACAAGTAAAATGCTGTTGGGTGGTGATCTTAACAAGGAAGATGTCTTCAGCAAAAGGAAGCAGGCTGAATCACTGGCAAATTAAATGGGTGATTTTCTGCAGGTTGAAAAATATCCACGCGCAATTTAAGACTATGCACCTTAGAAGCCTCAAACTGAACAAGCTGATTGATTTATTGACCTTCTGTCTTAACAATAGTGTTTAAAAAAAAACCAACCAAGTCTTAGAATGGCCTTGGCTGAGAGCAAGGCTCAGACTCCTGGAAAAATAAGAAAATGTTGAATGCCGTTACAGGCCTTGTTTGGAAACATAATACGGCACGTATCAAGCGGAGAATAAAATGAAAGAAATATAGAGGGAAGACGAGATGTTAAAATTGGCAGATGCTTTTCCTACAATTCAAGGCCTAATTGCTCAGCCTCCGTACCCAAGCATAGAGCGGCACTTCACAGGCTCCTGCCACACAAGCACAGGCAGGCTGCAGGATCAGAAATGTTGCTGTAAAATGTTGCAACATTTTACTGTATAGCCCCACCACCACATATTAAGGAGTTTCCTGCTACGATAGTGTGGGCAAGCTAAATACAGTCACATTTTTAATGTGCAGCTTTACCCTGAGTAACCTTTATGGAAAAAATTAGGAAGCCACAGCAGAGATCAAAAAACACAGGGCACTGGATCACAGGGGAGAGGGCCTGGGAGAGAAGCAGAAGGCAGGGGGGAGAGTTTGGGATAAACGGTGGAAAATTGAGGCACAAAAGGCTCCTTCCAGACCAAACCACAGCTTCTGACTGCCCCTTCTCCACCACTACATGTGCTCATAGGGTGAGGGCAGAGGACATAACAGGGCTGGCCAGGAGTGCAGGCAAAGGGAGGCATGGGGGATATATGGGGCACACCAGCACACCCAGGGAGCTGATAACCAACCATCAGTGTTTCTTGACTCTTCAGCAACAGCCTGACTCCCTATTCTCCTTTTCTGCTCCTGGGTGGCCCCTGGGTCCCTTTGTTTCTCTTCCTCCCAGGGCTGAACCTCACCTCAGAATCTTGCTCCCAGCTCCTTTCTGGGATGACTCCCTTTAATATGAAATATCATGCGTCTGGTCTCTGATCAAATTTTCTTGGAAAGTCTGAGCAAAATTAGTTCAGCTGCTAAGTTATGTCAGAAAGGGAAGGGGAAAAAAAATCCCAGCTCTTTCCCCGCAAGCTCCAAGTGGAATTTTTGCACTCACATAACTCAAAAATCTGCTCCATATTATTACCAAAAAAAAAAAAAATAAAAAGAAAAATAAAAAGAAAATAAAAGCAAAACTCACATCTCTGTTTCCAGTGAGTCTTAAAGGTCCCTCTAAGAAATTTAGTTGTTAGCATAGCTGTCAGGGCTGTGGAAAAATCAGGAGGGAAGCATTGCTGGCTCTGGAACATCCATCTGCCTTTTTCAAACTGAACTGAAACATCTCTATTAAAGGCTGCCCCTCTACTAACAGCCCATCAGCTTGGGCTGATGAGTCCCATGGGCCTCCATCAATCCCACCCTTGCTTCTTGAAGGAAACAAGATTTTATTAGATAAGATTCAGAAAGCCTTTGGCATCTGGGGTAAGAAACTGAACTTGACAGACTGGAGGTCAGGCTACCAGTGTAGCAGCATATATAGTTTCTGTTCTTGTCCATTTCCTCACAAAAAAAGAGGGGGAATTTCCCTCCTGGAGCAGATGTTTTTAATGCCACAGAGCTCCAGGCCAGGGCTGAAAGGTTGGGGATGCTGTTATCCTCATCAAGCCACCCAAGGTCAAGCGTTGCAACACCAGGTTTGAGTGTCCAGTGCTGCTCTTTGTCTCCTCATTCAGAAAATGATAGGACTGGGGTGAGGGACACACAGCTCTTGGACTGCAAAAAAGGCAAGTGCATTCTGAGAGCACAGAGTTGCTCTGTCAGAAGAGAAATGCCCTGATACATATTTACTCCTAAAAAGTTCTCCCCTTAAATGTGGTAACTGTTCCATGGTGTTAAACTCACTTCTCTCTGAAAATCTTTTTAAAGCCTTCAGCTTGAAATAAAGCTGATAAATCTGCAGTAGAAAAGCCATTAATCTGTCCTACCACGTCACTTCTCAGGATTTGAGTGGAGGCAGTGAGTCATTTTCACACAGATGAAGGGTAATATTTCCATGTTCACAGGGCACTGTTTTGTTATTGCTGCATTTGATGCTGATGGGCTGCTCAGTTGCAGACAAGTTACTCCATAATGCCGAAAGGAAGCTCCCGCACCTGCACGATGGGGAAACCTTTTCCTTGGGGTGATGTTTGAGAGCAACATGTTAAAAGCGGCTTCAAAACAGCAGCCTACCATAACCCTGCCAGAGTTTCTTTCTTGGCACAATAATCATGTATGAATTTTTTTTTTTTGGTTCTGCTGGACCAGGAGAAATCTGAGAAAACCCAATACCTTGTGTGCATGTAGACACACATACAAACCAATTAGCCTCCTGCTCTACAACCTGATCCCAATTCACTGTATGGAAAAATCAACAGACACACACTCCCCTTGGGCACTCCGCAAGCTGGAAAAGGACTGCTACATATGGGTGCTATGCTGCTCTCTGAGGGTTGTGCACCATATTGAGCTAAAAGCAGGTCAGACCTGATTGAGGCTCATGCGATACAACACTGACCACCAGCACAGGCGAGATCTCCCTGAACTATGGGGTGAAGCAGGAGGGGTGGGGCTTCCCCCTTCCTTCTACATGAGCACTGGTCTTGATCCCACTCACCTTCCCCTCCAGCCCAACAAACAACAGCTTCATGATGAAGCAGCTCCCAGACTGGGGAGGTTACGGCACTCCAGAGAGCCTATTCGCTCCAGGCAGATGGGAAGGTTCCAACCCCAGGGCAAACACTCCCCTCCAACACCATTTCCCGCTTTCTTCTCCAGTCCTTGTTTAGAAGCCTCCAGCCACAACCTTTGAAAAGGTACTACCCTTAAAAGTCAGACCCCAAAAGACACAGAGGGCTGAGCACCCACGAAGCCATGTGTTGAAGAGAGGGCATGGCACCCTGGTGCTGCCAGGCAGAGAGGCCTCCAGCTGGGGATGCTTCCAGAGTCACCCTTTTATACTAAATAACTGCTAAGAATTAAGTCCTTAATTTCTGGGTTGCCCTAGCATACTTTTAAGGCTGGCATCTTGTCCTTTGTTCCACAAAACACACCTGATTCAAATTGAGAGCTCAGGAGAGCCACTGCCCTGCACGTATTTCCATAGGGCATTCAAATGTGATGTGAGGACAGGGAAAAACCCATTGCACTTGTAAAACCCATGTGTGGCAGCCCTGCTGTGCACTTCTTGTGGGCAAAGAGCCAAGCTTTGGTTCACCTAGTGAGCAAGAGCACAACTCCAACTCACACCCAGCACTGGAGAGAACTGACCCAGCTTTGAGTTC
This sequence comes from Actenoides hombroni, assembly GCA_024336885.1. NCBI lineage: Eukaryota > Metazoa > Chordata > Aves > Coraciiformes > Alcedinidae > Actenoides > Actenoides hombroni. Next base: position 12,819,773 of record WUAM01000431.1, read on the forward strand.
AGATGGAGTCGGGAGAACAAACCCAGCACAAGCACTGTCAAGATGCAACCCCCCTGCCACCTCACACAGAGACAAGTCTGTATTTCTGTCTGTTTTGAGGCTCAGTCTTGGAAAAAAAACAGAGGTTCTGTGGGAGACAAAATAAAATGAAAATGTATTTTCCTTCCAGCTTTGAAGAACCGTTGCTTTTTCTTACTTAACTTCAGTAATTTGTTATATACTTCTACCCTCCCTCCTCCCACTTATCTTTTGATCCTGACAGTACTGCACACCTGATCACTGGAAACCAGATTTCATCTTTCACTAGGATGTAGAACTTCCTTCAGCACAGAAGATCCAAAAACTCCCCTACAGGTGTATAGGTGAGCACACAGAGAACCTAGGCCTGCCAAATTTTCAGATTTTTCCAAAAGTGGGAAAAATTTAGTTGAACAAAGGATGGTATTTGCAAGAATAAGAAAACTTCCTGCAGACTAGGAGTGAAAAGTCACCTGACTCTCTGGCTGACGAAGCTGGGGCTGAGTCATCCTCCGTTCTCTGGCAAAGGCACAGAATTATTTATCGGAATTCTTAAAATAAATTTTTAAAAAGGTACAGTTTTATTTTCCTGACTAGTATGAGCTCAAAAATTAATTTTGCTTCTTGAATTCTGACATTTGTATTAGAATAATTTTTAAAAGTAGTAACATATTTTTCAAGTCTAAAATATATTTAAAAAAGCAATACAGAAAAAAAAACAACACCACAGAAGAGCCACCATTTTTTTCTCCATAAATATATGTCTTCACATATTTGTTTAACGAGCATAAACAAACACCCACACCAGGAAAAGGAAACAGACTCCGGACTTTGCTTATATAAATACCAACAGTCCAAAAACGCAGTTTAGCATGGATTTTTCAGCCTTTTGGTGATTAGCGTTTTGTGTAAGAAGTAAAAATCCACTTGTCATCTCATCTGCCCCTTCTGGAAAAGAATCTTTCACGCTTATCTTGGACAACAAGCAAAACCTACCTTCCATTAGAGCAAATTATGCAGGATACCTGCTGAACTAGGTACTTTCAAACCACATCAGCGAGAATTAATAATAAAGGAAAAGCCTCTTTTCCCAAATACATCTACTAACCCCCTTGGCAAGTTAATCCTCATTCCTTTATAAGCTCAGCCTCATTTATCTGTACAATAACTTCCTTTAGGCACCCAGGAAAGAAAAGAAAGAAATAAATAAAGCAGGGAATGCAACAAAAAACAGCGTTGCTCCTCGCTCTCCTCACAACTGGGTGATGGTGGCTGCTCACATCACCACAGAATCCAGCAGACATCCAAAGGAGCCGTAGCAAAGCCCAGGGACAAAGGGCCTTCTTCAGCTACAAATGTCCATCTGGCAGCGTTTCTAGCAGAGCTGTCAGCCGGGAGCTCGGCTCAGCGCAGAGCCAGCAGGCAGCTTCTGCACCTGCAAACCCTCTGCCTGTACAGAAAACAGGCAGCTTCGGTTTCCAGCAGGAACTCTGCCCGACAGAGCTGGAGATCTAGGACGGCAGCACGAAGAGCAACCGGTAAATCATTTCTTTATTTTTTTTCCCCCCAAAGAATTATGTTGCTTACCTGCAATGCAACATCATTTAGCCCATAGATTTTAATAGCATCCTTCCTCGGGTGGTATTGCTGCAAAAGCAGTGATGTCACGGGGAGGAAGCAGTAACAATCATGTGACTGCATCCTCCATCTATAGGATATCTGATAGGAGACGGGCCAGTCTGTAATCCCACAGGATTAAACAGCAAGCCTCTTGACCCTGCCCTACCTATTCAGTCACCATTAGAAAATGTGCTGCTTTTCCTGACACCACCACCCCACCCCCCACCCCCCCCTCTTTACTAGAGCTAAATATTTTTAAAAGGCTTTGTGGATTTATTTATTTTTTTTTCCAAGAGTAATCACATCTTTCATGATGAAAAAGCATACTAAGTATGCTGCTTGCACACCAGGAATTATTCCTGTTGACTCTGCAGCAAGGCCCAGGTGTCATATTTTCTTTCATCTTTATGAAATACATAATCACAGCAGCTTGGAAATGAGACAAACCACAGTTCCACCACCCCTTGCATTTTTCTTTCTTCCTGTTGCTCCATTTCTAGCTTATTCAGACTGACTTCTCTCCACCTTCTGTATCTTCTTTAAGCTTTGCAAGTTTAGCTCACAGGTTTTGTCGCTGCTACCTTCACTTCTTCATTCTCCCCCTCATCTATCCATGCATCCATCTATCCATCCACCCACTTGCAGCCTTCCACATTTTCTTCAAGGCAATGGTCACTGCTTGAAGGATCCTCTCCTGTCTGCCAGACTACTTTTCCTTTTCAAAACTTCTGCTTACACTTTCCCCATCAAATATTTAAAAACTAGAACATCCTACAATGTTTTATTTTAAAAACAAACCACCAAAACAATTATCCTGACTTTCACATCTTGGTTAACCAAGTATTACATTTCAGAACCGTGTTTTTTGGAGGGTTGAGGTTTGGTTTGTTTGGGTTTTTAAATTATTTCATTATACTCTGTAATGTGTTTGAGTTCTACAACAAAAGAATAAATTCCGAAGTTCTGACTGTAGGAATTTTGTACAAGCCACCAGGATCACGTTGTGCAAGGTAGAGGCTGTTAACTGTTCTTTGTGAAGATCACGTATGTGTTTGTGCACATGCGATGTGGTTTGTTTCAGGACATTCGTCTTACTGCTTATTTTCCCTTATTTGAATATTGTGCAGACCTGTCTTACCCTTAAGGGTACCCAAGGATGTGCTTCGTATTACCAAGCAGATGCAACAGCTGGGTAGAGGGAGGTTTTGCCCAAGAACCCATGAAAACACCCACGGGTGGCTGAAGGTGCATACATGACTCCCACTCACTTCAAAAAGCTATGGAATGCAGTTATGGAAGAGCTTTTTGTCCCAGTGTGCTCGAGGAGGTAACTTATGGATACACTAAGCAGGCAGCTTGTGGCCCAGCAAAGCACACCTCTTGATAAAGGGTATACAAAACCCTTTCTCAGAATGGTTAAACAATCTTCTCCGAATCTTATCTATAAGCTGAAAAGTTCTTGTATTCCTTATTTCTGATGGGGACTCCCCATACAGAAGCCAGACACGTTGGAATTCATTATGAAATTTGAACATTTAGCTTGCTTCACCTGAAGTTCCCACACCTTTCTGGAGTGAGGAGCATGTCTCTAGAAGAGATTTGATTGTGGTCTTCATATGCAGCACTGCAGATCACAGTTCTTTATTACTCACAGATCAGCAACAGCTCCAGCCCTATTGCAACCACGTCAGTGATGTGTGGAAAAGTGACAGAATCCGTAACTTCCTGACAGTGTCTGTTCTTTGTGCCCATTAAAAATCAGTATTATTAGGCCAATTGGATTCTGTGAAGGAAGTTAAACAAACACTGATCACTTCATTTATGTCTTGATAATGTATCTGCAATTTTCCTTAATCAGTTTATGGGGCGGGAAATACGGAAAACAGCAAGTAGCATTTTAGTTGGTCAGACACAAACATCTATGCCTGGGAACTTCTGTCACAAGACACTAGCATGGTGCCCTACACACAAAAAAGTAAATTTGTGCACTAACCCAATGAACGTAAGGGTCTCAAATCCCCCATTTTTTTCCTGGACAGATTTTCCTAAATTAATTTCCTAATTTTTCCTTGTCTACTACCACAGCAAACTCAGCCAAGTCGCCTGCTGCATTTTTAGCTGGATGGTCTAACTGCAAACAAACTAAAAGCACAGAATACCTAATAGTATAGAAATTGTGATTCTATAACCTAGATACGTGTGTACAAATTTAATATATTATTAGAAATCATAAGAAGCCAGGAACAATTCCTAAGATGACTTTACCTCTAAGAACACAGAGATTTTCCAACGCACGCGCAACTCACTTAACTGCCATTTACAGATTTGAAAAACAAATCAACTTTACTCTTTAGTATTTTCTTCCACTGATACTCAGTCAATTGTGTGGTCTCAGGAAAAAGAAATAGTCTTCATGTGATGTTTTGTAAAAAATTGGGTTAGCTTTTGCTAGCCTGCAGGTTCTCAAGTCTCTCCGTAAATACATTTTTCCTTCTCTCAAAGATGTATCACTCTATAGTTAAAAAGAAGACTTGAGTCAAAACAAGCTGTGAAGTGCCCTCTTCCCTGAAAATTCAAACTTCAGTTTTACATTTGCTGGAAACAAAATACAGCTCAAATTCCTTAAAAAGAAACAAAAAAAACCCCAAACCAAACAAACATTTTTATTTTTTTTTATACAGCACTTACCTTACTTAAGTCTTGCAAAGTGCTTACAAGACCTGCAGCAAGAAATACATGTAAGACTTCATTCTTATAAAAGAAAGCCCATACTGACATACCCATTATATCTTTTGTTGTTGATCCTGGTGGTAGTGAGACAGAGACGGCTGGTATTCCAAATGACTATTTTCAGCAGACCGTTTAAAAATAACCTAAACTCTGTCATACCCTCAATGCCTTGCAAATACTGGGCAGAGACAGGAGTCGTATGTCAGTACTACGATTTTGCTTGTGCCTCTGCAGCTTAGGGTTGCAGAGAGAAACTGAGAAGTGGCCTTTCTGCAGTTACACAGGTTTAATTTTTCCTTTGTGAAAGCAGAAGTAAAGCTCAGCCTAAAAAATTTAACCAGTGTTCTTTTGAGTGGCTTCCACCTTGGAATTAGTCATAATTAAGGTATTACAAAACTAATAATGTCAACCTACTTCCAATACAAATCTACAAAGTATAAACTTCTGTTAGAAAAACAAAAAAAAATAAGGCAGTTCAACGTGTTGTAAGTGGAGCTGCCCCTGAATTCCAGGAATGTTCAACTATGAGCCTCTGATACAGCTGTCAGCTTATCGAGAGCGATAAGCATGTGGGAGAACATACCTGTCATTCCTTACACTCTGCATCCCTTTCAGGTCTTCGGTGTAAACTCTCTAGGATCTCCGATTTCAAAGATTTCCTCTCTTACTTTTATTTGTAAATTCATCGCATTCACCTAAATTCACAGTCTTATTCAAAATACGAAATTTCTTTATGAAAGTATCATGAACGTGGCAAATATAAACCATTCCAAAAATGTCTTCTACTTTGACATATAACAAAACACTATTTCTGTTTATGGCAGATTTATTTTATTTTGTAGAAGAAATACTTTCAAATAATACAAAAATGACACAATCATACAGAACTGTGACAAAAACACGAGAGATGAATACTGAATACGATAACTCATTACCACACCGAGACAGAACTCATTGCAGCAGTCAGAATCACAGCCCCAGAAGATACGCCGATGATGTCTCACAGCAGTTACTACTTAAAACCAGCAACTGAACCCCCCGACAGGGAGGCCACCAGACATTGTCCCTTCGTTACACAGTCACAGCCCAATTTAGGGTGGAAGAGAGGTCCCTACCCCAGCCCCTGCTCAAAGCAAGCCTAATGTGTCCGGGATGTTCTACGCTTTGTCCCGTCAAGTCCTCAACCCTTCCATGGGCAGAGCTCTCCACACCTCTGGACAACCTCTTCCACTGACCAGCCTCATGGGGACATGGTGTTGCCTGTTCTTAGTACACAGCAAGTACTTCTGGTGTCACTGCATGGTGACTTCTGATAAACACTACGATGGAAGGGCCTCCACTGAAAATGAGACATGAAATTCCAACAAACTGGTCTTTTCAAGTAAGAAACACTGAAAAGCTTGCTGTCCCTAGACTTTTACCCAAACACTAAACAGTTCTCACATGATTTGGTTTTTATCTGCAAAGTTTGTGAATATGTCTAGTTGCACCCAAGGAACCCAATACACACCCACCAAAGCTTACTGGCAAAAAGAGACTTCAGGATGGTTAGCACAAGAAATGCTAAATACACTTTTAATTTCACATATATTGCTATATGATCGAAATACTTGGTGCCAGTAATGATTATAGGCCATACCAGGAAACAGGGAATACAACCTTAAAATTACGTGCTTGTATTAACCGTCCTCACTGATTAATAATTGAGGTTTACAATATTTTTTCCCATTACTTTTTTTCCTGGGCTTGGACAAGTAAAAGCAATTCAGTTTCACTTTCAGGCTTTCCTGATCTTTGACAAGGTAACAGAGTATAAGCTCTTGAAACACATGAAGAATGTTTACTTACAAAATATTTGAAAATATTCTGATGGGTTCTGATAAGTCCATTTATGTTTTGACTGTTACTGTTTTCATTTCCTGACATATAAAAAAAACTGGAACCAATTTGACCTTTAATTAAGAGACAGCGTGATCTTCCTACTAGGAGATTCCAGCCATTTGCAAAGTCAGTCTTGTGCTGGGCACCTCTCTTTGTTGGTAATGTATAATTGGAAAAATATGAGAAACTATTATAGTAGCTTAGTAAAGAAGTAATTTTACATACTTGCAGGATGCAAGGACACAAAACTGGCATTCTCGGGAATTTAGGGTCACAGTCTTTCATTAAAACAAACAGTCACGAGTAAGATTTCTTCTTACCGGATTTTAGCTGGTCCAACTAGCAATCAAGTGAGCTGTACCTTCCAGAAGTATACACCTTCCTCCTGAAAAGTGTCGCTGTTCAACAGAACTTGCACACAGTAACCTGAAGGCACATCCTTTAGGATGAACATGTGCTTAAGCACCCTGACTTAAGGCAGCTGCTTTCTGAAATCGGCACATACGCACTCTCCTGAATCAGAGCAGGATCTTTCAAACTGTAGGAACTGCTGTACTATTCCTTTAGTCTACCCACGCAGTCAGCTCACATTGCTCTTTTAGCTCCCTTTTCTTTAAACAGCAAATCAAAGACCTGTCACCCTTTTCCTTCCTCCGTTTAAACTGAGAATCTAGTTAAGAATATAAAGATACTTTAGACACAACTGAAATGAAAACAATCTATTAGTGCACAGTAAGAACATGCAAATGAATTCTGCAATGTTTAACATCACTTCTAATCGGTGTTAAACATGTTGCAGGTGATAATATTTTGCTATAACACAGACAGTGCTAAAGGATACAATGTACATAATAAGCTACAGATAATAAAGCTGAAAAAAAAAGTGACAATTTTAGAACATAGTATTTTCATTTCAGGTATCAGAAACAAAACCAGCTCAATGGTTCCATTCTACTGTATGACAAACACTGAAGAACAAAATTTCAGTCTTAAAATACATCTTAAAGTAGGTATTTTCCTTCAAGGAAAAAAGGCACTATAAATAAATTACACTACAGTGAATTTGCCTGAACTCACTTTGTTTCTGTCTTCCAGCCTTTAAGTCAAATAAAACAGCATAAAAACTGTACACGCTCTTAACAGGATAGTCGTTCTTTTATAAAATAAGTTGTCTTCAGAGATGTCAGTTTCACAACAAGGAAAAACCAAGCCTTGTTGCAGTCGCTATTATAAAATATATATGTATATATATTTATATATATGTTTTTGTTTACTTTTACTTTTTTTACTTTTTTTTATTTTTTACAAAACGTGTATATTAGCTTTTGCACAATTTTTTTTTTAATTTTTTTTTTAAAGAAACTTGGCTAATCTAATAACTTCATTAAAATAAAAGCGATAAATACTTCATGTTTACAATGCAACATGTCATACGTCGTCAGCTGGCAGAGGAGGTATGTTAATCCTTGGTCTTGTAAAAAAAGCTATCTTCTCTCTGTCATTGAAACAAGATAAAAAGAAAGTCAATTGAATATATGACTACAATTTCCCGCACAGAGCCAAGAACATGGTTTCTTTACTAGGGTTAGCATTTGTTATGTACAGAACTGATGGCTTAATTGAGTACAAGAAACTTACAAGAGCTACTAAACCTCACTTTTAAACCTATACTTTTGGCAACATTCCATTGTACAAAATTACTATTTCTGAAAATCTAGGTGAGAACTTTATACAACTCATTGAGTATCAGGCATAGCTGAGTGTAAAAAGATTTCCCTGGACAAGCCCAGCATATGCCCCTTCTGCAATGCAAAGCTGACCCTGGTACACTCTGCAATAATGCCTACAAAAAAAGGAGAGGGAGGAGAAAAAAAAGAAGGCAAAAACGAAGGAAAAAAGCATTCAGAGTCATCTTTTTGCTTTGTTATTGAGCAAACAGTACATACTGTAGAGCACATAAAAAGGGCAGGAATTTAAACAAGGAAGACAGCTTTGGCTTAATTTTCTACATCTCATTCTATTCAATTACCCATATCTTTTTATAGCTCAATAGACAAAGCATAGCCCCCCCCATTACCAGTAACTTCAGATGTAAAAACAACTCTAAATTTTCTGTTCCTCTTACGTCCTCTCTACCTTTGTGAGAAAGACCTTTCCAATATAATTCAAGCAGAAAAATTACATTAAAGGACAGACAACCTTTCTGTTTCTGCAAAAGTATTCCATGCAAAAAAGTCTGAAAAATCTAAACACTGGATAAAATAATATAATGTTACATTGTAGCTGAGCTGTCCTCCACATCTGTGCTGCACTAACATTTTCTTACTATTACTCTCTCAGTAAAAATTAAAAAAATTTTCATGTTTAAGTAATAACGTCTTCCTGTGAAATGCACATTGTTTATCAATGCCACTTGTACACAAAATGAACTGTCAGAAAAAAAAAATAAAGCTAAGAGGGGCACGTATGTAAACAGAGATGAAATAGCAAAAAAGTCCAAAGAAAAGGCTTCCTGACAGAAAGCTGAAATATTGACTAATCCTCAGGGTGTTTTACCAGCAATGTGTATGTATTATATGGAACAAAACGTTTATGCCTACAGGCTTGCACTGAAGAACTGAGAAATCATTTGAACTTAATAATGACTAGGCTAAGTTGAAAGAATCACCTAAGCTATGTTTGCATGTGTTGCTGTTAAATTTCATGTGTTGTAGAACTGTAACACCGCAATTCTACCTTATCTTTGGCTCCTTGCACTACAAATAATGCAAAGGAAACTCTTGTGTCCAAATCAATACACAGTTAAAAATTACTGGCTATATAGAAGACACAGAGAATTTAAGATAAATGCTTCAGAAAGCTTTAAACTCCCTAATGAGGGGCTGCTCTGCTATTTCAGTACACGCTACCACTTACCTAAAAGTCTGCACCTGAATAGGCTCCTTCTGATTTTGCCCACGCAACTGGTATATTTCTTTTGATGCTTTCTTTAGCATCTTTTCAGCTGCTTGCTCCTGGTGATGTTCGAATTTGGTTTGTCTGGTCTGAAAACAAGAACATAATGCTTAAAATGGTTATGTGAATAAATAAAGCACAAGAAGACACAGATTAAAATAATGTATTTGTTTCCCCCCACTCACTTACCCAAGTAAAACCATACAAGGACATTGTCTGAAATAGCTGACCATCTAAGAACTAAAAATGCAAAAGACTGTTGTTTCAATTCTTAATGCTCTTCAGACAGATATGTACTAAATTAATGACATTTATTGCACATACTTGCAAAATGAAATATCAAATCAGCAAAATTTCTTTCAAAGATCAGGAGTCAGGAAATTACTAAAGTTCTAATAATAAATGTCTAAAACAAAGAAACCCAAACCAAAACATGCCATTGGTAAATAGTGCCACTCTCCAGTAACTGTCCACAAATAAATACAGAGTTTGGTAATAATCAGTGCAATCATTTTTATAGTGCTAACTTCAAGACTACAGAAGCAACATTCACTGTTCAACGTTCTGTAAAAACAGCTCTTTAGATACTTTGTCACAATCATGAAATTTTGAAACCAGAAGTTTCCGAGTACATTGAGCGCTCATGTTACCAACCTGCCTTTCTGCTTCCTTCAACAAGTTTCGGAATCGCTCATCCCGAAGGACCCAGTGGGGTAGATCTGTCTGCCCTCTGAGTTGGGCATCTTCCAGACGCTGTCTCAGCTCTCTTAAAACACATATCTCCTCGTTCAGCTGTCTCTGTCTAGTTCTGGATGCCTGGAGATCCAGCTCCAGGTCTAAGGATGTCCTTGCCATAAGCTCAGCCAAAGATGATCTGCAGGACTGCTGAGTTATTAGGATTCAAATAAAATGCACAATATATTACTCTCAATGGGGCATACTGGTCTGTCTATATCTACACCTGTACAGAGTATATGCTTTCTGTACTTACTTCACACACAACTCCTTTCTCGACCCAACATTTTTAAGAGATTATTTATACCGCCCAGTGAAAGGCTAACTAGCTGTAGGGGTTTTCTGTACCACACATAAGCTTTTTAATTAATGCTTTCTTACTACCTCCTTTTACAGTTTCCTTTTGGCTTACAAATATTTAACTGATTTAGGTTTTTGGACTAAACTTCCATGTTATGATGATAATAAAAAGGGATGCAGTATGTAAAACTTGTAACAGAGTCATGAAGCTGGAAAATGCTGTATCAAGCAAGATATCCCTTAAAGGGCTTTATTCAGTACTGGTTTTAAGATTCTGAATCAAAATGGGAGTCATGGGTGTCTACTTGCCCACACCAGCAAGAAACTAACTTCTGCTGACCAGGCTAAACTATGCCATTTATATGCAAGGCATTATGCCTTACTTGCCCTTCTCTGCCTGCTTGTTCTGCAGTGTGCAAGGTATCACGGGAGTGAAAGGAGAGCTTGCCCTATTCAGTCCTGAATACTTGGCCCTCAAATACTATGGTTTGCTAGGCTGCATGGGAGGGGATCTGGATGCTTTACCGTCACATTAACACATATTTCTCTGAGCCTGCAGCCTGCATTGTAAACAAGATTTTAAAGACTTAAATTTTACATTGAAATCAATACAAATTCAGTCCTCATTCCACTCATTTTTGTCAGCCATGCTTTTGTTCCTCCTCGATGATTGTTCACAACTGTATTTCATTTCTTTATGTCTACCTTTTAGCTTAAAAAACCCGAACCAAACCCAAAACACAGACCCCTCCCCAGTTACATTACAGGAGCCTTCAACATTTCTTAAAAAGATCAGAATGTACCTGTAGACATCTAAAGCTTAAGAATAAAAGCACCAGTGTTCAAGTAACTTAGCAAAAACCAGTTTCCTAGGTATACCTGCTTATACCGTAGAGTACGCCTCTCCAATGTGTTCCGGACAAAAGGGGACTTCCTTGGCAGAGTTGAACTGTCACTGTCACTGCGATACAGCTGATGAGAATAGACATTGAAAATATGGGTTGCTTACAAAGTAGTCTACGTAAAGAAATCTGAATTTATTTATTTTTTCTTTTGAGATTTCTTTTTAAAAATGAACTGAAGCTGTCTTGGTTTGAGCAACTGATTTTTTTTCAGCTTTACTTACAGGAATTTATATACAATAGTACTCATGCTGTATACAACTTCAAAACCATCAGTGGTTTACAGCTAAATTTCATCAAGCATTCTAGTAAATATCCAAGACAATGTAATTTGAAAAACAGGGGGAGGGGAGAGTTAAAGGCAATAATATTTCTTCCTAAAGCATTTACTGCCATGAACAATACAGTCTCCCACTTCCCCCTGCCCCCTCTCTGATTTTAAAGTAAATGCAGGTTAAGTGAGGGCTTTTAACAATCTTTTCCTTTTTGCACTGGTGTGTGAGGGTGTTTTACTCACATTCCCTATATCACAGGTATGGAATCCAGATACCAAACTGAAGAATTTGAAGGAGTCCACAGATGCACTGTGTGCAATGTAAATAAGAGAGCAAAAATCAAAAAGCATAAAAGTTAAAAATCATGACTGCACTTTCAAACTCAAGCTCTCAAAAGCTTATGAAAGAGGACAATTAAAGCTACGTGCCTTCCACCGGTATCACAAAATCAATACCCATGTATTGATCTGCAATACCATGAGCCAACTGCTTATAAGCCTTTTGCCACTGAACACAGCAATCAGCTAGCATGAGCTTGAAAACTGCTGTGTTGATCCTCAGCAAGTTGCACCAGAACACCCAGGAACTCTAGGTCTCGCTGTCACAGGCATCCTGTAACACTCATGACAGCAACCAGAGTCATAAGAATATTTATGCGATAACCCTAAAATTGTGTTCAGTCCCCTCTCCCAAACTTTCAAGTACCTGAAAGTGAAACATGGCTTCTAAGCTAACTGTTCATACACCTCATTACACAGCATTGAACCTTGGTAAAATCAATCATGCTGGCCTAGTATCTAAGGTTGCCAGGGAAAAGAGCTCAATATCTAATTTATCATAGATTGTTGAGTTTGAAATGAAATAAATTCAGGTTTAAACTCTTAAAATGGGCCAGGGAACCTCTCTCCCACTGCAATGTTTAAATTCAATGAAAGGTATTAAAAAGTAGTATATGTTTCTTATAAATGTAATGAAGTCTTAAGAAGAAAATATCAAGAAATGTACAAAATACTTGTGTGGAGGTCCCTTCCCCCTTCTTTTTAAGCCTTACTCACTCTGCAAACATATTGACTTCGTGCTCCAGGTGAGAAGGTTTGGGACCGGACAATAGTGCTACTGCGAACAAAAGCAGAACCCCGTGGCCTGCGGCTAGTTCTCTCTTTTGGAAGAATAGCAACTTCTTCAGGAAACAAATCCTCAGTGTTAGTTTCCTTATCCACCTAAAATTTCAATGAAGAAAACATTTTTTATTATTTCCTTCTTTCCCCTCTCTCACCAGAAACAATCAGCCGTTTCAACAATATCAAAAGTCAACAATCGGCCCTGCTAGCTAGGTTCAAGTTTCAGTGAGCACTGAGAACAGAACAGAGGATGAATCATCTTATTTTTAAAAGAAGTTTTAAAGCTATGTCATTCAAAATTATAAGATTACCTTTCAGAAGCCCTTTCTGAAACAGTAACAATTATGAGATGCAGTTATAACATGAATCATAGCTGCAGAGCACAAGGACTGCATTCAGCCTTGGTAAGTGGGCATTAACCAAGCTACCACCTGATCTCCAGCCTCAACAGGAGAAAAGCGAGTCACCTTTCAATATACAAGGTCACTCTGAAGCAACCACCCACCTTAAAACTGGAGAACGGCAAATCAAGAGAAGAAACTCAACAAAAGGGAACTGAAAGACTGCTGAAAGAATACAAGAGCACTAGAATACTCAGAAATACAGCAAACATACGTTATTCTAGCAGAGCTTCCAAACTTCAACATAACTCACTCCCCAATAGGAGGTACGATCTTCCCTAAAGGCAACATAAACACCTTATGTTCCTCTGCTTCAGTGGAAGCATGCTGATTTCAGCTTGTTCATGATTATTTTCAATGCCTCATATCTTGAATACAAATGATTTTAAACACATCGGTTTCAGCACAATTGTTCCGAAATTTAAGCTGTATTTACTGTGATACTGAAACGGTAACGCAAGTCTGAAAACACTGAGCTTCTTTCTTCACAATTCCCTCAAAAATTTTTATTTCTAAGAGCACTAGAATTTGATCATGGTCTTTGCTGTCCAAATTTCCGGTCAACACAGACACTGATACCACTGCATGTTTACAGATTAGATAAAGGCCACAATAAAAATCACTTGCCTTTTTGACACAAAAGAGCTAATTCTGTCCGGAAATAATAAACAAACAAAAAACCCCAGCCCTAAAGAAGGTATTTTTAACAACCCAAAAGGCATGCTGCTGTCACGAAGGCAGTGCTCATACCGGGTTGTTAATACAATTTCTGATTCTTTTCTCCCCCGATCGATTCGGACTTGACTTTGAGGAGCAGCAGTAACGCTCTGTGTGCGCCAGGCAGCGTGGCAGTTTCCATGCTGCAGCTGTTTTCTCTCATTACCTTCAGTGGTGGAGGCTGCATTTTTCCAGAACTGTACTGGCCTGCTTGAGCTGAAAACACATGTCCAGCTAACGAATCCCCGCAAAACGGCTCTGGATAAGGAGGACTAGTCTGGGTGCAATTACTGCATCCACTGTCAACAGATTCTGCTTGCCAGCTCCTAAAGTCAGAACATCACAAGGATTTTGTAGATATTAAAGAACACATAGAATTATGCATCACATTTACATATTTCATTATCCAGGTCAGTTTATCATTTTAGAATACTACTTTTCCAATAAAACCCCCAAATTTTCAAAGGGAGTCTATATCTCGCTTGCATTTCTGCAGATGCAAAGCAGCAAATACATTACATGCCAAAAAGAAAAGAAAAGGGGGGGGGGGGGAATAAAAAATTCACCTTCCCAGATTTTCTTAAAGCTTATATTCTGGTCTTTATAACAATACTAAGAAAACTGTAACAAAAAGAACAATGCAACTCATGTAACAAACTAGTATTATTATTAATGATGAAACAGTATTTCCATCTTTATTACAATGCTAAGAGGTATGTTGCATAGTCACCCGGTAAATATTGCAATGCATATCTTTCTTTGACACTGTCCCACGTCACCACAAAACTTTATTTATATTTTTTCAGTGTAGTGCTGTTGCAAACCCATTACAGTTGCCTCCCTAGCGAAGTTTCTGTTTGATACAATGTTTTCCCACTTCCCAAATTCCAAGTCCTCTAAACTCAGCCAGCTATCGAAATGAGGTTTTCTCCTGTTTGCACATCATCACATAATAACAGAAGGTGTTACTCGGAACACTAACGGAGCAAACCTCAGAATAAGGACCTTCTGTTCCTCCTGCTGTATTTCAGACTACACCTACAGCGTCAGTATCACTCGGCTTTTTGATGAGCTATTTAAACTACTATTCTTACCTTTCTGATATGGCTTCTGCCTGATCTTCCTTTCTTTCCATCTCCAGGATTTCCTCCTCTGTATACTCCAGCTTCACTCTCTCTTCTGCCAACTCTCTCTCAACAGCTTCCAGCTGGGCAGTGGTTCTAGCTAACAGGGCTGTCACTGCATCCTGAAAAGTAAACTAGACTTCAAATAAAACTGTCTGAACATGTCAATATATTTAATGTATGTTATTCAAAAAAATAAAATAAAAACATAGCCACTGTATGTTCCTTAAAAAAAAAAAAAAAAAAAAAAGGAAGATAAAGAGAGAGATCTGCCCTGAATCTCAAAAAGCATGTGGTGTTTCATGAATACAGCTTCTCACAGAAACCAGGCAGACTTTCGTCTCACGTGAAGCACCATCCAGAAAGTTAGGTTAAAAAAGACCTCTGGAAGTCACATAGCCTGATGTCTTGCCCAAAGCTAGTGCAGCTTCATAGCCACAGCAGGTTGCCCAGGGCCCAGCCAAAGCCTGAAAAAACTTCAAGGATTGAAATTGCACGGCCTTTCTTGACCACCTTGTCAAGTGCAGAAATTTTTAATGAGTTTTAGTTAGTTGGACTGGAAGTGTGCATACAAAGATACAATGAGTGCTACTTCAAGCACCTGTCCAGACGTGACCTAGTTTTTAATTATTCTTTTAAAATACAGCTCTTGCCACAAAGAGCTAAATTAAGGTATCAGCTTCTACGTGCCTCAAAACCAAACTGCACCCCAGATAAGGTCACAACCACCCACTCAGCAGGTCTAATAAAGTAAACAAATCACTTTTTCAGAGCCATACTGTTTTAACTGTAGTTACATTTCCAGAAGACTGGGGAATACTTTCTTCACACTGGTTTTTGTTCTTTGCTCTCTGGGGGTCAGAACCAGTGAAAATCTGAACAGTATACCAGTGAAGCTGCATCTCACCAGAACTCTCTGCATCAGTCAGGTTTATTTGAGCAATGCCCTGTAAACAACAAAAAATATTGACCACAATAAGATATACATACACTGCAGGATAGACACCTTCTCATTTAAAGAGTATGTTACTTGTAATGTAAAAAAATCCACTTTATCAAATACCAATAGCATCTTTTACAAAGAGAGAGTTTTGTTCTGTTATAGTATGATGTCTAAGATACTGATTTTCTTGCCTCTTGCTTACTACCAGGAAGGACTGAAGTAGATACACAATTTTGTTTAAGTTGAAAAAAAAATATTTCTATGAAATCATATCTGCTGATGTAGATAGAATTGTTACAGCTGACAGCTCTTACTATTTTATTTTTAAATAACACCCCCTCTCTCAATTGCACATTTGATTTCTACATTTGCTTAAATTAATATTACTTTAACAATATTACTGTAATATGTTTTCCTTGGAGAGAACTATATTATGAGACACTCGTCAGTTCTCGAGTCATCAGAGGCACCTGCCAAAGGGAAAAGAATGCTGTGTAAAACAATTTTTTTCCTGAATACTTGTATCATAAGGTAGTCAAATGGGTCATAAAGCTATTTTTCCACTTTCAGAGCCATTCTCACAACTCCCAGATCCAGGTTAAAACAGGTTTCATGGAGGCCTCCCAGTAAAAGTATTCCCAACTTTAAAGCAGCCTTACTCCCTCAGACAGTGCTCATGTAAGAAATTTGAGTGGTGTTGACCTAAATGAAAAACAGCTGTGAGTAAATCCATGCTTTTTATTTTTATTTTTTTTTTAGTTCTTTTTTTAATCACTTCACTAGCTGGACTAGCAATGATTTTATATTAACTAGCCTTTAAATTACAGCTTTTGGCTTTATCTGGATACCTCTACAACCTGTTCATCTCCATGCTACTGAACCACATGCTACGATGTTTTAATTTATATCACTACATCACTGAAAAATAATGTAAGTGTTGTTTTAATCTCTCACAAAACAAACAGCTGGATGCATGATTCTAACTTTAAAGGCAGTAGGAAATGTATATAGAAACTCCATTCTACCTAAGCAGGTAAAGAAACAGTTAATTAGAACAATACTATTACTAATGAAATAATAAAAAAAAATCATCATATTGTTTTTCCAAGATGAAGGTCCCCTGGGGCTCTGTTTAAACAGGTGAATTAGGGATGATGGAGGAAACAAGTAATTTTAGATAGGGATACAACATGTTACTGAGAACATCATCTTATGTCAGTATATTAGAGGTTGCAGAGATGTCTTTTCTTTTATACATAAACCAGAGATGTCTCCCAATTATCTACTTGCTCTGACCCAGCATGAGAAAGAAACTTATCAAATGCTCACACTTTTGCATCAGAGTTGGAAAAATGTTTAAGACATGCTGAGTTTGGTTTTAGAAATAGAATCATAGAAGGGTAGGGGTTGGAAGGGAACTCTAGAGTTCATCGAGTCCAACCCCCCTGCCAAAGCAGGATCACCCAGGGCATGTCGCTCCGGATTGCATCCAGATGGGTTTTGAAAGTCACTAGAGAAGGTGACTCCACAACTTCTCCAGGCAGCCTGTTCCAGTGCTCCATCACCCTCACAGTAAAGAAGTTTCTCCTCATGTTGAGGTGAAACCTTCTGTACTCAAGTTTATACCCACTGTTCCTTGTCCTATTGCAGGGCACTGCAGAAAAGAGACTGGCTCCTTTCATTTGACACCCACCCTTCAGATATTTATAGACATTAATAAAGTCCCCTCTCAGCCTTCTCTTCTCAAGACTAAAGAGCCCCCGTTCTCTCAGTCTTTCTTGATAGGGGAGATGCTCAAGTCCCTTAATCATCCTCATAGCTCTCCGTTGGACTCTTTCCCAGTCTCTCTTAAATTGGAGAGCCAAAAACTGGACACAGTATTCCAGGTGTGGTCTCACAAGGACAGAGTAGAGGAGGACCTCTCTACACCTGCTGGACACAGTTTTCTTAATGCGCCCCAGGATGCCATTGGCCTTTTTGGACGCAAGGGCACATTGCTTGTACCCTTGAAGACAAAGCTATTTTCCTGTCGCCAATATTGGAAAAAACATACAGTGACTCTTAAGACATCTGACACTGCCCTAAACACTGCATTTCTTAGGCAGCTAAGAAAGCATGTGGAAGAAGCTGTTACTACAAACTAAATGATTAATTGGGTAGAAAATCACCATCAATCTCAATTAATAATTATCAGTACTGAAAGGACTAATTAATATTTCACCTGCACATCAAGATTTGGAGCTCACTCAGAAGGATGAAGAAACCAAGGTGGCTCTGCTAGTAGCCTGTCACATGCCTGCTCTGACACATTTATTAACAACTTGGATGGTGGAATAGTAAAAGCATTTAGGAAACTCTTGGTGATGTCAAACAGAGGGATTGTAAAATTTTTGAGAAAAGCATCAGAATTTAAAATGGGACATGTGTTCTGAAGTAAAACCAGGAAATGCTAAAAGACAAATGTTATACTCAAGAAGAACTCAAATAAATTAAGACACGGGGAATAATTGGTTGGTCAGGGCTGTAAAAGACCAGAAACGGAGTGAAACAGCAATGCCATGTGATTGCAAGAAAGGCAGTAACATTTCTTTGATGTTTTAGCATGAGCTATATATGTTAATCATGGAAAACAACTCCCTTATCTCAACATTGATGAGGCCACCAGGGAAGAAATAAGCCAACTTATGGAAGCACAGTTCCAGAAAGCTGTAGGAAACAGAAAAAGATCTTCCAGCAAGGCAGGGCTTATGAGCAAAAAACTGAGGGAATGGAAAGACCATCCCACAAGTTCAGCAGATGTGCTTCTCTATGTAAGTGAAGTTTAGAACTATTTCCCGGAATGTGTTTCAGGGTTGTTTTTTGTGGTAGTTTGTTTGTTTGTTTTAAGTTTTGTTGGGGTTTTTTTTTTTTTCATTCCCTGTTACATACAAATATTTGTATAACTTAGGATAAACTCCAGCCTGGCTTCCACATTTAGGAAAGCATTAAACTGGCATAATCCAATTGAAAAGAAAGCAGTCCATTTTCAATTTATAGCAAGAGAGGGCAATGATCGTAATGCTTAAAGACAAACATCAATGCACCTAACTTAAAAAGAGGGAAACAGTGCCACAGTTTAAGTTGCAGAGTAGTTAACTCACCCTTAAGTATGTTACCAACTACTGTAGACAAAGATATTTGTGATAAAACTACACTAAGATTATGAAGAAGGAAAAATTCCCACCAGCATAACCTGAAGGCCTATCGTTTTTTTGATAATTCAGTAATAGCAGTTAAAATAAAATCACTCTAAACTTAGATGTACTTGTGTTTATATAAAGATGCTTTACACCAAAATAGCTTTTTAGCTTCCCAGAGGAACAGGCTATATCAGTTTAAGGCATTCTGCACCAATATATCCAGGCTGTTCTTGAGATGCTTTTGCTTTCATTATGTTGTAATGCAAAAATGACAAAACTTCCTACTGCAGACAAGACCATAACTACACTCCTGTCTACATTAAAACCACTGTTCGCCTAAGGTGCTACCTAGTATTAAGGTGGACTAACAAACATGCATTCTTGACCAGATTTGCTCAAATAAACACCTCTTATTCATAGTCCATCATGACAGAAAGAAGCCTGAACCTCTTAACTACTTTGATAGGCTTACTAACATTTTCACTAGCCCACTCAAACCCCTCACAAGAATGGCAGCCCACTCACTTCAAAATAGCCAGGACATCAGCCCTCAGGCAGAATTGTTAAGCATATTTACATCTGACAATAGCAAAATAAAGCAAACATTTAACATGTTAAAGCTAACACAGTTAACACATGTAACCTATTTAAGTAATTGCTACATTTATTTGAATGCATCTATATCAGATATGTCAACCAGTCTAAAGTAAAAGGCTGGTGTAACAGAAACCTGCCTGGAACACTATTACCCTGCATCAAAGTGAGGATTGATGTAATAGTCTTCTTCACCCACTGTTATATAGCGGTGTTTGTATTTGTTTATTTGTTATCTTTTAATTAGGAAACAATTTTAAGGATACCGATTCATGCTTGTGGCCAGGAAAGGCAATGGTATCCTGGGGTGCCTAAAGAAGAATGTGGTCAGCAGGTCGAGGGTGGTTCTCCTCCCCCTCTACTCTGCACTAGTGAGACCACCTCTGGAGTACTGTGTTCAGTTCTGGGCTCCCCAGTTGAAGAGGGACAGGGAAATACTAGAGAGAGTCCAATGGAGAGCTATGAGGATGATGAAGGGACTGGAACATTTGTCTTATGAGGAAAGGCTGAGAGCCCTGGGGCTGTTTAGCCTGGAAAAGAGAAGACTGAGAGGAGATCTTACTAATGTTTACAAATATCTGAAGGGTGGGTGTCAAGTAGAAGGGGCCAGTCTCTTTTCAGTGGTGCCCTGTGATGGGATGAGGGGCAATGGTCTCAAGCTGAAACACAGGAAGTTCTACCTCAACATGAGGAAAAACTTCTTCATTGTGAGAATGACAGAGCACTGGAACAGGCTGCCCAGAGAGGTTGTGGAGTCTCCTTCTCTGGAGACTTTCAAGACCTGCCTGGATGTGTTCCTGTATGGCCTGCCCTAGGTGTTCCTGCACTATCAGGGGGGGTTGGACTCCATCTCCAGAGGTACCTTCCAACCCCTACCATTCTATGATTCTATGTTAAAAATCTGTGCTCTTTTACCTTTCACCATGTTCAAAATGAATAAAATAATGTGCATTTGTTTCACAGAAATATTTAGTCTTTTTCTTTAGACAATATTTTCTCCTGAAAATATCACCTTTTACAGGAGTAGTAGAACTTAGTAAAGTCATTTTTTAGAAACTTTGTGGTTAATGGAAATAATTTAATTTTGCCCCATTTGATTAAAAGTATTGATATGGCTAGAATAATGACTCCACCTGAATATTAAGTATATCTAAACTATGTGGAAAACTAGTGCAAGGTCATCTTCAGCAGTTGAAATCTGTGCTCAGATTACAAGTAGTATTGTAGAATACCCAGCTATCCATAAGCACTAGTCATTTCCTGGCATTAATTGCATTTTAGCCACCAAAAAAATTCATTATATTAGCTTTAGCTGCAGATTTGCAGAAAAACTATGAATCTATTTTCATTCTACTTTCTTAGAAGAATTCTGAAGGCTCATGATTGCTGTTTTAAATGAAAACTTCTTCCTTTTACTATGGGAGTGAGTCTTCGTTGTGAGATTCACAACACTCCTACACTCCCCACCCCCTTTTTAAAAAGTTCACAGATTAGCCATTAACATCATACTTCAAAGACTATTCTGTAGTATTTTCATCCAAAGAATTTAGACTTTGTTTAGAAAATGCATGCTTTACCTTCCTCGATCTATCATTCTTTCTTCAAGTATGTTTCTACCATCCTTATTTAAGGCATAAATCAAGTTTTCATCATGTGATGAAAGGTAAAGGTCCTATTACCTTTATTTTCTACTGGTTGTAAAAATAGGTACCTGGCAATAAATACAACAAATATATGTAATAAAATCTGTAACATAGCAAGCGTACAAATTGGTGAACCACAGTGTGATTTTTCAAGCACTTTAGACTAGACTACATTGTAGTTAACCAAAACTAAATTTGCTTTCAAGACAGTGGAGATTAAGACCAGTGGAAGGTACAAAAGTTAAAAATAGAACAAATAAAGCATCATTTTTTTTACTGTTTATCCGCTCTATATTCTCTTGCAGGCTCTATTCTAGCCATAATTACATAAGAAAAATGACTAAAAGAGTTTCATGTGCTAAATGTTCTGCTTTTTAGGAAACAGCATGAAGGAGAGAAGGCCTGGAGAGAAGAGTGATGAGAGGGCTATGTGCCATTCCAGACACATTCTGAGTTTCATACCCTATCAAAACCAGAGGAGACGCTAGGAAATACCATGCTTGCCTGTGAACTACTTCACAGCCTAGAATAGGGATCTTGCTTAGAAATATTTTCAGTTCTAATCCATGCCCACTCCATGCCCCTGCCACTGTCCCTATATTTAAAACATCAGCTACTAGCTTTGCACTACAGAAATTCTTGCGTTTAACCCTCTTTCCTAAGTTTTTAATATGAGAAATAAGCTCAGTTATTGTGATCTAGAAGTGGAAATGACATTCATGACCTTTGATCTTGCTTAGATACCGTGATACTGAATACTTCCTTGCAGCATCAGAGGATAATACAAAAACAAGATTTCTCCAAACTTTTCCCTGTCCTAATCATTTATATTACTGTTAAATACTGTGCTGTGCATGCTCCCAGACTACTCTAGCACATCTTTCCCTTTCTTCATACACAAGCATTCTTACTCTATTTTTTTCCTCACACACACACATAGCTAATGTGTCAAAAAAAGAAAGATTTCTGTAATTATTATTTAAAAGGAAGAGTGTTAAATTGGTGCAAAGGCAAAAAGAAGAATTTTACTGAAGAAAAACTCTCCTTCCTCTAACTTTTAAAAGATTATTTAGTTGACGAAAAGATGCAGCATTTCTTCTGCGGTATAGACAGCCTCCACTTCCATTCCCACACACATCCACTCAGTATCCAGAATTTTATGCTGCATTAGTCCTAAGAAACACCTTCTAACAGATGTTTTGCTTTTGTAGTAAATGTAAACATTCTTTGGAGTTATTCTCTTGAGTCTGTCTACTGTAATTTTCATCATATCTTTAGTTTTTGTTTTATGAGTACTAGAAAGTACTGAAAAAGATTCCCAAACCATGAGACCGAAGGAACTGCCGAAGGTCAGGTTTTATTTTTCTCGTAAGTCCAGCAAGCAGAGAACACAACACACACTTTTAATAATGTCATTCTTTCATGAAATCAATAACAGGGAGCTGTCAATGTAAGTTTCAAATTAAATGTGACATTTTCAGTATGTAAATACCAGAAGATAGGAGAAAAAAAAAGTAATTTCAACTACTCATTTTTTCAGCTAATTTGTACTTAATGTCTTTTATCAATTTTAATGATATCAGCATGTCTTAATATTAATGTATTTGTTATTCCTTTTATAAAAAATATCTTGTTCGATGTAAAATAGAATTCTCTCTACTTCAGATAAGTCAACCATCATGAACAGAATAAAATAAACAAGATAATTTCATCCTTAATGAAAACATACATAATGAAATACCACACACATCCCTGAAACCTACCCTGTTAATCTGTTCTTTCCCTTTGACCATATTTAAGAAAATCCAGTTTGGTGCGAATTTCTCACATAGCCACAAGAGGGTAAGCCTTCATTCAACATTTCCAGTTAAACTACTGGAGTTAAGTTAAAAAGAGTTAATAAGATTGGGTGGCCATCGAGTCTATAATACCATGACCAATTGTATGATTTTCAATAAGACCAAATGCTGGGTTCTGCACTTTGGCCAGAACAACCCCTGGCAAGGCTTTGGGTGGAGTGGCTGGAAAGCTGCTCAGCAAAGAGAGACCTAGAGATATTGATTCATAGCCAGCTGAACATGAGCTGGCAGAGTGGCCAGGTGGCCAAGGCAGCATTCTGGTTTGTTTTAGAAATAGTGCGGCCAGTAGGACCAGGGAAGTGATTTTACCCCTGTACTCAGCACTGGTGAGGCTGCATCTTGAGTACAGTGTTCACTTTTGTGCCCCTCACTACAAGACTGACACTGAAGTACAAGAGCATATCCAAAGAACGGCAAAGAAACATCCATGTTATACTTTACTGTTCCTGCTTATATTACTCTGTCTGTTTATGAAGAGTTTAAAACTAACCCGCTGATGTTTTAACCATGATGCCTATTCAGAAAAGCAAACAACAGACATAAATATAATAGTATAGTGGTAGAAAGTAATGCTAAAATGGTAAACTATTAATATTTTATTATATTTTATAATCACTGAATAACTCTGTACCAGTTTATTAACTTTTTATGAATGGAACATTAAGGCAAACTCTAACCTGTATTTTTAAGGATTTATTTGCTTTTGCTCCCAAAGTTTGATAATACAAGCAGTATATGCACCTGTATTTTTACAAGTAACTGTTTCCAGAACAGCCAACCTGCAGTGGATTACTGTATAATATTTTGCAGTGCCATAATATATTTTAGCCTTAAAATCATTGTTTTTAACATTTTTTGCTATGATTCCCTCATAGACTATTAGCTACATAATTTTGACAGTAGTGGATCACCTCATATGTGACTGCACCAGACAAACACTGATGACAAAAGCAGCTGTTATGTAAGATATCTCCATTAATTTCTCCTGAGTTAGCCACTCTACCTTTTTAATCCTGTGCAATAGAGTTGGCAGGAGGAAAGCTGTGCCCCCAACTCTGATGCTTACATTAACAGTCTCGCTTACGTAAACAAATCACTTGAATTAAACATTTTTAATTATTAAGTCATAAGCATGTTCTGTCACACTGCAATAAACAAAGCAACAAGACAGACAGCTGAAGTCACTTTTGTCACAATGGCCACAGCACATTCAGAGCTCTGTGAGACCTGCTAGGTGAAAAAAACTGCTGATAAAAGAGGCCTTATGACATGGGATATGGGAATTACACGAACTCTGAGTACCTAGTAGTCAAATTAATCTCCGCACATGTGGTTGGTTTACACTGTGGTTTTCTTCATCATAAAGCCATTATGCTGGGCCTTTCCCAGAAAATATCAGGCCAATTGCACACCTTAGAAAGATTACAGTAATCATAGACAATTCTGGAGAAATGAAAGCATTGCGGTACAACAAATGCTTTGACTAGTGAGCTGAGAACAGACTTCTGTAAATAATGCAATGGTGTTCATATGTTAACTAATCACAGGGAACTTTTTTGAATCAGTTGTATGAAGGGAAGCCACCTCAGGTGTGCTGGAAAAAAAACCTGTAAATGCTTATTCAACACCGTAAGAAACTTAATGAGAAAGAGAGCAAAACTTAACTCAAATCCTACACAAAGTAGGCTACACAGCTTACTTCACAGAGATATTCCCCTGTAAGATTCTTTAAAAAAATATATAAGTATAAACTTGTAAAGTTTGAGTAGAGGTCTGTACATACATTTGAAAAGTACAAATTTACTTTTGACTGACTCGAAAATATGTACAGAGAAAGCTCAAGAATGCCCCACCCAGCACATGAGATGACAGAGCAGGAAAGAAGGCTCCCCGCAAGCAGAGGGCTCAGCAGTTCCTCAGGGTGAGACAAGATGACAAATCTAGATGTAATGCCCACAATTTGATGATTCTGCTTACTGCAGGTGGCTTTAATGTCTCATAAATACCCCATGACTTGTTTCTCAGGTGACAGCCATGCAGTGGCCTAACAGTAATAGACACCATATGAGGTATGCCCCCATGCTACAGCTTGGAGTGCACCCCGTTGCACCTATCCCTGGTGTGCATTTGTAGCTCTCCCCGTCCCCACAGCTGTTCCTGGCAATCCGGGGACCGGGGACCCAGTCACCATCTTGGCATCGTTCACCTGCCTCTAAGAATGGAGAGACATGGCTGCTGAAAAGTTCCCTGCCCCAACGTGCCCCATGGCAGTCATGCCCGAGCCCCCACATAGCCATGGGCTCCACACTCACGACATGGTTCACCATGCCCCTCACCATCTGCAATAAATTACCAATAGCAGACTTTGGTGGGCTCTGCAACCTGTGGTTCCTCCACACCCAGAGTGAGGAAGGCTGGATGCTGCCATTGCATTCTTCCAGCATGGGTCCACACTTATGGCAAAGGGTCAGGGGTGCACATTGTGCTAACATAACTCATCACAGAGGTCAATACAATGGGAGAAACATTCCTTTATCAGAATCCACATAAACACAACCAGCACTCACATAAACACCAACATCACAGCCAGCCTGATCCCACTGAGGACAGAAGACCACCAGCAGTCATACACACAGACCTCTGGCAGCTAGCCCTGGACTCCTAGCCTTTGAAATAGCTGGTAGTCCTCATCAGCTATCCCTACAGTTACTAACCCTAGGCCTATGGCCTCCTATGACCCATGGCCCTTTCTCCAGTAGCTGGACCCTGACTTCTTATCTTACTGCACAGTCCTGTTTTCAAGGTTACTGGTGGCCACTCACATGTGCATGTACACACAATAGCACACTCACACAGAGAAATGTTCAGGAGCAAAGTTTAAAACTAAACCAGAATAAACTGAAGTGATCAGATGGAAGGTCCAATCAGACAAGCATATTGATCATTAGCTTGCTTAAATATGACCTGCCCTTCTTATAGCCCAGTCTCTCCATTTTCATATGCTTGTTCTTCCCCATTCCTGTCCCTACCCATGCCTCTTCCCAAATTAACCACTTGCTCCTAATTACATTATCTTCACTAATCAGGTTTGCTACAACGTTCCCAAATTCCAGATTTATGATATTGTTACCAGCGTCATCTCAGTCTTAGATGGTATCAGTGGTACAACTACCAAGCCACCAGTTACCCTGCAAGGTTTCACTTCCCATGAGGTTTCCAATACACCCTCCAGTTATTGGTGAAGTTTGGCCATATCTCTCATAACCTCTAACAACCTGTGAAACCCAGCCATTCTTAATGGTGTTATCTGTAAATTCTGTCACCTTCTCACCCTATTTCTTCATAGGTGCAGCAATTTCTCACATCACCTCTTGTAGTTTCTCACTGTTTCATCTGTGAGCTAAACCTCAAGCCAGAACCTAATCATATGTATGCACACCTTAGCACTATATTCTTCTGTCTTATCATTTACAGAAAGCCTCTGAAATATCAGAGAAAGTGCACAAGAGCTAATAACATACCTTTACTTTGTCCCATCAAATTTCACTTCTCTTTGCCTGAAATAGGTGATGTTAAGAGTTACCATTTCCTTTCTGTAGTTCATGTTAGCAATGCTACCTGGTATGGCACCAGAAGTTTGCCTAAATGTAATTTCTGATTATAATAACATTCAAAATTCTGAACAAGACACTAAAAAACCAAACAAACACAAAAAAACCTCAAACAAATCACCACCACCCCCCTCCAAACACACACAAAAAAAGTTGCTTTAAAAATTGAAAGTTTCTAACTCCTATTTTCTCTTCTTCCTCAATTTTGAACTATTAAAACTGAACATTTACTATTGTTTATAGGCATTCATAGGAGAGAAGAACCTCAAAAAACAAAATCTGATATTCTTATTCATCCATACAAATAGGTTTGCTCACAGGTGAATTTATTATCTGAATAAATTTATTCACACGAGGATGTTTTAAAAAAAGAACAACAACAACAACAAAAAATGCATGGAAACATGTAGCAGTGAAAAAGAATGTCTTCCTAAGAGCAAGGGGAAATAAAGTCCAAACACACTTCCTCAGTTCTTTTTCCACACACATCAAGTCTCTATGGTCCTACTCCTCTCAAGAATACAAGATAGGAATGAAATTTAGCAGCCTAAACTAGCTCTCAACACTTGCTGCTGCTATTAATGTTAATATTCTCATTCAGACTGTATCATAATGCCAAGATGAAAGATTCAGACTGCTAAAGAATAACTGGCAGCAATGAGAGGCTGCCTGGGGAAAAGACACAGTTGCACATCATACAGTATAATTCTTCCTGGCGTGACTGTTTGAGGATCTGAAGAGAAGGCAAGGGGACAAGAAGTGAAAGAAAGAAAATAGCACAAGTTCTCTTGTTCATATTCATTTTTTTGTTTGTTTGTTTCAGAAAAATACAGTAGTCAAAGTGCAAGATTTTAATCATAATAATTTTGCTGAAAATCATAGTAAGATTAAATCAAATATACTGAATACACTGTGAAGGCTAATAGCTACGTTATTGAACTATAAACATATGGTTACCCATTGTTACTCCCCTAAAGGGATGTGCTTTCATTTCTAATGCACTATTCTTATGAAAAATTTGAAGGGAATAAAGACTCAGTTGTTCAGTAAGTACTTAAACTTTTAGAATAAAGTAGAACAGAATAGTTCAATTACAAGATACCTACAAGAACCATCTAGTCCAACTGCTAGTTTTAAAAATTTAAAAGAACAATGACTTACTGAAAAAAGGCTACTTAAAATTTTGGAATTTCTGTACTACCTTTTGGCATTTATTTTTAGAGCATTGGCACAAATTTGGTCTATCTTTAAACATACTTCTTTGTTTTGTTAATATACGTTGTATTGATACTTATACTTTTAACTTTTATATAGCCACATATAGTGTCTGTTCTGCTGCTTACTTAATATTCCTGAAGTCACTGTAATACATGCAAAAACACTATGGAAAACTTAGTATGTGTCTGCCATTCAACACCCGTTACTTTAACCGGTCAAACTACACCAAAAAAACCCCCAAAACCAAACCAAACCAAACAAGATGAGATAACTGATTGTCTTGGTTTGAAAGACAGGAATCTGCCAAGGAAGGCAGGAGCCCCCCTTTAGAATGGAAAATACAACCCCTTCCCCTCCGAATGCTTATAATTTGAAATTAAGGGGCTTTCAGGCAAAGATAAGGAATAGGAATAACCGTTCTTTACTAATTAGTATATATAAATCAAAACAAATGAACAGTAATAACTACAGCAGTAACAACACACAGAAACCAGAACCCCAGTGCCAAC
>WUAM01000431.1:12848207-12858878 GCA_024336885.1 Actenoides hombroni
GACAAGAGACGGTAGAAAGCAAACAGACAAAAGGGTTCAACGACACCATTACGACAGCAAACATAAATTGAAAAAAAAAAAAAAAAAAAAAAAAAAAAAAAAAAAAAAAAAAGGCCAGAGCAGGATCTGGATCAATGGACTCAATGTGAAGCCAGGAAGGGCAGATTAACATGATCCAGCTTGAATTTACATTAATGATGGGCCATAAACATCTCAGGGAGAAGAGGTATGAAGGGATTTGAAAGTCCTAACAAACTGCTGTGTAAGCCTCACCCTCACAGGTTTTTCCACTGCAAAAATAAATAAGGCTTTAGGATGAATCCTATTCCACTTCCTCTTACCACTCTCAGTCAGGAAGAGAAGAATCTAAGTAGCAAAGAGGGATGAAATGAGACACAGCAGAAACTGAGCTTTTGATGTTGGTGTGGTGTTGAGCTGAGGAATCCTCAAGAGCTGCATCGAAAAAGGCAGCTGCAAGTGTGAATATGCAAAACATGCTGGGCTTCCGTGTGGGTCTTAGCACATCCTCATATTTAAATGGCAAAATTTTGTCATCCCACTAGGGATCAAAACCCCATCCTTTGGAGAAGGTATCAGAATATTAAAACCTCACAGAACTTACAAGAATGTTATCTTCATATTAGTAAAACTTTAACAACATTACAATGGGCTCTAAGTATGTATCTAGTTTTCAGAAAATAAGAAAATATATAAAATTCCCATATATACATAATCAATTCCGTTAGTCATCACTACTAGAATTTATAAAACTCCATCCAAATCTTCACATTCCACAGACCAAACTGTGTAAATTTAGTAAAATTTAATTTACTTGGCACACATACGCAGAAGTATTAAAAGGTAAACTTTATAGATTATTAACAGTTAAACTTCAAGACCTGCTGGTTTTACGCAACTCACCTTTTTAACTGGGAGTGTAAATATGAGGTTAAACGTGTAGCTTCTTCTAGTTGCATAAGCAAACAATTTCTCTTTTCCTGTAACAGTATCCTATAATTAAGCAGATAACGTATTACTTATTTTCTTTCTTACAGTAGTGCTTAAGAAGTGTCAGGAACTTTCCGAGTACAGAAATAAATAATTGCATTGCAGTTTAAAATATAAAAAGAAATTTCACTGTCTAATGAAAAGTTTTAATTTATGCAGTTTATACGCAGTAAAGATAATTCCAGCAAGAATACTAGAAACAAGACTCCAGCAGAATTTCCCAGACAGCTGTTTCAAGTGCCTTTATGTATCACTGTATTTAAGCAGATGATACAGCATTTTGAATATTAAGCTATGACAAAGAACTCTTGCTGCAACTTACTTTTTGCCAATTCCAGTAACAAGCAGCTGAATCAGTACCACTGCCACAACAGAAAAGGAATGTACCTATAATGCTGTAGGTCTCATGTCCTTTAATGTCCCTCATGTCCCTGAATCTCTGTATTTTGAGATTATTAAAATGTCAAAGAATAATTTTATCGATTGGTGTGGCATTTATTATTCTTTTCCTGAATCCAGAAGTTTTTCTTTTTCCAAGCCCAATAACTGAACTTCAAACTAAAATTAGGGTGGTAATCTGATTTGTGTTGTACATTTGTATATTCAGGAAAGTTACTGCTCCAGCCCTGCATTCTGAAGTTGGCTGGAAATTGGGATTCTGACAGACAGCTTGGAGAAAGCAGATCAAATCTGAGTGCTTCAGACCCTCCTCAACTGCAAAGACAGATGTTAGAATTCAACATGTTAATGGTCAGGATTAAAAAAAATATTAAAAAAAAAAATCTATAAAAAGGGAATCCTTCTGGATAAAACAAAATGGCAGCATTAGTTTCAATAAACTTTAGATGGTTAAGATACGAAAAAAAACCCTATATCTTTGTTAGCAGTAAAAACATAAATCCCTCAACTTCTTTGGCGTCCAACTTCATCAATTCATATGCTGGCAAGGGGCTGTAGAGCTACGCTCCAGCAACTCCACCGCCCTCTGAGGAGGCTCCCGTCATTGCAACCACATGGCAGGAGCTGCACACCAAAGAGTGCACAACGTTCAGGCTTTTCTCCTGCTCCTGTGGACCCCAGACCAGGTTAACCAAGTGGTGCAAGGAAGGCTTCATCTCAGCTATCATGTAAACTTACATGATAATGGCACTGCGGGCAGGAATCAAAAGAAGAACGCAAGAAACTTAACGGATTCAAGTTTGCAAAAGAAAGAAGGGTTATCCACATCATCTACCTTTTGAAAACAAACTTAGGAACCTACACTCCCGTCATCAGTGCTGTAAGGCAGGTAGCTGCACTAAAGGGCAAGAGATTCCTCCAACTGAGAATGTCGGCCAATCTTAGGAAAAAACAAAGCAAAACAAACCCACCACAATAAAACCAACACCCCACCACCCCACCCACTCCCCCAAAAAAACCCCAGCCAAAAAACAACAACCCAACAAAAAACCCCACCCCACTTCTGTCACACAGCTATTAAGTCAGCTCTGATCCGCACATAACTCAATGCCTGTAAAACTCAGTAACAGAACTGGTCATTATTAAAGAGGAAACATCTTTGTGTTTCATGATTAGGAGAAAGAAGAAATAGAAAAGCAGAAGTAGGAATTGGTTTGGATATTCCTGAGCCTAAAGTAAACAAACAAATAAATTCAGGCTACTAACAGTTAAGCATTCCTCCAATTTGTTATACAAAAATAGTGCCCTTCAATATTATTCTAACTTCTACTCAACTTCTTGCTAGCATTTGAAATATCAAGTATCACACTGGAACGCTGGTTTCCACAGCATGAACTACATGGAAAAATAGCTTGGCCTTCTTGCCAACATAGTATATGCACTACCTAACATGAGAGCCCAAAACCAACAAATAAAACTTACTACTCCACAGTGTAAAGTGAACTCCCTTTTCTGACAGTTTAAGCTGGAAGGCAAATGTAACAGTATTGCAAAAATATAACACTGAACTGTAGGTTGGCTGTGAATTTTCTATTTATCGCCTGAATTTACTGTCCAAAGTAAGTCTTTCCAAAGGAACTGAAGTTCTCAAAATCTGTATAAGGACTGCACTTTCAAATGTTTTTGAAGTGTCTTAATTATGTAAGTATTGAGCTTTACACAGATCATTAAAGCTGGTTAACATAATTCTTCCTCAAACCTGGGTTTTTACCGCTATGTAAGAGAAGCAAGTCTGGGAAACAAGAATGAGTACTAGTTACTTGGTAACGAGAAGATGTTAAGATGTTTTATTCATTTTTTTGGCTACAGAAAAAAAGGCACAGGAAAAACTGGGCAACTTTGAAATAAACTGTTTCCCATCAGTATGTTTTAGATGTTGTTTCTTTTTACATATAGCCTTATATTTCATTTAAGTTTTCAAGAATTACTCTGTTTACTGTGCTCTCCAAATGTCAGAGCTGGAATATACTCCCTGCTGCTGAGATTGCAAATTAAAAGCAAAAAATTGTATACAAAAACTTAATCAGTTGCAGTAAAAACTAAATCATTTAAGTTTTCTGTTGTAAGTCAGAAACCAGATAGGAACTCTGTTCTGATGCTTTTAGCAATGAATGTTACTCCACTGCAAAATAACAGAAAAATCTTTCACTATCCAGGTACTGTTATTCAGGTCTCTATTATCAGACAATATCACACAGACTTTGTGCAAGCATCTTTTGTGACTATTCTGATCTCCTCTTCCTATTCAGACTTCTGAGATGAAGTGAGAACTATCTGATATCAGCCTCCTTCAGAAAACTTAAAGAGTGACAAAATTAAATAACAGAAGTCAGAAGCAGCCTCTTCCTTTTTTGAAAGCAAATTAGTAACATTTTTGTTTCCTAAACACAGTGAAATTCCCTACATGGTGTCCTTTTGAAACTACCTATATGGATCTTAAAGTAGGTAAGAAAATGATTTAAGTTCCCAAACCTTTCAGTGGCCCCATGGGCAGACGTTGCTCGAGCCCGCTGAATTTCGTCCTCCAAGCGTCTTTTTTCTTCCTCCAAACGTGCAATGTCTTCTGGGGATCGTCTCTGCTGACTGATGAGCTGCAACTCCTGAAGAAGAGCCTCCTTCTCTTTGATGAGCTGAAGACGGTCCCTGTCCGCTTCAGCCATTCCTGGCCAAGACTCACTGTCTAGCAAGGCCAGCTGCTGTTGTATATTTGAAACTCTTTAAAAAGAGGATAAATGTATTTCAAAACACAGGAGAGAGAAAGATGAAGACAAGTAAAAATGTCAAAAGGTGAAGCCTCTTGACTTCTGTGACTTTTTTCTTCTAGATTTCAAACCAAGAAAATTTAGAGGAGTTTGGAAAGATTATTTGTTTCTGGGTTTTGGGGTATGTTTTTTGTTTTGTTTTGTGCACTTTTGAAAGACTGAAGAACTGCAAGTGTTCTTAAGTGTGTAGCTCGAATGAACTACAGTGCATTTATCTATCGCATGCACAGTATCTGTCTTCACAGCTTTCTCATTTTGCAATAAATCATCAAGTTTGCTGACTGTACAGCTGATGAAGTTGCCATCCTTTCATTTCTTATTCGACTACTATCAGATCTTAACTTGGGATTTCAAAAGTGCAGTGAGAAGTTGAAGGGGATGAAGGGGAGATGCTTATCTAGCAACAATAGGTCCATATATTCACATCCCACCTAGTACAGGAATGGTTCAAGGGGCTGAAAATATTGGGCAGTCCTGATCGACAATGAAGTTTTAAGAATAACTAAGCTGTTGGTAAAACAAAAACACAGGTCTGGGAAAAAAAAAATATTTACTGGATACAAAATATAGGTGGCTTCAGATGAATCCATCATCAAATTAAGCAATTAAATAAGTTAATTTCATTTTTTTTGTAGTAGGCTTTATAGCCAAATGTACTTTCCTGTATCTCAGTTTGCTGAATCACTACACAAAACAACAGTTGTAAAAATAATTTCACAGTTCGCATTTTAAGGAATTGATCTGCTAAAACCTAATTTTGAACTCTTATAAATATTACAAAGAACCTTAAAGCTAGAAATTTTCGCAAACGTTTCTTTTGGCAAAAACAAAAGGTACATAATTGTAAGAGGGAGGACACTCTTTTACTGCTAGGTCTTTATGCTTGCCTTACAATAGGCAATTTAGACACTTTAGAAGGTTAAGGCAAAATGAAAAGTAAGAGGAAATACAGCTGACTTTTGAGCATTTGAAACTCAAGAACTGTACAACAGATATGCAGCTGCATGCCTCAGGTTCATCTCCACTTTGAAAAGTTTAGTGCACCATAAAAGATTATGGCCCTTTAAAAATTTTATTTATTTATTTAAAGCACATTTAAAACCAGCCATAAAAGTGGGATATGTGTTCATGCTTTTGGTAAGTTAAAGTAATCTTATTTCCACAATATCTGATAAAAAAAGAAAAGATAATAACAAACAAAGCAAGGTAAAAGCACATAAAAGCAGAAGATCCACAGTGTGATAACATGTTTAAGAATAAAAGAAAAGGCAAAGACATGACAACAGTAAGGTTTTCCCCACCTAAAAACAAACCCTTGTGCAATGTTTATTTCATACTGACATCTGGAAAGTATTTGGCCATCTTGTTATCAGGGGAAGAGAAATAAAATATCAACCTAAGTCTCTTCACAATGACTGCATTCATATATCAATAGGAATTCTAATGTGAATTTTGTCAAACAGATCCCCCCCTTAGGTTTCATTTACAGCAAGAACTTGGTTATTATGTTATATTTTAGTCTAAAACAGAATACTTTATCAAGCCCTTCAATACCATTTCCTTCACCTTGCGTTAATAACCAACTTCCTGCCAATAGCTACTGAAAGCACCATTGTGAATCAATACATACAGTCTACATATTTCATGCCTCAGCTATTGTGCATGAATTCCAGATGCAGCTTCCTGAAGAACACCTCGCCCCATCCACCAAATGTCAGGGCCAGGAAGAGCGAGCAGAGTCAGAATCCCCTCCTCTCTCTTACCCAGGCTGCTATGCTGTTGAAGATTCAGTAAGCACAGCTTGATTTTCAAGTGTTCAGTGCCAAATGAAACAAATGAGGACTCAAGGTCCTTTCAACAGAATTACAGGATTCAGGTACAATTGAGTTACCATAGCTTGGCAAGAGAGTGTAAATCAGATGAGCCCTGGCAAAGTATTTGAGTGATCATGTTCATAAGCTCTTACACAGCTTGTGGATGAAAGAAGAGGAGATGCATCTGGTGAAGTCTATGGCTTGGTGTATAAGATAGCTGAAGGACTGACCCTCTCCTTCCTTTTAATTGTTTTCTTAGCTATTTTTCAAATGCAGGGTGAGCTGGTTAAGAAGATGACGGTTAAGAGCAAATAAATGCTAATGCAGTCATCAAGGAAGAAAAAAGTACCAGCAGGCAAGGGGGGAACATGGGATGCCCCCTTTCAGTGCTACTTAACCAATGAATCTACTCAGCTGTAGAGTGAAACATCACCCTCAACACAAGAGGTTTTAATTTAGACTCTTGAGCTTGCTGAGAGTACATAACTCACTTTCCATAAGCTATTCCAGTTTAAAGTTTCATTTTTCCCCCTCAATTTCTGTTCTGATGATGCTTTGAAAGTAGGAAGTTGTCGTACAGTAACTTAATTACACTGTTATTAAAGGGAAAAGTACTGCTGTGGACAAGGTTTTCATCACTAGAAGAGTTCCAAAATCTGATTAGGTATTTACTTTGATTTCTTTGACACTCTCAGCATTTCATACCTCTTCTTGCCTCCAGGTTTTCTCTTTAAGCAAAGAAAATCCACTCGCAAAACACTAGACAATGCAGGAATCTGTTGGGAGGGGAAATTCAGCACCAACAAGCCAGTTTTCTGCAACCTGTATTTCCTGCAAACAAACTGAAGCTTTGGGGAACTTTTGTTGCTTGCTTTCCACTGAGGACTCCCTCTGTAGGATAAGTTGTTCCAAAAAGCTACCAGTGATAAACTTTTAAATTTGTTTCCTTGGCTAGAAGGAGATAAATATCCTATCTCCTACGGCTTTTATGGTTTCACTCAGTCAAACCTAAGAAAAATATCTGAGGAGTCGTGTTCAGTTCTGCTACAAACATAATAAAAAATCCTCTTAAGCACGGTCTGTAATTCAAATTTGTCTTCTCCCAACACAAGGTTTTCTTCTCAACCACAATAAATGCAAAACTATCCTTGTCCATGCCAGATTTTATACCTATATTACACCAGACATCCTCACTGCTGGTATGTTACAAAAAAAGTGGCAGTTTTGTGTTTTCAGACTTAGTGCATATATTCACCTATCTTAAACGTCCCCTTAAATAAATTCATGTCTTGCCATAGACTGCAATTTAAAGGGGAAAAAAAAAAATAGTATTTAGGATCATTTATGAAGTTCTGTTTTTCAAACACATCCTTCCTTCCTACTGGTACTTTTTAATGACACTACTTCTTAAGTGTAGTCACTATAAAAGAGCAGCTTTATCTGGACTAATGTCAGATACTGAGGTCCCTACTGATATAGATTACTATTTCTGGGGAATAGTATTAACATATTAATTAACAGATTCCTGGGGGAAAAAAACCAGTTAATTTTGAGACATCAACATTCCAGGCATTTTGCCCATTCCCATCCTTGCATAACAAGTGCTGAGGAACTTGCATTCCACACTGGAGTAGGTGGTATCAAATGACTGGTTTCCTAGGTAGGCAAACCAATTTGCAGCTTATTTCAGTATTTAAAAATTTCAAATAGAGATGAATACAACAGCTCTTGTTCAGCAGAAAATCAGGAGGGGCACAGATGGGATGACCGAGGTTTAACCTGGTGATCTTAAGTAAACACTGATTTGAAATGGCAAGCTAGCCCTGAAATGGCCATACTAACATTGCTAGAATGATGCCTAGCCCAAGATAACGTAGACACAGCATAAAGATTTGAGATCAGTACCACCAGTAGTTTACTACACAAACTACATCATGGTGGCAAAAAAAAAAACCCAAAACATTTATTTTCATAATTTACAGTATGTCTGAATCATTATATATCTACACAGACCTCCCTAGACAAAATAGGGCAACCCTTCTGTCACTGGAAATATACGGGGAACCTAGAAGATTTTGGTAGTATTTTCAAGACTGCTACCTGAACCCAGCACTAATGAAATCAATACAACTGAGCTTAAGAACACTTCAGTTTAGAAAATGTTATCTGTTAAAACATAGTATAAGAAGTCAGAGTAAGGTAAAAATCACTTTTTTTGTGAGATGAAAGAGTCTGAATTACAATCAACCCCATGTTTAGACGATTGTTCAGATTACAAACAATACAGGTGTCTTGGGGAGGGAAATACTCTGTAGCAACACAAAGGTACTAACTCGTGCTCATAAAAGGGATAAATTATGGGTATCCTACAACTGGCACTAAACAAGTTCTCCAAACTTACTTTGTTTGAGTTTTCCAAGAATACCAATACCCCCCCTATATTTAAATGCCTAGACTTTTGGGTGACCTATCAGACCATTGTACAGCTGAGGCCTTTGTTACCTGTGGAATGGGAAGACCAGTGGGGATAAAATAAAGGGGAAAAAAACCCCAAACAACAACAAAACAAACCACAGTTATGGTTTGGAGGAGAATGGTGGCTAAGATCCCACAAATATGCAGAGATGATCAACATAAATCATACCAGATTATTCTTTTTCTCAGGCTTATAATGGGCTTATAATTAGACCCAGTTCTCTGCCACTTCAAGGAACTTCTCCCATGTGCAATACCCAGAGGAGGTGGCTGTGGGACTGAAGACACATAATGGAGGGTATAAGAACTTGGTAATTTCTGGTATTTATGGACCCTCTTGAGAGTGGATTACAATTTATATCCAAATAGGCAAAGGCTACAAAAAGGGGAAGAAAGAAATGGAAAGAACAAGAAGCTGGGGAACTCAGCCAAATGCTCACAAAATTTCTCCACTGTGTCTACTTTGGCTGTTCCTCCAAGTATGTGCCACTGTGGCTTTGGCGGACTACATGAGTATGCTCTGTAGAATATCCAGTCTTCCTGGCAGCCCAATTCAGTAACAAGGAGGTCTTCGATTGGATTAAGACTCATGAAACCTTTAGAGTCCACCAGCATTTTGCACATAAAATTAGGTATTCACCTTTAGAAAAACTGCAAAGCCTCCTAAAATCAATGAAGGAGAGGAATGAGTATTTTTCCCAAATTACAGGTAAACTGGTAAAATGAAGACTTTAAAAACAGTTCAAGAGCATGGTTCAGCTCCCTTTATAACACAAAGAAAAAGTTCTGTGCTTAAGAACTAACACTGGGAGACTTAGGTTTAGCTGACATGGCAGAGCCAGATATTTATGTCCTATCAGTCAAATTACTTCATCCCTAAATCAGATTTTCAGATTAGTTTGGCAGAATAAAGCATACAAATCCACTGAATTTCACTAGATACTGGGCAATTACACCTTGAAACCTGCCTACACAAGATGAATTTTATGAGAAAACACTTGAATATGTTATTGTATCAGTACTGGAACTTTGCTAACAATATCCAAGCAACATTTATTTTGTCAGTACAAGCACAAATTGCACTGACATCCTTCTGCTTGTGCTAGTGCTTTTAACGGTCCAACTGAAAATTAATTTTATTAATGAGACAAGTGTACAATAAAGTAACTATTCAGCAACTATAGTGAAAAGAGAGAAGTAACATTCTTAAAGGGAATGTGGAAATATTAAGCATAGCCAAGGAGGAGGCTTTTTCAAGGGCTGATATAAATCTGTTGACAGCCACTGTATGATTTAAACAACTGAACCAAAAATTAACATCTCTGAATTCAAATTCACAGAACACAAACAAATTACTGGGTTTGCACCCAAATAGGTAAGCCGGTTGAAGACGCTTGGATCTATTATTTCATGAAGTCAGCTATCATCAGACTGGGAACAATAATAATAATAATTTTTTTTTTTTAAGTAAAAAATGTTGGTGATTCTTATTGGAGGGATCATTTTTCATCTGCTGATTAATACACTTCACAGGATATGAGACATTGCAGCAATGACATTTCATGATCATTTGCTAATATACTTCATGTAGGCCTTACACTGAACTCCACAACTTAAGAGTTATCAAAGAAAAACAATTTGCTTTTGATTTCTCTTTCTATGAAACAGTCTATTCAGAAAAGTGCTCGAGGGGTACATTTCCCAGTGTACAAATGCTTTCACGAGAGGTGGTCTCACTGAAATAGCAACTGAAACTAAAAACGGTATTTATCCAGGCAGCTTGGGGCTGTCTGTTCAAAAAGACTGTCTTCCCTCCCTCCTTCTCTGGAGGGCCACACTGGCAGATCTGAGAGAAGAAATTTCATGGAAATAAGGTACAGTTTATTTAAAAATAATGGAGGGAGAGAGGGAAGAGAAGAGTAAAGACAGAAGAAAAGAGACTGAGCCTCTCTTCAGCATGATTGGCGAGTTAAAAAGTAGAATTTACATGCCTCCTCCCAGACCCTGGATCAGCTACAGGAGAGAGGATCTCTTCCTCAACATGCTGAAGGTGTCAGAACTCAGAACTCACATCATCTGAAATACCCATAGGAAAAATTAAATTGCAAATTATTGAACTTACTTCCATTGGGAACCTAAGGGGGGGAAGGGGG
>WUAM01000431.1:12858978-12874216 GCA_024336885.1 Actenoides hombroni
AGTACGGTGAGGGAGATTCAGAAGAGAAGAAAAGACCAAGGGAAGAGGCAGTTGATTCGCAGAAATTTAAAAAAAAAAAAAGGCAAGCAATGTGAATGTCTTATTTTATGCAAAGGCCAAACCACTCAGAAATTTCTGAAGGAGGAATTAACATCAAATTATCTTTTATGAGGGAGGAGAGCTATTTTGGGAGAATAAGCCAACTTCTCTACTATCACTGGGTCTCATCTCCCAAATTCCTCGAGACAGTTCATTCAGACATCTCAACGCCGCATTCCCTTACTCAAGCAACATATACAGGGAACATATTTCTATTTTAAAAAACTTCTTTGCTACATATGGCAAATATTCTGCTCGTATCTACGACTGTATAATCTTCTGGCTAGATTCACATGAGTGACTAAAATGCAACATGCTGCTTTTCAGTTTGTGGGGCTTTCCCCTTAAGGGAAAAAGACCTACACTGTCGGAGAAAAGTATTTTAAAAGTCTGCCATTAAAACTTCGAAATAAGACAATTTTTCTGTTGTACATACTGCTATAGGTTTCTACACTGTTTGACAAGCAAGTATCATAATATACTGCTTTACAGTTGTGACATACTGTAGCATTTTAATTTTCTACTTTGTAGATTTTAATCCATCGCAGCACATTCCGTCACCCACACTGTGCAGTAACAGTAGATATTTCACCAGCCAAGGGAGAACGAACACAAAGATATTTAGTGGAGACAAAAGCCCTACAGAAATGCCAGCAAGCTAAGGGGAAGGAATGCATGATAAATGAAGAATGCAACCACAGAGATAACTGGTAGGGGCAATGAGCTTTGTGCAGTTCCACTCAAAAGCTGAAAGCTGATTACTTCCGTACAACATACTGGGCAGAATAAGGCTACTATTTTAAAGCAACTAACATGCTTTTGCTAAATAACGAAACTATTGTCAGGGTTGCTATCCCTGGACAGCAAAACTACCCTTACTGCAGTTCCTCTTCTCTAGTTGGAAGGTTAGTTACCGGGATTTTTTTTTTACACTTAAGTAACATCAAGGCCCAGCTCACTTCTGATGCTCAGAAATACTGCATTCCACACATAAACAAACATTCAGCATTTCCAGCTGAGAAATGCTTCTGCTACTAAAAAACACCCCACCACTCCATCTTTTCCCCTGCAATAACACAGAAGAAGTGAACCGTTTCTTCAAAACACACAGAAGAGATATGCCAGAAAACTGATCTACAAACACTGAATACAATCTTCACAGCACGAGTGACTCTGTTAAACTAAGCAGTATAAACCCAAATTCTAACCTTCTTCTTTAAGCAACTGTCACGAACCTCTGAAATATCACTAGACTTCAATGCTAAGGGTTAAGCCTGTGACCAAACAGGACACTGATGGGTTTCTGTTTTGCCTTTTATTTTCCCCAATTATTTAACCTTTATTAGGTAATAGTCACGGGTATTCACATGCAGTATTTTACAATGCAGACTTTCATTCCAGTTACAAATCCTGAAGGTTTAGCTGTGTATTTCTAACATGCTTGTACCAATTAAATTTTTTTTTTGAAGCCTGTATTGCATCCAAATGTGGGTACATTTTCCAAGAACAAAATGGCGAATTGCCTATGAGGCTTCAAATCCCTCCCAAGACATATGACAGCATTAGTTGCCCCCTAAGAAAAATTCACCATAATATGAAAAAAATTAGGTAAAATTACTGAACTTTTGTTTAACTCTTGTTCTAAGAGATGTAAAACTGGCAAAATAAGTATAGTTGAAAAGAAAAAAAAATCCTAACTTAAAAAAATAAATAAGGTTTCCAAAGTTAACTATATAGAATCTTTTAAGTGTCAGCCAATTTTAGTAAGAGAATGTTCTAACAGATTAAAAAAAAAAAATAAAAAAAATCTCACATGCATAAATTTACTGTGTTCAAGGCATCATCTATACC
This sequence comes from Actenoides hombroni, assembly GCA_024336885.1. Lineage (NCBI taxonomy): Eukaryota > Metazoa > Chordata > Aves > Coraciiformes > Alcedinidae > Actenoides > Actenoides hombroni. The sequence goes on from WUAM01000431.1 coordinate 12,860,929, forward strand.
TATACTCCTGTCCCAAATACGTGGCAAAGAGTTTGAAAACAATGAGTTTTAATGTGGGCCCACTGAATTATACTAGTAGATTAGTAGTAGACTAGTAGAATTATACTAGTAGATTAGACTAGTATTTTTAAGAATAGTACTAAGAAAGAATAGACTACTTTTACAAAGCCATGAAAAAACACTGCAAGACTGACCTCTACAAAATAAATACTTATGTTAAGTAATTAAATTGAAGGACTTAATGAAGAATTAATCTATTTCAAGGGGGTTTTTTAATTATTGTTTTTATCAGGTTTTTTTTTTCTAATCTTAACATTTATTTTTATGTACCCTTTTGTTCAGCTCTAAATATCTTCATTATCTCACAGGAAGTTCTACATTCTTTCTTCACACCGAGTGGTTCCATGTAAGCATAAGTAGAAACTTTTTCATGGTGAGGGTGACAGAGCACTGGAACAGACTGCCCAGAGAGGTTGTGGAGTCTTTTTCTCTGGAGACATTCAAAACCCACCTGGATGTGTTCCTCTGTGACCTAATCTAGGTGATCCTGCTCTGGGGGGGTTGGACCAGATGATCTTTCAAGGTCCCTTCCAACCTCAAACATTCTGTGACTCTGTGAACTTCAGTGCACTGAACTTAGAACACAGATATGCAAAGCCCCAGATATACTGACAGACCAGGCTGATAAGTGTAAATTTAAAGACTGTTTATATTGAGGTTTGAGAAGAGGGGGATAAATATAAAACAGTTCAATTAAACTACTGCAATTCTGCATTTATACAAGTGTAGAATGGGGTTGACTTTTAGCTTTATCTCTGCAACAAATGTAATAATCTTATGATAAAGTCTTATGTTTACCTAAGCTTCTATTATCTGTGAATTACTCAATAATGAGCAAATTAGCCTTCCTAAAGACATTTCAATAGAAGGCTGGTTCCAGCTCTACTTCGGAAACTTAGTCACAAGAGTTAAAATAAAAAAAATATCTTTAATTACCTTTTCTTGGCCTCTTCATATTGCCAGTTCAGTCTTACTTTGTCTACAAGTCTTGTTTTGTCATCAAACCCAAACTTTTGCAGAGTTGAAGAACAAGGAGAAAGGGGGGGGAAAGAGGGAGAAATGAGAACTTAAAAGACATTCATACAATAAAGAGACAAATTAGTCTCCCTTAGTTGACTCACTAAAATACCTCAAGGCTTTAAGAAATAACATAATAAAAATCATTTGTATACATTAGAAATATGAAACTGGTTGACTGCTAAAAACACATTAGATAAATGAGACCTTTCAATAAATTATGATCCTGAAAGTTGACGGTTAACAAATAGACTCATTGATGAATGATCAAATCTTATCAAGTTTATCCAAGCCTAAAACACAAATAGTAGTTTAAATGAAATATTTTACTACCTGATGCCTTTTTTTTTTTTAATGTGTTATTTTATGGATACTTTAATTAGAAGTAATTCAGATTACATTCCTTGTACTGTGACATCTTACACAGCACTTAGCTCGCTAGTGCATTTTAAACACAACTATCAAAACACCACCTGATCCTTGAACTAGTCGTAGAATGCACATTTATGCTACAACTCCTACCATATACAGTTCAGTTTCTACAGCAGCTTCTTAGGGCATCAGCAGGTTTCCCCTCTTCAGAAGTCTGCATACAATCTAATAGTTAAAAGCCAAGTCCCTATTCAAGTGCATTGCTGCACCTCTGGATTTCTCATCTAACTGCTGCTATTGTTGTCTACAGCACCATATGTGCAAAAAATCCACCTCTTCTTTACTCCTATTCCACTACTAACAGTTCAGGAAAACAATTCATGTAATTATGTAATTTTATTTTCCTAACAAAAAACCTGTACCTGATAAACACCATTTTCAGATTGTATTTGGCTTGTCTTGGATGGCATTAAATGTGTATTGTGAAAGGGAAAAGGCTGCTGTGTTCCTTTTGGTAATTCATTTTGCAATTCAGTGATCACATCCACCATCAGTATGAAAAATTACATCCCAAAAGGCACCATCTACCTAACACCCTGAAAGACAGCCTAGTGTTAGCTAAGTTTTCTTAGATGCTTTAGGAGTATATCTTCTTAAAAACACAGACTTCCTCTTCTATAGAGGCCCTCTGGAGACATCCAACTTGGCAACTAGTCAGCAGTGAAAGAAAACAATAGAGGAGAAATGGAATGATAACAGCCTACAATTCAGAAACTACATAGTTCAGTAAAAACTTCTAACCAAATGTGAAGTAACATCCAAACTCCAGTACCAACAAGCTACAAACAGGTTGTTGTCTTGCTTTGTTATCAATCTTACCCACAGAAACAAATGTTTTATTGCTGAAGAACAGTTAGGCTGCCATAGTACTAGTGCAAGCCAAATCTCTGTTACTAGGAACACACAGTTTCATTCACACAGAACTATTTCCAAAGAATGCTATTATGTTCTTCTCAAATACCATATTTAAAGGCATATTTGAGCAGCAAGGTACAATAGACTAGATCAGAAGTTTTGTTAGTTAAAAAAAAACAAACAAAACTTTGAGACTAAGAGTCACTTCGCTTGTCTCAGACAGAGGAAAAGAGCAGAGGTCTACCTACATCTTTGAGGCATATGAACAATGATGACAAGCATTGATAATAACACCATTTAAAAAAAAAAATAAAACAATACATCTATCACTGCTACCAGAATACTAACGTCTCATGCTGTTGCACAATTGGGTCTCTAACTTTCAAGCTGGCTAAAGTGTTTTTTTCCCCCTTCCTGAATCATTACAAGTATCACAAAGTCAGAGCGGGTGACATGAAGAGAAGAGGTTCATGGATACCTCAGAAGATCTGTTACTTGGAGATGAACCTGCAGTCACGAAAGTGATGAGGTGAGAAGCTCTCTGCCAGGCTGGCTGAGGCCAGAAGTTGATTTTATCTGTCACTGACCTGCGAGGATGTTGCTACACCCCTGTGCCATGCTCAAGTAGCAGAACGTCAAAGCCCACCACTCTCAAGTGCTACTCGTGCTCTGAAAACAATAAGCAAATGCAACTTCCCTACCATCAATATCGCTCTGGATTTCTCATTCAGCCAACATCTCTTAAAATAAACCAGGAAATAACAATACACCACTATAGTACAAAAGCAGCATATTTTCTACAGCAAATGTCTTGCATAGCAGCACATACCTCTCCAGTGATGTCAGTCTGAGAACAAGCATCGCAGTGTTGTTGAGGTAAACAAGAATCGCTGAGTGAACTAGAATTGTGCTGGAGATCCTGCAGTGAATCTGTGATACAACAGCTATTCCTGAATCCATCTGTTAACTTGGCCAGGCTCTAAAGAAGAAGATATTTAAAATAAAATAAATTAAAAAAAAAAAAAATAAAAATCAGAAAACCTGATTTCTATAATTTTTATATTAATAGAAAACAAAGGGAAAAAAATCTATTTTAGAAATATGACAGGTAGCTCGCCTATAATGAGCTATTTGCAGACAGCAAAATTCATCGTAGTGTTAATAACAAGAGAAGGTTTGCTTTGAAATAAACCTCTCCTTTTAAAAGATGTGTCTCAGTCAACAGATTTTAAATGATTTGGTTTAGATCTATGAGTGTCTTCACTTTTGTATGGCTTGTAGTTCTTTAAATCCAGCAGCTGTCAACTTTCAGGTTAGGCTGATAGGGAAGACAAATGTGATTCACCTGCCCTTTTGCCATCTTCCGCCCAGGTTACATTCCTTAACAATTTATAAATCAAAACATAATCAAACCATTTGGTTCTAAAAATACACATAGAAGTGTTTACTTCAATGTCTAAACTACAGAAACAGAGACAAATCTGAAGCACTGCATTGGGAAAAGGCTGGCCCTCAGGAGCTTCACTGACTGACACAACCAGTGATCTGCAACAAGCCCCAGTTATTGTTCATATCCATTTACCAGGGGATTTCTCAGTCAAAGTGCAGTTCAGAAAGGATAACACATCAATGCTACCTTCTTGCACAACAAATTCAACTAATGGAGTCAAGATGAACCTGTGTAGCACCAGGTGGTTGCTGCTCACAGGGGCACCAAGGCCACCTTGAAGACAAGGAATCCAGTTTCCGAGGCTAGGAAGCATCCATAGGAATTGCAGCAGGCCTGAAACTAGCCAAAAAAACCCCAAACAAACAAAACAAAACAAAAAACAAACAAACAAACAAACAACACCCCCACCAAAACAAATAAACAAACACAAACCAGCCAACCAAACAGCTTTTTCTGGTGGCCCTCATTTCTGTCACATATGGTCCATCCCTTTACTCATATACCAGTCCCTCCCTCAGGCCTGCCTTCACTAGAGGTGGGAAAGAGGGAAAACACCCAGCCTGGTGCAGGACAAATGAGTGGGCTCCCTAGCCACAAGAAGGGGGCAAACTTGTGCTCCTACCTGCTGTCCCCACAATCACACACACTTTGTCGTCTTATTATTAGGGAAAGGCAGGGAGAGATGTAGGGACATGTCACATGCTGGAGAGCACATGCTGCTCCCTCTTCCATCTCTGCTAAAACTACAAGGTCTGAGTAGGGCTGGGATTTTGCACTCAGCTCTGGTAGGGACAGAGGACAGTGCAAACCGATGACAGACATGCCAGCACTGGAACAAGGCTACTGCTACTTGCCTTCAGAAGCTCAGTATGTCTTGAGTCTCCAAATAAAGCCAAGTCTTCTGCCACCTCCCAATTGAACTGTGCCATCTTAGTATGAAGAACTACAAAATAGTTTCTTTTCAGGCCTGAGACAGCAAAATTCAATTTTAAATTGTGTTGCTAGGACCAAAAATCCTGATGCCAGAACTTAAATCTAAACTTTTACCAGTATTTCAGCTACTTTATACACTCGTGGTATGCTCCAGCATCTCCTTGGCAGGTAATGACGGGCTGCTCGGCTGCTGATCAGGCTTCCTATCTGGGTACAGTTGCTGACCCTGGATACTGCTTAAAAATTACATAGCATTTGGCAGGTGGCAATCACCAAGTAGCATGACCTTAATTTACATCTATATGCATAGGTGACTATGCTCTAGGGTAAGCATAAATGCTTTGAGTCCTTCTACGTGGATGACTGAAAGCACAGCCTCTAGCAATCCTAACATGGAAAATTACAACCTGAGTCAGCATACTTTTAGACAGGAACAATTTACATAAACTGCTAGGAGTAACATCCTCCCCAGCTATACAGAGGAATCCATCTTTCATCTGGGGTTTATGGATTGTTTATGGTAATTCCACAGAAACTTTCAGACTGGCCAATTGTATGGATGTGATGTTCTAGGCACACCAGCCCAGAACTACCCAAAAGGAGAGAAATGAGCACTGTCATTTCACCATGGTTACTCTCTGATTCGGGGGCTCCCTGCCACATACAATTTCAGTGCAGTTTATCTCACCTATTTAGCTTATTTAACTGGTAAAGAAGAGACAGAAAAAGAAAAACAAAACAAAACAAAACCAAAAACCAAACAATGCACAAAAAACAAACTCCAATACTTCCTAAGGATAAAGGCCAACATTATAAAATCCCATGCACATACTAGAACAGAAACAAAAGTATGAAAGGGATGGGGGAAGGAAGAGGAAAACATATGGTGCTTTCAGGAACCTAACCACACACCTTGATTACTCACCCTTAAATAAAAAAGTTCGCCCACTTTTTTGGAGCAGTGACACCGCATATTTGGCTTGATTTGTAACCGCAGCATCCAGTTTAAATCTGACCACCCTCTCCTTCTCACCCACACAATCCAATCCAATTATCATATTGGATTGAGACAGCTATGATGGCTACAATTTTCCAAGCACCTACACAAGACTGAGTCAGTTCTCCTATGTTTAGTTCTGTTGCTTACACTGGCCAGATTTAAATTAAGGAATAGTAAGAAACTGTCTGTTTCCTTTCTCTGAAATAAATCCATCTGTCTACACAATACTTGGAACTCCTCTATAAACAGCTTTCACAACAATAAGTTTTCAATGAGAAAGCCTGTCTTACCAACAATTGCTTTAAAATACAGCATTTCCAATGCCTACACAATTTCAAAAGCGATAGGAAATTAAAAATCAAGTTCTGAACTCTTTAGGAACATACTTAAAATAGATCTGCATTTGTTTGATAAACCCAAATAAATCCACAGTAATAATCTTCAACTGATTTTGAAAAGGTAAAGCACAGAAAAGTTTGGTGGCAACAAAAATAATTTATTTGGTTTTGGTCAAGATTTTTAAAAACAGGGAAAAAAATGGATATTTTTGCAGAACACAATAACTTGGCAGGAATACACAATTTTTACAACTGTAGATTTTGTAAACTATGGCATTCAATCCCTTATTACAGTTGCAATAAAACATGCAGAACTCTTTTGCATCCTAAGCCTGCGTGGAACAACTATTTTCTAGAGTATCCTGGACTGTATGTCTCTTATTGGATGCTACCACAACAGATCATCATTAATTACAAAAATGATACCTCTGAGACTGGTATGGCCTGTATGTTACTTAGGCCCATGAAGAAGGATAGCAAAACTTTCTATTTTTGCTTGTCTTGTGCAACCTCTACCTCCTGTTGCTGGCAGCATTGCCCAATCCTTAATGCTAAGCTTGATCTTAGACTTACACTCCCGTCAACCCTGTATTTAAAGAAACTGCAAGTGTGCTTAAAGTTGGTTTAACAGATAGGAGTTTCAAGGTACCCCTATGTTTATAGCAGGATTTAACTGATTTTCAGACTGAGGACAGAAAATGTAAGGAAAAAGGGAAAGAAATATAATCTAGTGGGGGAGACAAAACAAGACCAGTAATTATGCTGCTCCAAGATCTCACACACAGGTCTTTAAATTACCACTTAGTTTCCTAAAATGTGCGTCACTGTATCCATGAAGAACTGCCTTTCTAATCATTTCTTGCTAGTCAGGCATGTGGAAGACTGAGAATCACTTAAAACTTGGCCAACACAAAATATCAAATATGCTAAAAGTTGCCAAGGCAGAAACTTTTCATAGTGACTTAAGTGTTCTGTCTACTTGAACAAGGATTTGTGGTCCATCAGCTGACCTTTGGGTAATGCTTTGGAGAATGAATAATTGTTTAACTATGGAAATTCATTATATGTAGATTACAAGCCACCCCTATCATTTAACCATTAAAAATTTAAAAAATAAAAATAAAAAAATACCCATAACAATGCTGCAGAGAAAATTGAAATAAAATGTCTGAATAGCAATATCAATTTAGTATGGTCCCAAAAATGTAGGTAACAAAGACGCTTTTTTCCATATAGCAGTTTGAAGGCTGGGTGAAGAGAATTACTCTTGTCATCCCTCTTTACTTGACACGTATGTCGCTAAGTCTACACTGAAGTCCCTGCAGTGGCAGAGGCTCATGGCTCTTTGATCAGGCTCCCACCACATTAATAACACAGGCACAGCAACTGAGCGTGTGAAACAGGATGCAGAATCCATTCAAAAGTCAGATCACTACTCGGGCATGTATCTCCCTTCAATCACAGAATCATAAGAGTCATTAAGATCGGAAAAGACCTCCAAGATCGAGTCCCACCACCAACCCAACATTATCATGACCTTTAAACCATGTCCCAAAGTGACACATCTACTTGTTTCTTGAACACCTCCAGGAATGGTGATTCCACCACCTCCCTGGGCATCCTGTTCCGATGCCTCACCACTCTTTCAGTATAGAAATTTTTCCTAACATCTAATCTAAACCTCCCATGGCTCAACTTAAGCCCATTTCCTCTCATCCTATCACTACTCACTTGGGAGAAGAGACCAACAGACACCTCACTACAACCTACTTTCAGGTAGTTGTAGACAGCAACAAGTTCCCTCAGTCTCCTTTTCTTCAGACTAAACAATCCCAGCTCCCTCAGCCGTTCTTCATAAGACTTAGACTCCAGACCCCTCACGAGCTTCACTGTCCTTTTCTGGACCAGCTCCAGCACCTCCATGTCTTTCTTATACTACAGCTCCCAAAACTGAACACAGTACTCAAGCTGACCAAGTGACCTCACCAGTGATGAGTACAATTCCAATTAATAAAATAATTTAAAGCTTCCATGATAGCTTCTGTATACGTTGTATTTAATCATTCTCTTCCGGGGTTTTGTAAGAAAATTTGAAATTAATGTGTGTCTTGATATGGGTACTTAGGAGGAGAGTTTGGGGGTGGGACAGGGGGAAAGGAGAACTGCCAAACTGTGGCACAGTAACATAGAGATCCAGTTTTGTGAAATGCTTATAAAAGGAAAAGCATGGTAGACAAACCAGTAAACATTTTAGCACATGAATTCTTGTTCTTAATTCATTATAGGCAGTACAAAGAGACATTAAAGAAAATGAAAAGCAAATGCCATAAAACTCAGATTTTTTTATTTTTTTTTTAAATGCAGCATAGTAAGTCCATAGCAGTCTCTAATATAGTCAGCAGCAATGGAAAGCTATATTCAATAAAGACATTGACGTAAACATAAGGCCAGTACATTACCCAAGACAAAAATATGAAATACATATGAAGTCTTGTGCTCACAGCATTAACAATGACTACTTACCTCTTTTGAGCTGCCAGCAATTGGCAATTATCAAACAGAAAAATCAGTTTAGGCCATTCCACTTCCTTATTTAAACTTGGTAACCCCAATGCAATCACAAGAAGAAAACAGAGGTAGGTTATTATTTTTTAGCAGCTATTTGTTCATTAGCATATTTTTTACCTGCATAAGGTCCTGCCTTTCTTTTTCACCCGTGCATATAGCTTTCTTTATGGATCGAAGCTCACTCATTATAGCTTGTGCTTCATCCAGTCTATAATTTGTGTGAGCACTTGACATCTTACGATCAATCCTGTTGAAAAGATTAAGACAAATTCAGGAGTTTTCACATAATTAGAAAGTGCACAGAGATTTTAAGACCTCTTGTTTATTCGTGTATCACTTTATTTGCAGGAATAAAAAGATACTGTACTTGGAATTAACATAGCACTCAGTGTCAAGTCCACTCTAAAGAGAAAGTAATGTAATTCTCTAATCAGGTTCTGCAGTACCAACAAATTTCCTGGTTTTAATGTCCTAATACAGAGCTTCCTTACTTACAGGCAATGTCTGTGGGCTATTTCACACAACTAAAATGAAATCAACCTAAACCTAACCTACACAATAGGTTAAAATATCAGAAGATATTTTAGCAGTCTGCCATCTTTTCTATGCAGCGCTACAAATTGCAACATCTTTTCCAGGACTTTGATCTGATCTTGCTTTAGAAGTTTCTAACAAAAGGCATTTCACTTTCTTGGGAAGAAAGTTGTAATCCCTAAAATTTCACTGCAAATAATTTCCTGCCATTATAGGTATCTTTAAGTATCTTTTCTAGAAGACGTCATCATCCCACACTAAGGAACATCACATGGGACCATCCCAGAAGATTTCAAAACCGAACTCGGCAAGGAGCAAGAACACTACTCACTACATCAAGTTGAAGTACTACTAACATTTCTATCTTGACATAAAAATCTCTCATCATGAGTAGGTCATCCACTGCCTGAGTTCCCAACTTTTTTTCCAAAAAGACAACAGACCAGGATGCGGAAGTCTAGCCCCGTGTATCATCTTTATCATTTGATTTGTAGATAAGGAACAAAACCAGAGACTCTGCAGAGCTTACTAGAAGAACCATTTGGTCTTGGTTTTAGAACAAACAGCTACGGGATTTTAACAAGCTACCCACAGCAATGTGTTAAATTCCTGTTAAAATACAAAACTCTCAATTTTCCTACTAATCTGGCATAGAAGGTGTGTATGTAGGAAAAAAGTAGTACGTGTAATGGTCCCTAAGACAATGCTAAGAATGAACATCTGCAGGAAAAGGTGTCACTGGTTAACAGAACTAAAGATAAAACATACATCAGTCATTACACAGGACATCAGTTTATAAAAAGATGTAATAGGAGAGGGTATGCTATACATATATAAGCACTCAATTCTATTTAAAATAGTGAGAATAACTGAAAGTTTCAGGGTAGGTATTATATTAGGGTAAGAGTCAACAACAGTCACTCAGCATGTTTGCCAGGTCCAAGGTAGCAGGAAAAGGAAATTATTTTATTTCAGCCAGATTTTTGTCCAGTTATCCACATATTCATGTTCTTGGATGTCACTTCGGAGCCCAACTTGTGAATTGATATTTGTTTAAGGAAAGAATCAGAAAAGTTTCTACTGCCAGAAATTTCTGAGCTTAAAACAGTATTGCTGTCAACCCAAACTGACTTAAATATCTTACAAAATGATGTGTTATTTATTGTCTGTTATTCTTTTTTTCCTCCTTTCATAAATCTCTAGTTTTGAAAGCCACAAAGTTAACCGCAATCTTCCATTTTATTAAAGGAAAACAGCATGATACAAATACAGATTAAACCTCTGTATGAATAGGAAGAACATTCAACTAATATACAAAACTATGAATAAAGTATACATTTACCAAGGAAAATGTTTTTAGGCTACACAGACTATTAATATGCTTGCAATAAAAGCTGCAGTCCTAAAGGGCAGCTTCCATATTCCTCTATTTTTCTCCACATGCTTTCAAACACACCAGACTTCCCCACCTCCCATCCTCACCAAAGCACACGTCCGTAGTTGAGTTAAAAATCTAATTTTAAAGCTTTTGTCAGATCTCATATCCTCTAAACTAGTCTGTAGCTACAAATTGTTTAGTCAGTCCTAATTCCCCATCTTTCCCAAATTCTCTCAGTGTTCGCTCCACTCGCAGCCAACTGGCTGAGTTTTCATTTCCTTTGTTGCTAAACGCCTTCTTCCTCCAAAATTCCTGGTAAGGAGCAGAAGGGTTACTGAAAACAGAGGGGAGGAGGAACTGCTCCTTGTTCTCAGTCCCTGCCCAGGCCAGAGGAAGAAGTTTGTTCCAGGAAAGGCTCATCTTTAAGCCCATAACTTTGGACTTTGATGGGATCAGCTGCACCTTGGGACAAAGGTGCCTGTAGAGGCTGAGGAAATACTTGTCACCCAGAGTGGGATCTTTTCAGGCTTTAAATGGTGAGCTCTAGAAAGTCTCCAGTGAGCAAAGTCAGACTGTGATGTCCAAAGGCTTATCACAATGTTGCTAAATATTGATGAAACTGTGAAAAAAATAGCCCTAATAAAAAGCTGCAGCACTACAAAGTTTGAAATTCTGATTGTATTGGAGTTGTAGAAGGTATCAAAAAAAACAACCAAAAGACCTCAATACCCTCTTCCCCACAAAACTTCACTTTTCTCTAGTTGTTTTCTGGTTTTCTTTTTGGATTTTTTTTTTTTTTTTTTTTTTTTTTACTCTCCTCAAAGATGGCTAAACCATTTTACTAAAATTAAAAAGAACAGAAAACAAAACACAGTCCAAAGCAGACACTGTAGGTGGAAAATGTCAATGCAAGAGATTTGCATTTAACAAAGGCATCTGAATCAGACAGTAACATAAAATAACGGAAATACTGAGCAACACAACCACCCTTACCATAAAATTTTTCTTTTTTCTGAGCGCTATACCCAGTAGAGGTTGCACAGAGTGTCACACGGCAGCAGGTTCTGATACCTGCTCATAATGCTATTCTGGTCAGACTTTAAAGCAAACATTCAAGCCAAATGTAAAGCCCAAAGTGTGACAGCTTCTAATGTTGTTCTTGGCTTGTACTTGAAATAAAGCGAAGAACATGGCCTTAAAAAAGCTGAACAGGATGCATGCCAGTCTCAGTTTGGCAGTTACTTGAAGATTTTGACCTAGCATAAGAAGAAAGAAATATCATGCAGACCACAAATTTAGAAAAGGTAAGAAAAGGAGGAGATGGTTGAGATGCAAGCAGCCTAAAATAATAATAATTTAAAATAAATTTTAAAAATTTAAAAAAGAAACAAAAAAAATCAGCATTTGTGTTTTAAAGAAGGAGCAATGAATTTCTTTTTAGACAATACACTTACTTTGTGCATATACAAAAATTAAAATACTTCATCTTTGGTACTTGACTTCTTCTCCCAAATACAAGGAGTAGGGAAGAGATCGCCTAGGGACAACCTAGAGCACAGTTAGACTTTTAGCCCAGTTTGTCTGCTGACTACACAGGAGGCTACAGAAACTTTTCTCTTCAGTTGTTAGTGAGAATACTATCCAAATTGTCTCCCCTCCGACTTACTAGAAACAAAATACTCAAAAAAAACAAACAAAAAAGTATCTCCACCAAAAGGGCAATTAAAAAATTACTTAAAAAGCACAAAACAAAATCAAACCCACAAACCTTTGTTTTACAAGTGGAGAAGTCACTGCAGAGAGCAGAGCTCAGCAAGGCACAAACACACTGACAGAAATTCACTGCAATCCCAGAAAACACACAGGCAAAACATTCTCCCCAGCTTCAGCGAGAAACAACAAACGTCACCCAGTGCACCAATGGGACAGTGAGCGACTGTAGCAACAGCAGCCAAGAGCAGCACCGAAGCACTGAGTTGTCATGCTTGAACTTTAAAACTAGAGGATTAAAGTGACCATAGACTAATCAGATATGCTTTCAAATAATACCTCTCTTGAATGCCTCCCCTATACCCCTATCCTGGAGTATGGGCAACTTCACCTGGGCTAAAATCCAAGACTAACATTTGTACTCTTAATCATTCGCAGACTTTACTTTTCAAAAAGTTGCACTACTTTGCTGGACTATCTTAAATGAATTATATTAATTAAAACAATCTTGAGTTTCAATGGCCTTCAAATACTTTCATCATCCTAGTCAAGGGGTTAGTCCTTTTTTAAAAGCAACTGAACCCATACCCTTAAAATAACCCAATAACCAAGAGAAGGAAAACAAATAAAGAAACTAGAAAAGGCAGGGCAATTCTTACTCACAGAAAATACGTTTAGGAACCTTAATACAAAATTGCTTTAGTTCTGTTACTGCTTACGTATTTAGGCCACTATCCTAAATCACTGACTAGATTTAAAACATTACTTAGAGTATTTCCCATTTCAATATACGGAGTGCTTTATTTTGCTAATTTTCAGTTAATATCATACGTTAACAACTCTCCTAACTACCTGTAAATGCTTCGTGTAGTCAATAAAAATGTATTTGTACCTAAAACGGATTACATTATATCTGCCAATAAAGGATTTGGTTGGAAACATTTTCTTCTCTGAAGCTTTTAAAATGCATTACAAAACAAAAAGAATCTTGTAAGCTTAAAAAATAAAATTTT
>WUAM01000431.1:12874271-12902763 GCA_024336885.1 Actenoides hombroni
ATTAGATAGGGACGCCGCTCATGCATGCTTAGTTTTAATATCTGCTGTTATCCTGGTGAAGCATGTCTGACATGAAACCCTGGAACTTTGACAGAACTCCTGAAGCAAAAGTGGTCGCCCATGCTTTGTAGCACCAACGCAATAAATCCAAAGCTTCAAATGTTTCCACAGATACTGTATTTATGCTGCAAAATGTATTAGACATGCAACAGTTCCAACGTTTTCAGGAAGCGCCTGCATTAGGCAGTCCGTTCACATGCATGCTGGAAAAAAGGCCAAGATTTCTAAATGCATGGCCACATGTCCGAGGCAAATCCAAGAGCTGTTCAACATATGGTCTAGCCCCTGGCCTTGTTGAACAGATCTGGAAGTCGCAACAACTTGTGTTTACCTGCCATTTTTTCCACGGCCTGCCAACCTCTCCCCCTATCCCACTGGGTTTCCCGCATATGTGCTACATGTGTAGGTGACTAAGCAGCAAGCGCATAGATGGAAGTCACTCAGTTCCCATCTGATGGCCTGCAGGAAGAGTGGCAGGGAGAGGGTCACCACAACAGTTCACAACTTTTGCCACCACTCAGCACAAAGGAAACAGAGCACAGGCTGCCTTATAGCCCTGAGAGCAGTGGCAAATTGCTCCGAGCTACCTTTTCCCACAGGGAGGGCCTGAGGAGTTACATTTACATTCACTCATTGTGCACACAAGCAACAAAATCCAAGGTCTCACAGGCCATCGAGTTTACAGTACGCACGTAAATCAGCTACGCTGTGCAGAATGAAACAGTCTGATCATGAGGTAAAAGGAAGAAGCGGTGTTGTGGTGTACAGCCTCCCCAGCAGAAGTACCGTGCCCAGCCAGAAGGACGCTGTACTCTTCACAAAACTGCTCTACTGCATGATGTTGCACGATGTGCTCCAGGCAGTAGATATCTCCAGAAAATGTTTTTAAAACTAATTCTGCCTTGACAACATCTTCAGGAAAAGTTAAAGAACAGGGCCTATAAAACTGTTTTTGCATGTGGATGTATGAAACCACCATTCCAACCAATTCTGTCCAATCATTCATTACTCTATCATTTCACGCTGTTCTCTCTTCACATCACTATCACAGCAGAAACTCTGAAGCAATTAAGATGTTTCAAGCTTTTTTTTGTGTATGTGTGGCAACACTTTTCGATGAAATTCATTCCAAGGCAAATAAATTTAAAAATAAAAAATAAAAAAAAGATCCTCCCACAAACTCTTAACTTACTCTTGCAGGGTTTCCACTCCTTTTTCCTTATATTGCAACTCCTGCTTCATCTGTGCCAACTCTCGTTTTAGCCTAGAAAGCTGAATATAACAAAATAAAGTAATAACATGTAACAGAAACTTTCATAATAATAATTATGTTTCAAATACAAAATCCTACGTTACTTTAAAAAATTGTGATAATCTAAGTTCTCTTTTTTGTTTTAAAACTTGCATTAAAATAACAGAAGACTTTCTGAAATACCATAAGATGCAGTCGAACAGCAGTCACACCATCCAGCTTTCAAAGTATCAGTTTTCTCATCTGTTCTATTGAGGTTTTATCTCCAGAAGCTTATGCTAACTGCTAGCAAGTTTCAATCCATACTATTTTTCTTCTCCTCTTGTAGCAGACAGACTGACTATCTCAACTGTCTTCAACTCTTTAGTCAACTTAAGAAAAGACTGAACACTCAATGCTGTTAATTTTTCAATGCAGGAAAACAAAAAATCACTGGTAACAGAACTGGCCTCTCTCCCAGAAATAGCAGCTTGATTTTCTACAGTTGTTTTCATATTGTCCTGCCCTCTCAATCCCCCCACCAATTACCTCGATCATACTAGCAAGCATAAATCAGAACTGACAAAGCAGCGGCATCTCCAACAACATATTTTTGTGGGTTTATGAAAACAGTTACCTGTTACCAGGTTGAGCAGACCTTAGAAGACTGCTGTCAGAACCAAGAATGATCTGCAAAGAAACAGCTTCTTGCCCTCCAAAGCTGACAGATAACTGAGGGCAATGGGAGGAGGAGAATGAAAGGGACTGTAGACAAACAAGGGGAATGGAGGTGTTTCAGTGTATGGTGGTAAGAACCAAGAGCCCAAGAGGGGCAGGGACAGAAGAAAAAAAGCTCTCGTCTCAAGTTATCAAACTTGGTACGTGTTCTAAAATTTACCCAGAGTGCTCTTGATTTTCACACGCATGTCAGTAAATGACAAAACTATTATTAAAAAAAAAAAACAAAACACAAAAAAAACCAAAAAACTTTCTATATATCCAGACATAGATAAATTCTGTCAGCTCTACTCCGAGAGCATGGGGCTTCACAGCAGTTTCAGGGATGCAAATTAGGACTTTCAGAGTCCCACCATCCTGCAAGGCCCTCCCTTTCCCATGTGTTCTTGCCCCTTCTTCAAACCTCATCACAGCAGCCCACAAAATACTCCTATGCCCTCATCAACTCTTTCAGTGCTCACCAAAAGTAAAATGACAAAACACATCACTAATATCGTGTACACAAACACTTCATAGTGCATATTTTATTCTATTACCTGAAACAATTCAATGCCTACGCACACAGTTGAACAGGTTACCCTACGCACATAGGAGATCATTTTATTTTAAGACGCAGGAAGAGACAGAAATAGTCACAAAAGTGAGGAGCTCTTTTATTTTCTTTAAATATTAATTAAATAAATAAGGCTTATTTTCTTGTTTAGAATATGCTGGCATTTAGAGCATGTAAAACAAGCAAACGCTAGATGGCAAGTAGTAAACATATACAGATAGAATAAATGCCTTTGAAGGGTGGGGAACAGATTTATTTTAAGAGGCGCTCATGTGAAAAGCGGTCACTACAACAAAAATGGAACACTGTTCTACAAAGATAAGTATTTTTCATTTATTTTGTGAGCTGAGTGACACTGGTGTGTTAAATCCCATTTTATCCATTAATAAAAAGAAACATATTCTAGAAATGGGTTCTAGAGTTTAATATTATAAACTGCTTTTTATAGGGTTTTTTTTATGACTGCTATATCAATTTGCTTGAAACCAACATGCAGACTTTAACTTTGCTAAAACAGCATGGGAGAAATTCAAGTAGTCAACTGTTCTTACAGCAAAGAACAGTATCAAAAGCATGACTCTATATTAAAAGAATTATATATATATTTTTATATATATACACATGTATAAATGGAACATTTTTATTACAGAACTGCCTATCACTGTCAGAATGCTTAAACTCTCCTCCCTTCAAAGAGGAGCTCTGACCAAATCAGCTAAAAAGTTCTATTTGGCCAACATGTCTACTAATTGTGAATCAATTTCCAAATAAATAGCTAAACTCTGGAGTTCAAGGACACCCATGAAACCCCACTCAAGATGGCTAAATGTGAAAATTTGAAGACTGTGGGTTTGAACTGCACTTAATCAAGAAAGAATCTGGCTGCAGAGTGTTTACTGCTTGTGGCAGTTTGCACAGAGAAAGCAATTTCTGAAAGCCTGGCTGAATTTGCCTCTGACATAGTAAAAGCAATACTGTGCGAGTCACTGAAATGCAGTACATACAGACTCATTTTAATAGAACAATAGGTCAGAGCAGAAAAGCAGTTTTAAATGTTGTATTTCTGAAAAAGGCACGCAACATCCACTGCAAATGCTAAAGTAGAAGAAAAACACATATGCCACCTCCCTTCCCCATGCCTAATTTGTATTTTTACAAAATGAAAACAAGATTACTCACTCTGTCACGACGGCCGGCTATTTCTGCTTTAATCTGATATGGGTCATACTTGGTATTAGTTGAAAATCCAGAGAATGCTAAACAGATGGAAAACAGCATTTTACTTTTTTTTTTTTTTCTCCAATACTCTTGTTAAGATGTGGCACTATTTAATACACCATTGCATTCATTGCATTACAAGTCACTACTGTGTTTTAAAATAATCCTCCATGCTAAAATACAACTGCAGAATAACCTTTGTCCTGCCTGGATTGTTTGCTTTTTTTCCCTAAACACCACCCCCAAATTTCCGTATAGCAGCACTGCATATTGCCTAAAAGCAGCTAGCTTCCATGACAGGGTGGTGGCATTTACTGACACAAGCAATTTGTGTAACATTAACAATTGCTAATTGTTTGCTAGGTGTGTTAACAGTATGGTACAGACGAAAGTCACAAAACCATTGTCAGAATAAAATTCAAACCTGCTAGAAAGAAACTGCCTCCTACATCAACAGTGTATGAAACGGACACGCAGAGCAACCTTTGGCAAGCAAGCTCTTAACACAGTGTATCTAGAGCCAGGCAATGATTTCAAGCTGTGGCATTAGAAGCTAAACCTAGACAGATGAAGAAAAGGTCCTAGAGGATAGGCTGGGCAAGACCAACCATGATTTATCGAATGAGCCATTCAGAGCAACACCGGCCCACTGATAAACGCTTGATATGCGAGTGGATGGGCTTGTGCTGTTAGACCTACCATCCTTTTGTAGATCTGCAGGCTGCTGGTTTGAAACTCACATCCATGTCTATGTTGCACTGAGCCTTTTGACTCTTGAAAGAACACTGCAATGCCAAGGTCATGTCAAGCGTGCAGGAACTTGCCAAAATAAGTAGTCATGCTTGGACTCGTTCTCTAAATGCAGGGTTTTCTATGGATTTTTTTATTATTTTTTTTTTTTAAAAACAGTGCTGATCACAACTGAGTCACAAAACTGCTGCATGGGCACCTCCCTGCCAGCCCACAACCACTGAGCTCACACCACCTCCCACTCATGAGCACACGACACTGAGTCAATGGCAGCACCCACAAGCAAAGGGGAGGAAAACAGTTTTCAAAGTTTTAGGTGTTTTAACACAACAGATTGAACCAAGTGGTGGTGAAGGCAGGAATATTTGCAATGTACACACCCAACTTTGGCCATCCAATTGCACTTGCATTAGAAGCTTAAGATTTCTGTACAATAAATGGAGAGGCAAGCATCCCAGAGTGGAGCGTGCTTGGGGGCTGAATTAAGAAAAGCAAGTGGGGAAGCCTTGGGGAATCTTAAGTTGACAGCATGATTAATCCCTAAAAGGAAAATTTATATTTATTATTTTTTCTTAATATATCATCTAATCAGCCCATCCCATTTCCTCAAAATAGATGCATATGATCTTAAATCAATATATTTTAACACATCTGTAGAAAATTACTTTTTCACCTCAAAACAAGTGAAAGGTTTTATTTTTCAGTATCTCATTATCAATTCCAGATATACCTAAAAAAAAAAACCTATCAGAAGATTGAGAAACATAAAAGTCAACTGAAGTAGCATTTGCACTTGTCCCACAGATAAACTCCGATTTTGTCATTTTCAGTCACATTTTGTTACTGCTTTAAGCAGCTTATTTTTCCAAGAGCTTTTACAATACAAAAAACAGGTCATATCTTTCTAGTATATATCATCTTCAACAGAAGTTTATGTGTGCATTCATCTGAAGTAATTAAACAAAATATCCCACAGAACTATTGCAAATTTTCCAAAAAATAATAAGCCCAAACTCCTAGAAAAGTATTGTAATAAATTAATAGACTGATCTAAAAAAATATTGATGGCACTATCTTTTACTCTACTCCAAGTCTTTAAACAGTAAACATTCTTTATACAATAAATCCTTTTCAAAAATTTCTCTTTTAATAAGAATATTAATGTTTCTTATTGATTCTTAAACTTGAACATAACAGGGAGAAATAAGACTAGTCATAACTGTTCAGTTATGTCACAAACTAAACCACAGAGTGCATATAATTAAAATAAAACAAAAAGAGGAGATAATCCCAGTTTAAAAGATTTTAAGACTATCAGGGACACCTCAGCCCTAGAAAACATCTTTTATGTAGGATTTTGTCATACATACATTAATAAATACCACTGGATCAGGAGCTGAACACTTTTATCCAGACGCCTGCTTTAACCCCGCACCTCCACGGTCAGGTTTCTCAAATATTTTCAGACAGAGCTAAGAGAACTTCCCATACTTAGCAAGTACTTGGCATTTACCAGGAAAACGTGGTTAAACAGCAGGCACTGAAAAGCCAGCAGCCCAGTGAAATTGCACTACGTTCATTTGATACATTTCTCTGAACTGGACTGTTTTGACTCTTCAGGGAAGACACCCATTCCCGTTGCACCAGCCAACGGCCACGAGAGCGATGCAACAACTTCAGATTTCAGAGAGAGTGTATCACCTACTCCAAGCTACCAGAGACAGCTGAAGAATGAAACAGGCAAAAATTTAGGCTCTACAAACTACACCACCAGCGTTAGTATCAGAGGCTGGCATTCAAGAATGAGGTGAGCTAATAAAACATCACTTCCTACTTTGCGGTCAGAGGTATCTTGACTCAAACACCTTAACCCTAAGTCTTTATAAGAAGTTAATAAACTGACCCTGGATCTACAGAAGGTTTCCTCTAAGCTGATGGCTCCCACCACCATGTCAAGGGTGGAATAATCTATGAATTTAGGAGTGCAAGTAGGTGGCTGGTCCAGCAACATTCAGTTTTTCTCTTTGTTGTATTGCATGAAGCATCACTATGGCTGGCTCCAAGATAGCTAGAGATGCTAGCTTGGATATACTCCTGTTTAATCTCAAAAAGGCACAGTCTAATAGACCTAACAGGAAATGGAAAACCCTGAATAGCAGAGTCAAAGGATAACGCCTCACTTCTGTAGTCAGGATCTTCATTCGGAGGAGAACCAGGCAACAGAAACACCCGATTTCTTACACCACATGTTTTGAGAGGCAGGTGGGTAAAACAAGAAAAGCCAAGTAAACTCACAGCTGGCATAAGAACGGCTGTCATCCTCACACATTTTGTGCAATTGCTGATATTCTTCTTGGGCTAGTTCAAAACGCTGCTGCTTTATTTGGTAAATCTCTTTCTTCGCATTGAGTGCCTCCTGGGCAACTATTAAATATTCCTTTAGCATGCGTTCCTGCTCCCTTCTCCATTGCTCCCTTGGGTCCTCAATTTGTGTGAGCTCTAAGGAGAAAAGCATAAAAAAAATAAATACAACTAAATAAATAGATAAAAAATTTGTAAGACACTTTATTCCCCAAAGTACAAATTATTTTGTTAAGGCCCTAAATCTTGACAGGTCTGTTCTCAAGTACCACACCTACCCAGAGTGCTCAAAATCACTCCAGCCTGGTTGAGAAGAAGGAAGGATGCAGAATGGAAGAACAGGAAAAGCCCGTTCAAATATAAAAGGCATTTGAATTTGATTCTTTTCTTTACAAACTAGAGCAAACCCAAAGAAAACAGTGTTTTGGCTCTAACCTTCCTTCATAGCCAACTTGCAGATTCTGAGAACTATTTAAAAAGCCAGAACCATGTAGGAGAGTGAAAGATATCTCAATGCTTAATCCATAACTCTATAAATGGCTTGAAAAACCTTAAGATACTACATACCACTACACAAGTATAACATCCTGACAAATCAGTGACTACACCCGTGTAATTAAGAATAAGGTCATTCAACAGAAAAGTTATCATTTTAATCTCAAAGCCATTATAAGCATTTAAATTTCTGGTTTGGGTTTTTTTTTTTTGTCTTAAGAAACAGCACTCTCATGCTTTCCCTTTCCAGGGTTTAGAACAGTCTGTATCCAAACATAAATCAAAAATAGACTTCCAGTACAAAAATCTTTCCTGTATATTCTGATTTTCAAAGTTATTACCATACAGTAATCTCTCTGCAGTTGCAAAGGCATCTGAAGAGAACACATGCATTATAATCCTTATAAAGTATTTCTTTGTTTTCTTTTTGCAGTGGTGTTCAACCTAGCAAATATGTTCTACGTGAGGATGACCATGTCAAGTCTTGTGTTTAAGTGAATGTTAATTTCTGATGATTGAGGCTGCAGATGCAGTGTCTGCATTCAAAAGTAGTGGCAGAACCTGCAGCACAGTCAGGAGGCAAGCACCTAGTCATTTTTTCCAAACTTTATTTCTCACAAGAGATGAAAGCCAGTTATGTTTTGTATTAATCTTGTGTACATAATTCAGTATATTGATGTCAGTGATGAAATAAGAAACTGTAAAAGATCTAGCCCAACACATTAAGAACTCTAATAGTGTCAAGGTCATGCTAGCAGCTCTACCATATGAGAGCCATCTGGAAAGCACATAAACAAAAACATGAAGCTCATCTATGAGCAGTACTTCCAACAGATTTATATTATTAGGTTCTTAATAACCTTTTCTCTCAACAGCTGTAATTTTTCTCTCCCCACAACTCCTCACATTGCAACAGTACAAAGATTGTGTCTATAGTTCTGCGATTTCTCCCCACATCCCAGGAACCCTTAATTCCTGGAAGCACCTTCTGTCTCCAATGGCCGCAAACTACCTCTGTGGCCCAGAACAGGGTGTGATGTTCCTTGTTCCAGTCTCTATAAATCCTTCTCTGTGTGCAGGCTGGGCAAGCAGAAGAAAACAGAGTTCACCTTGCAGCCTATCCTCTAGTAAGGGTGTGATAATTTGCAATGCTATCTCATCTGTCTGTAAGTATTCAAGAAATCTGTGCAAATATTCTTAAAGCTGCTAATCCTCCATGGAAACTAAATATTTATGAGATAGAGAAGCTGGATCCTAATAAGTGTTTCTTTTCAAAGAGGAAATTAGTAGTTTTAATCTCAATAAACAGCAAAGGCTAAAATGTTATGTTGAATCACACATTAAGCTTCTAAGGTCCTATACTGCAGGGCACTGCATCTCTTATCAGATTATTTCAGAGGCCTTCTCACAAGCTAGCAGCATTCTTCTGAGGCAGAAAACTTCTTCAGTACAGTAGTGATGTTCTCTTCTGTTTTATAAAGTACTGAGGCTTCCCTTTGCCCTGGTTTTCTACGGAAGCCTGCCATGCAACAGCAACACTAAAGCTACATTGTATGACAAAATTCACTTCCTTAACTTCTTTATAACCAATTCAAAAATTAAAAAAAATTTTAAAAAAATGCTACAGCAATTCAACAACAGCCCCAGACAAATGCAGAAAATACATTATTCCCTCACTGGGGAATGCCCAACTGGTTAAAGGAAACTTCAAAGGCTCCCAAGACTCTGAGGAGGAGGGAAAGGAATTCTGCGGCTGGCAGCCGTCAAGGTTTTTAAGCAATGGTTGGACAAGAGCCAAGAGCAGCTTAGTAAGGGTGTCAACAAAGTACTGAATTTACAGAACAAGATGGAGATCAGAGTTGGAAGCACCACTGAGCTTTATAGAAGATTCTTCTGTTCCTGGGGTTTTTCAATATAAATGGCAAGTTATTGCCTAGAAATCTTTTTATTACTTTCTGGGTAAACAAACATTACAAGAGGCTTGGAAAAATCAATTGTATTACTGTTTTCTTATTGAAAGTGCAAAGGCAAAAAGCTTTAGACAATGCACAAAGTTTGACAAGTCCCTGGTAAACATAATTTTAGAAAGACTCTCTTTGAATTATCCCTTGCATTTTCTCACAGTGTCTCTTGAAACCGAAGCACTTCTGTTTTGTCAATTAACACAGAACTCCAGTGCTGTATAAAGCATTGAACCCAGTCAGTTGCAAAAGGCAGTCCAAATATTTTCACGTGGAAGTTGTCATTCCAAGTCTTCTACACATAGATTAGTATACAATGTATGGGACTCATTTCTTCAGGTCCGACACCATTCTCCGTCACTTACCTGACACCATCTCATAATGCACATGACCAACTACTCATTAGTTCTTACTTCCACAAAGGAGGTTATTGCAGCCTGGATTGGTACCTTTGTTGTCCATGGTTTAAAAACGGACCAAGTATCCTACTGATTTTTGAATAATGATTATGCAGCTATAACATCAACTCTGCCTTCCCTCTGAATATAAATCTTGCTTGTATATGCAAGCACTGAATTAGCCTAAGGGTGACAAACCCATTTCACTGTGACAGTTGAATTACCATTTAGGATAATATCTGTGGGCTGCAAGTAATTAGTTATCACGAAAGAGACAAATTTTGCAACCCTGTTAACTGCAGAATGATTCCATTCACTCAGTTCAGCACTGGCCCTATGAAGTTTCTATCTGTCTGTTCATGTTTTACCTTTAATTCCTAATATGATTAGCTTTACTTTCCCAGACCCATTTATATTAATCTTCTCTTTCTGTGCCTTCCCATTGAGCATTTGGGAATATATTTTTTCTCTGCAGAGACTTTGTTCTATAGTTTTTGCTCTTGATAGCACAGAAAAAAAACACAAGCCAGATCTGACATGCCTACAGTGATTAATATCCTTTCTCTAAGTACAAACTTGGTGTCTATGGTAAAGCTGCTAATAATAAAGTCTGAAAAGCAAAAAAAAAGAGCTATTTCTTTTGCATGCAATGGTGATTGTTATTCCTATTAAGATGCCTATCTGTAGGATGCGTTAGTAGATTTTTTTGGTCACAGCATTGCAACGGAACTTCATTTTCTGCTCATTATCTGTGGGAACTCAAAGCCTTTTACAAAGTTCAAGAAAAAAAAAAAAGAAGAGTTGCCAATAACCTCATTTGTATGTTGTTGTTTGGTTTTTTTAGTATGTGCATTTGCACACACGTACATGTATTGAATGCACCTGCACCCACTACCGTACTCTGATGCAAACCTCACTTTTTGTTAAACTTCAACATTAACTACAGTTACCACAACATTTTAAACAGCAATTGTTAAGCTACTACCTTGTTTGGGGTTTTTTAAGTACCTGCATGGGTCAAACAATACAATGGGAACATTGGGTATTTGGGGGGGGGGACGGGGGGGGACAGGACCCACCAGAGTAAGTAATTCCTAAACCACAATACACAAGCAATTCCAATGATTGTAAAAAGCCAAAACTGTTACTACATTTTTATTTTTAATTAACTAGATTGCCAAAACTGTTACTACATTTTTATTTTTAATTAACTAGATTTCAAGTAGATAGTATTGAAGTTGGTTTTGCAGATTATACTATTTGCCATCGCTGTGACAGCCCGTGTAACTAACCTTCTTCTTTTCTCCCTCCCTGCCAGCTGCCAATTCCCACAATATTGAAAGCATTCACGCATTGGTGATAAGAAGTTTAATGATAACAGCACAACAGTAACAGCAGCAGTAGTACAAAGCTGTAAAGATAAGACTTTTTTTAAAAGCAGAACTAGCAAATGTGCCAGACAGTCCCAACACAAAGCTCAGCAATAGTCCAAAAGGGAAAACATTGGAAATTTCTCCCTCTTATGTTTCCAAAAGTGACATCTATTGTCTTTTTGATAGCACTCTATTGTATGTTTTATGCTTTAATACAGTACAATCTCATCCTCTCTTAATCAATGTATTTCATAGTGCTTCTAATTAAAAATCAGCACTTTTCTCTAGGTGTATTTTGTTTTTTAATACAGAGGAGAGAACTATGGATGAGTGGAAAAATAGGAAATATAAGAGGACAGCTTGAAAATCTTAAGTGACGTACAACAAAAAGCAACAAGAAAATTACTAGTACTCCACAGCAAAACAAAATAGTTTTATACACTAGAAAAATCAATCATAGGTTGTACAATTCTTCACAAATGGAAGGAGGATTGTGTGCCCATCTGCAAGATGAGAAAAAAAGACACCGCAAGAAATTACTCGCGTACATTTTCTCACTGTAGAATGAGATGAATAAATGGTATCGGAAACAAAGGTAGTACCTCAGTTAACATCAGGTTGCTGGGATTACTCAAAATAATCATACATCTACTCACGATTTATGTGGTCCATGTAATAAACTCCAATCTGTTGATCATAAACAGTTTCCCATCCTAAAGGAAGCTCATCACCGACACAGTCAGCAAATGTCAATGGCTTTGTAATCCTGTAAACATAAAAACAGCACAAATAAATACAAAAGGTGCAGAGTTTACAGTGCAATGAATGTTAAGACATATTTTGAAGATACCTCCATCATTTGATCACAAACTAGTTATGGTGCTTAGGAATGTGCTAATAACTACAAACATACAGTTTCAAAATAAAATTTCATTTAAATATGCTGACAGATACTCCCCGAACAGGTAAGACAAGCTTCTCTCTTCAAGCTTCTATGTTTAACAGTTTAATTACAATGGCATGTAGTCCTGCCAGTTTTTCTCCCATATTGTGAAGAACACACATATGAAGCTGGAGTTCAGCACTGCAAAAAATTACTAGAAGCTTTATAGGCTTTAACTTCTTTAAGGTATCAAAGCAGTATAATTGTTTGTCCTTAAAAAAACCCAAAATTTAAGAAAGCACTACATAGTAGATTTCTCCTCTTTTCAGTTATACATTTCCAACTATTAATGACATTCTCCTGGTCCAGACCCATACAAATTACTTCCTCTCCCTCAAAAAGAAAAGGGACAAATGTCTCTAAAAAATTCTGAAGTTATTAGAGCAGAAATAGTAGCTAATAAATAACAGCACTGCTATTTAGCAACTTAAAATACCACACCCCTTGCTAGGCAAACTCTTGACAGACCAGTAGGGTAACAGAAAACCAAAACAGCCATTTGAGTATTGACAGAAATGTTGGAAATACTGGATTACAAATTCTAGATAAACACTCTATACCAACACTATTCTAGAATATCAAGGTATATAAAAAAAACTAAAAACAAATGATGCAAATAATATACCTTAACATGGAGCTGAATTACGTCTATTTCCCAAATCATCACTTTAATCATTACTTAACCCCCAAGATAATGTTTTCCTCTAAAAGCTGCCATAAGATTCCTTTACAGAAAAGCTATTAATATAGTCACTTCAATTATACATGGGATATAGATCCAACACCTTCAACATTTATTTGATGAGGCATTTCTAATACCCAGAATGATGAAAGCTTTGCAAAGATTAAATACGTGCATCAATTTAGGGAATTACTTCAGTTCAGCATAAGCTATTGCATAGTTCTGTTTGGCATAAACATGGAAATTTCATTCATATGTTCTAGTACCCAATTAAGGTTTCCTGACACCAGATTTGGACTATGCTTACAAATACACTGTGGAGTAGACAGATCATTGGGGTTGGTAATTGCACTTCATCTGATAATACCCATATAAAACAATAACGTTGTCTGAGCTAAAAGATGTCTGTCATTGAACTGGAAGTCTACCTCAAAACCAACCAGAAGAACCCAAGGGTAAAGACTCCAAATGCTGGAAATACTAACCATTGGAATAGCTGGAATGTAGCTTTAGTAGTAAGTGCACCATTCAAAAAAGCACATCGTTTCACACACTGCACATGGGTAAACTGCATTTACCTGCCTCCTAAAACTATTTTTGTATTCTTAAGATTAAAGTGTTTGAAGTTAACTGTAGTAGAATAAAACAAAAATATCCCCACTAGCTTAAACGTAATGTTTGAACAACTCTGTACAACAGTACAACGATCAAGTTCTTTAGATCAAATAAAAGTTTGGTCATATGCTATGGATTCTCAACCTTGTATAAACAGCTTAATAAGAAGAAGATGTATATAAACCTGTGCACCACTATTTAAAGCAGAAATTTTCTATTACTGACAAATACGTAGTTTACATCATGTAATCATGCAAATCCAAAGCTGCTGCATTCAAGAAAGAAAATGTTACTATGGACTGGCATGTGCATTCTTTCAGTAATTCATCTAGCAGTCAGGCAGACCAAATATTGTCAAAATACTTCTGATCTCTCTGGAATTCAGTCAAATATTAAAAATATAACATGCTGCCTTTTTTATTAAACTCTTATGGTTTTGTTCTGAAGACATGTTTATAATTTCTCAAAGTAGTCTAGACATCGGCTCCTAAATTACCACTCTATAGACAAGATTTTCTTTGGAATGAGTTGTGAGACATGCTTGCCTGTTATACAAACACACCCTCACCCTCTATTCGTAAATAAAACCTGCACATCATACTCTAACCTTTCACACTACAAGAACTTTAATTTGATGCTCTCAGTGATCCCATCAGGGCTCAGACTTCCAAGACAAGAACGACTTTTCCACTTTCTGGAAAAGTGAGACTGACGAAAGCCAATGCATCTGGTCTAACTGGTTTTCATTCCAATGTTATAAAGCATGCATGAACAGTTTAATTAATGGTTTTGAAGGAAACGTTGTACAAAAAAAAACACACCCCACACACATAAAGAGTTGTCTTCCAGATATTCAGACTATTATTAACTTGATGTTGCTCATTTTAAACTACATTCAAATTGAATTCCCTTCAACCGAAGTATAATGTTACATTGATTCTCAATTCAGTCACATTTATATCTATGTAGCTCACACTACCTTCGTTCAAATCATCTACGTCAAAGCTTAAACTAAGAACTGGAAGTTTCTCTCTGTTTTTTGCACTGATTTCATTAAGACAACTGAAAAAAATACATTTCTGGTTTAACCAGCACAGCTCTCAGGACATTATTTTTTTTCCCAGTTAGAGAAACTAAGGGTTTCCAAGATAACAAAGACAAAATGGAACAGATGCAGATATAGATATTGGAGGTCAGCCACAAATTACAGCAGTGTACTGCTGAAATAAAGTATCTTCTGGAAATACTGCTTTACCCTCTGTTTTTTCTTCATTAGCTTAAGCACTGTAAAATAGGACAGGTCTTTTCTGCTTCTATATAAAGAATTGTACAAGCTACAAGTACATCTCCTAAAACATTTCAAAGTATTAAAATTAAGACAAAAAAACATTTTATGAAGACAGACAAAGACAGGATAAAAACGCTACCATCTTTAATTAACTAAAAAACAGGGCTGCCCTGAATTACTCTATTCAACACTAAGGCATTTTAACTGTCACCAGTGAGCATCTCACGCCCTCCACAACTGGTATACAGTTCTGAACTTCCAGCTGAAGATAGTTTGCAACATTAACCAATTGCAGTCACTGGATCTACAACCCAGGTAGCAATGACAGTCATCCACGGGGGCCAATTTTGCATATTATCGAAGAGCCACTTCAGATTAACTGGTTTGCTGACTCTTCGTTACCTTGAAACGCTTATGCTTTCCAAAAGTAATGATGCTCTCCAGTCATTAGGCACCCAGACTGTTATGACCATAAGAGCACTCTGGAGCACACCACGGTTGTCCTCACTGTCCATCCTCTATCACAGACTCAGGTCTCCTGAAGTAGCCAAGTCATAAAAATGAGTTGAATTTTGAAATAAGATTTGATGAACTACATACTGGCTGCTTACTCAAAAGTACAGCTAAGTTCACAAAACTACATGTTGTCTTTTCAAGATGAAAATCTGTTATAACTTTTTTCTTAATACAAATTATGTATCTTCATTTTACTGCATAATTTAACTTCATGTTCTGAATAAAATAACTTACTGAACATCTACACAACCCTTCATTAAAATAATTCCACAATACAGATGGCCAGACAGAAACATACACAAACGAGACCCTGTCCTCGGGACAAAGATTCAAAGAAGGTAAACTGTATTCAGAGTCATTGATGGGACACATTTCCCTTAGAAATAAAATGCTACCCTACAGCAAGGAAATAACAGCACAAGCTCTTCTAAAGGTCATTTGAAACTCTAAGACCACATTATATTTTGCAGTAATTTTCATTCTTTTTTTAAAACAACTGCCAGTAAGTACATGAAAGAGTGCTAATAATGCCAAATTAGTGTATTTGCTTCGATTAATTGTACAGTAACATAAGCCAACACAGCATACATCAATGTGCAAAATAAATCACAGGATGGCATTAGCCAGCTACAGTAAAAAAATCAACATCTTTAAGGGTAGAGGGGAAAAATGTCTAATAATAATTAGACTTTTTTTTTTTTAAAGGAAACAAGCTTTAATTGCCTTTCACACATGGTATTACAAGCCTAGACAACCTATGCTGAGACAGCTGCCAAGCATGTCACTCCCACAAATATTGGGCTTATTTGTCGATCACCACCTCCTGAGCCATGGTTTGCCACTGTTTACAGCGTGGCAAACAAGCTGGTGGCAGTTCCTTTTAACCACACTCTGTAAGCTAAAGTGCTTCAAGAGCTGGTTAAAAAGCAGCTTGAAGAACAGTGCAGTGTAGACAGGAACTTCACTGGCCGTCCTATTCCTCAGCCCATAACTGCCCTTGCGTCACAGACACCTGAGTTTACATGGGTCAAGACAAGTAAGTGGTATCAGCCATCCATCTCTCTCATGACCTCATGCTGAAGAAAAACATCCAGGAAAAACAGACATAACGTTATTAAAACTCAGTGTGTTGACGAGAATGCATGAACACACTATTCTGGCACCTAAAACTTGAATGGAATGATTTTGTTTTCTACAGTGTTTCAGACCATCACACACATCTGTGTTGTACATTACCTTGAATCAATTGACTCCAAACCAAAAAGAATTCACTGTTTTATGCTAGGCAGTCCCTTCACAGTTTTTAAATCTCACAAAAAAATTTCTGATAGGCAGGGTATTATACACATATTGGATGAAAACTGTTTATCTTAAGCAACATATTCACTACTACATGCAACGGTAATAGGGCAGGTGGCCATGAAAACCCTGAACAATTATAATTTTTGTGATGCAAAATGTATGCGAAGCTACACGTATGACTAAGAGAGGACCTATAAGATTTATTGACTCTGAAGTAGTAAGAGAAATTTATATTTCCTACAAACATGTACAAAAAACATACCTAAAGACAACCTCTAACCTCCTTTCACTATTCTAGAAACAATTAGCATTTACTAACAAGGAACAACAGAGAAATAACATACTCTTGGGTTTATCCTTTATCATATTCCCAAAACCCAAAACAGCTAAGAAATACTGGCTTAGTATGTTGAAACATAAAATAAAATAAAATGCTATGTCAAATTGCAGGTCTCGCATAACTTGTCTAACTGCTCAGGAACTGCTGAAACAGTTCCGCACAAGCAGCCAAGTCTTCCAAGCAGCTATCCATTTCTTAACAGCAGCTATGATCCATATCCAAATTCAGAACACAAATATTATTGGAAATTCTTGCCGAAAATATACCCACATTTCATCAAGATGACTGAAATTCCTCCTTCAAAAAAATCATAGCCGGGGTTAGAAGTCAGTGCTTTTAAGAAAAATGCTTCTGTTTATATAATTTATTATTTTTTCTTACAGAGGATAAACAACAACAAAAAAAATGGGGGCAGAGGGGTTAAGGCTGTCCATGAGTGCTTTCAAACGTGCTTTGTTTATGTGTGCACAGATAGCCTGAAGTTACAGGCAACTGTACAAAGCCACCAACCAGAAGCTAAGATTAGCAGCAGGAGAGAGGCAACCGCTGGAGGGGCTGGCTGAAAGCAGGCAGTCTGGGAAGCAGGTGACTGGACAGCTAGACCAGAAAACAGGCAACATTTCATAGGGCAGCTGGGAGTAAGCCAGAAGAGGAGGACAGCAGGAATATGTAGCAGAGAAGATAGTTAAGGGGGTAAAGTAGGAGACTACAGTTCTACTAAACTGATGTCAAGTTGGATCTTCATATTGACCATGTTTTTAGCTAGAAACAGTAACATGTCAGATATTTATGACTTTTCTTTTGCCAATCCTAATAAAGCTGCCTTTGTTACTCAAAATCTCTAAATATTTACAAGATCTTCTCAAGGACTCGCATATTGGGAGAGACTTAAAAAAAAAAAAATCCCAACGAGATAAAAATCAAAAGCCTAAACTACAAGATAAGGAACATTTAACGGGGCACTTCAGAATCTGAGAAGCAAGCTGAATTCTTCCATGTGTGTAAGAAGCTCAATGTGCCACTACACCTGTCCAGACACTGCACAGCTTTAGAGCAGCCAAGTAAAGCAGTGTTCTAGTTTCACGGATTCTGAATCAACATTTATCACTTTTTTTGCCAAGTTCTGTGAATAACAGTGTTTTCCAACTACATGTTACTGGTAACTAAGGTCCTAGTTAGTTAAAGCCAGCTCTGCAGTTATCTCTTCATTTCTTCCATCCTGCAAACCACAATTCTGCAACCTTCTGCTGGAGAAGAGCAAGTCATGCAACCGTCAGATTACTACGTCCTCAGTACATATTAAATCCTGTTTCTATGTTCACTTCAGTCTAACCAACTACTTGGCAGACGTATTCTTAGTTTTGCAATGACTCTTCTGGTTTGAGAACCCTGATTTCTCACCGGCTTAATTTGCCACAATCCTGCCCACCAGTTAACTAAACCATCATAGAAGAGTCACTGGGAGAGGTGACGAGTTGCTACACCGTTACACAGAGGACTGTATATATGCTTGTGTGTAAGCCTATACATACATACACAAAATAGTTCTCTTATGACTGCTGGTATGACTTCTGTATGCAACTACCAGACAAGAAGGCAATGCCTGTACTTTCCTAATGGAAGACATCTGAGCAAGGGTAAAAAGGTCCATCTGCAAGACCTTACCAGCAAGTTTTTAGTAACAAGCCCTTTGCACATGAACAAAAATGATGGGAGGAGGTCAAAGCAGGAAGAAAATGAAGCAGAGAGGAAAAAGAAAGTTCCCAGCAGACAAGGATGAACAAACACGGGACATAAAACTCCAAGTTCATGAATTTCCACATATTAGAAGAAAAGAAGGCATCTGAAGAAGCTTTACATCTCAGTAACAAGTAACTGAAATGGTCTTAAATGCTGCAAGACACTATCATGCAGTGGAATACCTCCTGCAGACTCTCACAGGAGCACTTCAAATTTATATCCAAAAAGATTAGCATGTCCTCACTATTCTGTTGCCTAGTTCACATCTAGTTTATTAAGGTATATTGGGCATTTCTAGAGCAATACAGAAGAAAAGTGATACAGTTCTTCAAAACTGTCTTCCCATCTACTATGTTCTCTCGCTAGTCTCTTATGCCCTATATCCAGAAAGATTATGCCAGAATTTGTTAACTAGCTTGTTAGCCTTAAGTCTGACCTTGCTAGAACTTTAAAATTTTGAAGTCTATGTGATTATCCCAAATATTACGGCAGAGATTTTTCTAAGCCATTCAAATGGCCATCAGTAATGCAAGTTTCTGTACATTTTTAACTGTGAGCTCTGCACTACTGAAGGCCTCCATCACCTTTACATTTATTATTCTTCTGTACCAACAACCAGATTGGAAGTAACTAAATATACGTGGCTGTACATATATAGACACACACACATAATTTATTGATATGTCCAAACACCATTAAAGTGTCAAATGACAGAGGCTTAACTTAACCATTCTTCAATAAAGAAAGCACTGTAAAACACTTTTGCAAACACTTCAAATCACTTTAGACAAGTCTCGATCAGCAAAACTGAGAATCTTACGTTAACTGGCAATCTTTGGGCTGACTAGAAGGCAAGTAGTTGAAGAAGTTAACATCAGACTCGAGGTATATAAGCAACTACATCCTGATGGGGTCTACAATTGCTTATTAACCTAAGAAAACCCTTCTCATACGCGGAGAAGGCCCATCATGCTAGAAGACATGCCAACAAACGTGACGCTAAAGGAATTTTATATGTCAGTAGTCTGGGAGAAACAATGTTTTAAGTATAGTTTGGCCGTAGCCTATTCTAACTGCTAGTGTTCCCCTAGAGGTAAACTGAAGTTTAATAAGATCAGAAGCAGACAGCTCTCACGTCTATGTGCACAAACAACCTCAGCACCACTATCAGTGAAAATTTAAGTAATTTGATGTTTTGAAATGTTTTAAGCCCAAATCCTGCAAAAAGTTATTATACTTGGAGTATATTCAATTAAATTTTACTGAATATAATATAATTTAATTAAACTATTTCCACCAGTAAGGATTACTCAATGATACTAATAAAAGAGAAAACACATGTTAAAAGCTACCAGAAATCATTTCTAGAGAAACGAAGCAGAAAGTGACAAACAATGGGAGGAAAAAGTAAATGCAACCGGACCGAGTATAAAACAATGGTTGGAAAAATACATATTCAAGAGACCATTCTTCTCAAGTCTTGGAACAAAGTGATGTGTAGATAAGTGCCAAAAGAATATGCATACCATGACTTCACATACATCCTATTAAAAACAAATTGCGAGGTAAAACAGTAAACAAAAGCCTCACACCCAGAAAAGTCTACGCTGCCAGCTAATCTAGCAATTCAAGTCAAGAGTTTCTCATTTAACGTTGCAGGACAGCTTTGCTCCTCCTCTTTTTCCGGCCTGCTTGAAAAGTGTTTTACCTGTCCTGTATTTTTCCTAAAAGTACCACGCATGGCATTTCTCAAACATGTTCAGCTATCACACTCCTGGAAGTTTTATGGACTCCTGGACCATTTCTACGTAATGTATTCTAACGTGCTACTGCACCGTCACACACCAACTCTGCCTGTACAGCAGAGAAATTTTGCTTTCAAAAGGCCACAGCCCTGGCCCCAAGCCCCCCCCTCAGTGGAGTGGGTGCCCATAGGGACAGAGGGAAACCTGCGACCAGAGAAGGCATTACACAGAGCTCAAGTAAGCCCCAGCCCAAACTATGCTGCAGATCTGCAAGGTGGGCTTTCCAGACTGCTGCTCTTCTTAAGTTTCTGAACTATGTGAATAAAGCAATACTTTCTGCAGAGGTGAAAGAATGCAACCAACATGAGTCTCACACATGATCCAAGGGCACCTTCTCAATCACTTGCCTAAAGAGTAACTAAGCTTGACTTTGCTCTATGCAACTGAAGTGGAAATACGTTGACAGGATCTTTGATGCTTTTGGTTTCAGACTCCATTTCTCACAAGCGGTGCTCTACGGCAGTCACCCCATTATTTCAGGTTTTCCCTCTCTCTTCCAGGAGTTAGAGACCCTTAGTTAAGCACATACGGATGCATGCTTCAGCTGCCTGTAAGTGACTATGCACAAGTTGTTAGTGAATATTGTATACATTAGCATACATACAGACATCCTCAATCTACCTACTTACTTAAAAGCTTCATATTTTAACCGGTATTACAAAAACAGTTCGTGGTTACCTTTAAGGTATTAAAAGTCACTTGAAAATAAACCCATTAAAGAAAACTGTCCTCAAAATGTGTCTTATTTTCCAAACATATCAGGACAGCTAACAAAAGAACCCGTACCACTCTAAAGTCTATGCTGCTTTTTATACCCCTGGAACAACAACCCCCCCAGTAAGTAAAACGATTTCTTTAAAGCCCATCAACCACCTAAGGAACAAAGCAATGGTTCTGTAATCATTTGCAGCTTTGCTACGTTTTCTTCTCCACAGCTCACTCTTTGCCTTTACTTCAAAATTACAGATATAGCTGCCAAATTATTTATGATTCTTGACATGCTAGTTTATATAACTTCTAAGCTTTTGATTCTCAACATTCTCAACCTACCACTCACAATTACAAATTCATATAATCTACAAATATACAAAGTTAATATATGTGTTAGAGAGAAGATTTGCTAAAATACATAAACTCTTACAACTGCTTCCACACTCCACATTGAAAACCTCGTCAGAGTGTCATTTTCAAGCTTTTAGGAAAACTTAGTCCATTTCCCCAGTATTTAATTATTGCAATGTTATTACCATTCCACAAATACACTCGCCTCCTACAATCCTCCTTAATGCTGACCTTGTGAACTAACACAGTGCATCCCTTGATCAATATTAATAACTTAGTAATATATCCTGAAGACAGTTTTACAGATTTACGTTCATCTGACATTTATTTAAGAGGTTGAAGTTATGAAGTTCGATGTTATTGCTTCTATGGTCACCAGTAATTGTGCAATATATTATATTGAAGCTTCATCCTAGAACAATAAAGTGCTTCCAAGTAATATGAGGAATTGCTTATGGTTTCGCAGTCATGCTTTTGCTAAAATACAAGAATAAAAAATATTTTGTGAAAAATCCAGAGAAATCCAGCCAAATAATGTACTTTTTTTATGAACAGTAATAGCACAATAAGAAAGAGGGAAAAAAAAAAAATCTCTAAACAACTTGCTCAGACCCAACATAAAAAAAATTTAGAACTATTGGGAAAATTCATTTTCAGTGTAAGAAATCAAAGAAAAATCAAATAAATCAGAGTAAGACAGCACAAGCGATTTTTTTTTTTTCAGTATAAAATTTCAGATC
This sequence comes from Actenoides hombroni, assembly GCA_024336885.1. Lineage (NCBI taxonomy): Eukaryota > Metazoa > Chordata > Aves > Coraciiformes > Alcedinidae > Actenoides > Actenoides hombroni. The sequence continues at coordinate 12,896,443 of WUAM01000431.1, forward strand.
TGCCAAAAAAATGGAAAAGTAAAAAAAAAAACAATCAACAGGAGGTAAAGCTCAATTATAGAAGACACACCATGCCATCAAACCTACAGTGATCTTAATGTGAACATAACTGAACATCCACAAGTATGAAGTACCTCTTAACTAAAACAGTATAAATGAGATTAAATTTATAGTAGCATACTAAAGAGACTTCAACAGTAGATGGCCTCCTCTTCTTCCTCCCCATCTCCCATGACCAAGAAGGTTAAAAATAGAGGCTTCCGTTTCCTTAGATTATTTCGCTTCAAAATTTTCTAGAGCACTGGAATTAGCTACTTTGCCAGCTTCCTACATTTGTCTTAGAAACGAAGGAGTGTTAAAAACATGCTTCCATTTACAGCAACTGAGGAAACCGACTTCTGTGGTTTGCATTATTATTATCTTTCGTAAATGACATGTCCCTCTAGAAGTTGTAGGTGTCTCTTCCAAAGTTTCCCTTTGGATACTGCTCACCCAAGGGCCCTGGGTGATCTTCTGCACTTGCATATTTTTTCTGTACTTACGCATTCCTTTGCAGTTAGTAAACACAGATATTTTCAGTGCACAGCATTCAACTCCCCATATCCAAGAGCAGCTCCAGTACTAGGAAGGAGAGCTTAAGAGCTGCAGAAAGGCAGCTTCAGCTCCCTCCCTCCCTGCCCGGAGCCTTTGAGGAAGTCGAAGCTGCAGGAAGCTTCTCACTTCCACCATGGCAGCCCAGAGTGGCCCCGGCCATCCGGGTCCATATTTTAAGGTTAGAAAGAACAACTATCATCATCTAATTGACCTCCTGCATAAAACAGGCCACAAAACTTTAGCTGGTAATTCTTGCATCTAGCCCAACATCTCGTGGTTGACCTAGAGCATATTTTCCATAGTGGGAAGAGCAGCAATTGTTTATATTGAAAAAGATATACATCGCAGAATAAGTATCTGAACTGTTTATCTGGAAGTATTTGCGTGCCAACAAGCAAAAAGTAGCAGGTACCCAAAAACTGCTGTAGTATAAAGTTGGATCAGCTACACATTTCCATACTGCAGTGCCACCCATTCACTCGGACACTGGGTATGCTTCTTTAGGCATCGCCCCATTAGGCAATTTTTTGATTGCTTTTAATTCTGCTAGACTGAAGTGGTTCTGGATGAAGTTCTCTCTCCTGAGGGTGTGCCTCATCCTCATCTCTTGTGAGACTTTCAATTAAAACATCTCAGCCATTTGAAACAATGAAGCAGAGGAAAAAATGCTGTCCCTCTCCACCCACATGATAGAATTCCTGCAGTAGACTCCCAGATAATCTCAGCGCTACTAACACCGGGACCTGAAATTTTTAGGTCTCCTATTATCCCCATGGAAAACTGTTCAAGTTTGGTGAAGGCACCAGGGACTGGGAGAAGGAATATTGCTGCACATGCTCAAAATAAGTCTGTGAAGTACAGAAGCCCTGTTCTACAGAGATTTCATCTCCACTGAACATGTGCCAGCTTCTCAGGACCTCTCCTGGCTACACACACCCCCAACCCCACTGTGCCAGAACCTCGTGAAGCTTGTTCCAGCTGCACAGAGCAGCTCCAGAAAAACACCTTCTGTACAACTCTGCTCCCTGCTCTTTGTATTCTGGGAAAGAAGAGCAGGAAGCCAGTTTCTCCTTCTAATCTCAACACAACCCCTGTTATCACCTGAATGCGATGGAAGAGAAGGAGGAAGCAAGCACACTGTGATATAGAAGTAGGAGGAGCATGGGAACCAGGTGCTTGGAAGAAGAGGAGGTGGCAATCAGAAAGCAGGAAGGCACAGAGAAGAAGGATGAGCACAGGGAGCAGAACTAACAGCTGAGCTGGAGCAGAAGGGAGTGGCTAAGAGTAATGTGAACATGCCACAGCCTAAGCAGAATGACGGGGAAAAACAGGACCAGCCAATGATGCTGCTGTCTACATCCCTCAGCTCTGAGACTCTGAATGTGGCTCTGTTCTCCCCTGTGCACTCCACTCCCACTATACCATAAACTCCACCTGCAGTTTTGTATGAAAACTGGATTAACTGCTTGGTACCTTCAAAACGGAGATATCCCTGTTGTCTTCAAATGTGTTCACCTCTGCTGCCCTAACTGCACAATCCCATCATTTTGACTACTTCTAACACTCAGCTGATCATACTGTAAGCTAACAGAAGGTATGCCTCAACTCAACAGAACAGAAAAAAAGTAATGGGGAAGGGGGAAAGTAGTAATATGGGGGCTTTCCCACAGTTACTTAAGGGAATCAGTTTACTTTGCCATCAGATGAGCAAAAGAAGGCCATGTAGACGAGGCGGGGGGTGAGCAAGACCCTCCTGCTATTTGTAAAAGGCTGTTAATTCAACTTGCAGTGTACTATGTGTACACTAAGCCTCACTTCTTTGAGGAGGAGGGAACCAAAAAACCCACCTAAACCAAACCAGAATGCAGACACATAAAGACTGTTACATAATAATGACAATGCAGGCCTTAATTCCAGCTTTTTCAAAGTTTGGCTATTCAACCTTAACGAATGGGGGGTGGGGGGGAAATCTTATATATGCATCACTAAAGTGTCTCAGGAAGATTACATTTAGGCACCAGAATCTGTATCTTAAAAAGCCTTCTAAAGTTCAGGGGAAAAACAAAAGTATTCAAAGAGTCTGATTCTTCTCTGAGAAAGTCAAGTAAACGGCAAGTGAAAAACCAAAACCTCAAAAGCACCTTTGAATATCCACATACAACCAGTACCATGCTAAGCAATGATACTGTTGCCCCCAGGAACAGTGATTTCCAATATGAACACTTCCTTTGTTACTCTTGAAAGGTTAAGACCTAACAACGTAGGAACTTGACACGGATAATGTATTTGGAAACCATCTAATTAATCCATTTATCTGTTACAATTGATTAAGAAAAAAAAACCCAACAAACCCCAAGACACACTGGGAGCTACAGAGGAAATAATTAGATACCCACAAAGGAAATGAACTACTCAAACGTGTAATGATTGATTAACCAAACCACCATTAAAAGAAAGGTGTGCAAAGGGAGACAGGTACTGTGTTTGGAGGCATAGCCTCAACAGTGTGCTCACTAAAACCTATTTTTTGATAGTAACTGCAATTAAAATCTCTGCCCAGCTTCTCTTTTTCTCAAATAAGTGTATCTTCAGTGCAGAGAGCAGTCACATGCAACAACAGAAAAAAAAACCCACAAAGACATCAGAAATTCAGATCAAATGAACTGCAGGAGGAGAAGGGGAAGAAGGAGAAAAACATTGGCATTTCCAAGAGGCTTGTCTGGTACTGAGTAACAAGCAGGTTGGACAGAGGCATGCAGAACAAAAGTGGAGGTTTAAGTCTGACACGTTGCAAAGCTAAACTCTTCTCAGTGTTAGCAAAAGGGACAGAATGGTTCCTTTACATAAAATACAGAAAATCACCTGCCCACAGAAGTGATAGGAAGCCTTGTCAGAGTAACTGTTTCCTGCCTTTCACAGCACTTTGAGTTACTATCAGAGAAAGCATGGAAACTTTTCGTTTCTTTAACTCCAACTTACCCACTTTCCTCAAAATTATTTATGGGCAAGACCTAACCATCAATGGGACCCTCTTGGTCTTTGAAGCAAGGATGGTAGATGGAACTGTCTCCTGGACTTAGGAGCTGATCAGCAAAATCTGGCAAGCTTTTCCCAACAATACTAGCTATTTCCAATTACTGAATGATCTACTGATTCAATCTCTGAGTAGCTTGAAAGAGAAAAAAATCCACAGCTTTTTGAGAAGTGGTGTAAACTTGATTGCTTAGTTGGGTTGATGAGCAATACTCAAGGAGATCCAGTAAAAGGAGGACATGAAGCAGACTGAACCCCAATTACTATTCCATACAGCAGATGCCTAATGTGTGCTGAAAACTTTGTGACTGAAGTCTGGCTAAGAGACCAGGACTTCAAAAAACTTACCGCCAGCTTCTCAAAGGCTATTGGGAAATCAAAATGAACTGAAAGGGAAGCTATGGGCTATGGCAAATGGGAAGGCAGAGGAGCATACAAGCATGACAGAAAATTCCCAGAAAAATGTGGTGATGACTCTTACACACTTATTCTGCTCCACACATTTTCATGTTTCATTTTCTAAAAACCTTTTACTATTACCCATTAAGCAAGAAGACAGACTCTCACAAGACAGCTGTGGAAAAAGAAAGAATATTCCCTCTTTCCTCCCCCATCTTGTACTTCTGCCACAACTGAACAACTAATTTGAAGAGGAGATTTTCTAACCATTTCCTAGACCACCACTGCTGCCAGGAAAGCCTGTCTTCTGCTGTCACACTTCATCTAGCTTCCTTTTGTAGGTCTTACTTCCCCATAAGTGAACTCAGATGTTTACACGCATCACCATTCCCAGCTCTTCCCAGTGTTAAATCCACAGGATGACTATTTACAGGATTTGGATTTTCTGATTTCATACTGCCACAGCACAACAATAAGGAATTACTGAAGATGGAAGTTGTCAGAAGAGCAAAGGTCTTTTTCAGCCCATCCCTTCCCTACTCATCATCGCAGTTGAAAGCCTGATCCTAAATTTTTTACGGCCTCAAGAAATTAACTTCCTTGACAACTTTGTCCTCAAATTCTAATTAGAATACAATAAAGATACCACTGGAGAAATGAATTATCATATTGCAATAAATCTATTTCCCCTTAAATAATTTTTACGGGTTTTTTAATCACCATTGAGCTGAAAAGCAGTGATGCTGATCTGATCACCCGCAATATCTTTTTCAGAACAGCCTTCTGATGCAAGAAGCCTCACTGCACACAGTTAAACCCTGTTTTGCTGTGCTACACTTTAATGGAAGCCGAAGCTTTACAAATATGCTTGGTCTAGACCCCCTCCTTCCCTGTGGCCATATATTGAGCAATGTGTCTTTCTTACAATGAGTTAACGCTTCTAATTCCTACAAAAGTTAGCTTTATGGAGACGATTAATTTTCCCTAACTCCTCTCAACAAAGAAGCAGTAATAAACACCAGGCGACACCAGTCAAGTCTCAAGTGGAATCTGGGGAAGAACACTGATACCACCCCACCCAAAACAAAACCACAAACCCCAAACTCTCTAAATCAGAGAGCAACACGCAAGGCAGCGTATCAACTATCCAAGACATCACTGAACCACACTGCTTTCTGAGGTGGCACTACAGCGATGCTAAGGACTGACATCCATGGACTCAAGCACATTTCTGCTGGTGGAATAGTCTCTTACTTCTCAAAATTCCAGCAAACACATAAAAGGGGCACTATTCAGCATTTACTCCTTCCCAGAAAATGAACACTGACAGAAGCAAAGGACGGGATGGCATCGTTGTTGCCATAACATAAATCCAAAATACTTAAAAGGGTAACACACAATTTATTGACAACTGAGCCAAAACAATTTCACAATGTAACATTTTATGCAATGTAACATTTTATGCAATCCAAGAACAGTATAAAAGTGAACAAAAAGAGCTCTTGTATAAGGACTCTAATTGCTTTTAAAAGGAAAACAAATTACACAAATGCCATTTTCAATAGCAGTTTGTCTAACACGCAGTTTAATTTAACACATACTAAAGATACTGTAAGATATTGTAAGCACGGACAAGTTCTTCTGGCAACTTTTGACATCCATCAAACTTTAATGTTGAGAAGGAAAAAAATAAAGCACTGCCTTCAGAGATCCAAGATTAATGTTTTAATTAATTTTTATTTTTTGCTTCCTTCAGAAGTAGCCATGAAAATTAACTCACCTCATCCTCAGTAAACCGCTCATCCTCACATATTTTGAGCAATTAAACCCAGCACATTCTTCCATTGTTGTGAGCTTAGACTACTTTGATCTCCAATTTCCAAAACAAGAGAACCACAGAAGCATTCTCAAACACACCTTCCAGATCAGACATGTGCTTACCCATACACACATTAATAGCAAAAATTACTCTGTTTCCTTCACGTTACTGTCAATCACAAGCTTCTGTAAGTGCAAATTTTGACTGTACAAAATATACAGCTATCCAAACAATGACAAAAGTTCTTCGTACTGTCTCCACCTTTCTTTCCCAGAAGCACCCAGGGGCTCTCTCGCAGCACTGGAAGCCACCCCAGCCCTCCAAAGCTGAGGGCAGCTGGTTCCTACGCAAGGACAGCCAGCCCCAGCAGCACTTCTGCGAGCAGCACACCAGCATCACTGCCCTGCTGTCCTGGTTTGAGTGAGAACAGAACTAATTCTGTTCAGTAATTTTACTTTTCAGCTCAGTTCTTCTAA
>WUAM01000431.1:12909572-12922414 GCA_024336885.1 Actenoides hombroni
GAAAGACATCCTATAAGCTGGTTTAGCATGAGAACAGGTTTACATCTAAACTCAATGAAACGTTCAAGGTTTTTTTAGACACCCTTCTGGGACAACTTAAAAGACTTTTTTTCTAAGCACGACACACTCCTACAAGAGAAAAAATTGAAATATCACAATTTGTGCCAAAATTCTCACAAGCTGTATCTGAAAATGCATTAAAAATGAAGGTAGCTGCTAATTCCCTAAGATGCCTTTGAATTCCTAAGAACAGATTCAGTACAAAGAATTAGGAGGTTCTGAGTGACATACACAGCCAACAACAGGAAACACTACTGTGCTTTTCCCTTTTTAATAGAATGTTTACTAACAGAAGCATTGATGCTTCTCCAAACTTCATATAAGAGCATACAGAAAACTACTAAAAAAGAATTTGCATAGCAGCTTATCTTACAAAAAGAAAATAATTCCTGGAACTTTAAATACAGCATTTTCATAGTACCATCAATCAGTCAGAATCCAAGAGTCAGCCTGATCATAAACTTCTTGACATTTTACTCCAAGAATAATCTGAAGGGAAAGGTTCCTTTCTTTTTAGTAGAAAATAAAGGGTTTATTTCACATTTTCTTGGGAAAACAAAAATTGTTAATATACATTTTTTAAAATTAAAAAAAATAACTAAATATCCCAACGTACCACTTTAATGATGCTCAAGACAAGTATGCAGAGTTCAGCAGTTAATTTTTTCCCCTCAACATTACCATCTTCCTGAATAGAAGGCACTTAAACCAATACACTTCAAGAACGGCAACCATGCTCCACACTGCAGATCAATTCACAGGGACTTAGCTGGAACTAGCCATTCATTAAGATCAAAGAAAATGCTTCTTAAATTCAGTGCATTACACAGTGTTAGACGAAATCAAGAAGTTTAGCTGAAGCAGCGCACAAGACTCTCCAACTGCAGAGAACTATGAAATACAAACACCACGAAAGGAAGGATCAGGCCAAGCCCTAGGAGCTCTCCTTCCATCTGTACACACTCCCCTTGACCAAGGCAAAAGGCTTAAGGAATGTGTTATTTCTTGGACTCCTATGCAAGTATGTTGTAGCTACTTTTGATTAACTGGAGAGTCACTTCTTTCTGAAATCGTCAGTATAAACAAGTACATTAAAATACTGGACCGTGTGTGCATTAGGCTGCAGGTTGAGAACTGAGTGAAATCAAAAAGAAGTCTTCACACTTAACCAACAGATCTTCCACTTGGTAACATGAGATTTACTTCCAAAGTTCCCCTAGAGCCAACACAAATTTATGGCTAACCAGCCCAGATGCAAAATACAGCCAGTCCAAAAATACCTGACATTTTTAATTAAAAGCTTTTGCTTTCCTTTTGGGAAAAATAACGTTTAAAACCTCTGTGAAACATGAAGTTTCAGTCAAAATGATGTCTTTTGACATACAGACAAGACAGAAGCATCAAAATCAAACTGCAAATCAAGAAGTAGCCTACAATGGATTATGAAAGTATGTCTAAAAGAATAATTCACTCTCTGAAGCATTATCAAATGAAGAAACTGGAAGCTCATATGTGTAGGTGTATTTAAGGAAGGACTGTATTTGATTACTCAAGAGGAGTCTCAAGACATGCGGTAAGTTAGACCATCATCTCAAAGGACAGCATTTTTAACCAGCCCCCCGCAAGCTGGTATTGGCAAACATTTTCCTAAACAAGTAATTCTGTAATCTCATTCGCCCAGCTGAGCAGTTACGTTAAACACAGAATTCAAATGCCTGTGCAGAGTCCCGGGCACGCGGTGCTTATTTATCACAAATCTCAGTACACCCATAACCACAAGAGCACCGCTAGGTTTTTCCTTGAATAAACTATGAGCTGGCACAAAAGCAAAGACAAGACAACTCAAACCAACACAAAGTGGCGTACTTTGGTTTTTTTCCAGTATCATCACTCAGTACACTGAAAATAAGTTGGAAACAAGTATATGAATATGTAATACAAACATATATGTTCTTTACCTGAAATTTTGACTAATTATTACATATCTAGTCTTTACATACATTTTCTTTGGTTTTTTAATTATATAAAGGAGAGGTCAGTTATGCTTTCTCTAGCTCATAATGGATAATTATCAGGTTAACTCGTGTTAAGTCATCAATTCTAGTGTTAAAAGACTATTTAGATACTACTAAACCTCATCTATGATCCAACAGCCATGATGGTAACTAAATTAAATTTTCTTGTGCTTTGTGGTTAACTTATTCCGAAGTTTGGGGTTCAGGGATTTTTTTTACCCACACGCCATATCTTATCTTTAATGCTGTGAGTCTTAGTCTTATCCAAAAGATGTAATCTGGGGAAGCAGAAAATACACACGTGTTTAAACAGTGATTGCCAAACACATGCAACACTTTCTCCATCTACAACTTATCCCTACATTAAAAAACAACAACAACAAAAATCCAAACAAATGAACAAAAACAACAACAACAAAAAAAACCCAATGGTAGTTTACTTTTTATTCTGAAATTCTCTTTGAAGCATGCATGGAATTGCTGTTCAAATCATGTTAACTTCAGGCTCTACGCTCCCTTGAGAAGTGTCACAATTTGTTTATGCTATAGAATTAGATAATTATGCAGTACTTCAACTGCTTTCCCAAACATGGATAAGCCACTCTTTCTAAGAACTCAATATGTATTAAGGTTAGAAGTCTTATTTTTATCTGTTTAAACTGTAATCCAAGGTTAAATAAATCAATTCTGAAATATTATGCATTTTCAGCTTTGATACTAAACTTTGAATTTTATCGTAAAGAATCCTAATCACTGCGTGTGTGAAAGAGCTTCAGCCTAAGTACAATATAAATCAAAACAGTTTCAACAAGATTCTCCGTAGATATTTCATCTTGAAAATAACTCTTTCAGAAAGCTATGAAAGATAGCCTTTGATTCTCTGTTGCTGGTTCAAGGGTGTTGATATCACTGTACTTTTTTCTGTCCCATTGCCAATTAAATATACTGAAATAGAAAAGTCTTTGAAAACAAAAATAAAATAAAATAAAAAAAACTAGTCACTTCAGTTTTTGATATTCACTAATTCAGCCCTTGATGGCAGTCAGCTCCTTCAGCCAAAAAAGCTAACAGTACAGCACAGAATCAACTCCGTCCTGCAAACCACAGGGAGACCACCAAACTCATCACTGGATGCATGAGCCTTTCCTACTCCAGGAAACACCCACAAAAAGGCAAAGGAACAAACTAAGAAAATACTCCAGCTTATTTGATCGTGCAACATCGAGCAAGACCTGCCAGGAAGCTGGCTGCATTAAATGGCTGACTCAAATGATTCAATGGGCCATTAAAAAGTGACACATCATGTCTCGCCATGCTTTTAGCACACCCTAATTGTACTAAGTCCAAATTAATTTTCCTATCTGGAACTGAATCAAGAAATGATCAAGACCCTTGTAGCATGGCAGAACAAAGCCTACATCCCCATTCCCTCGCCATTAAAGACTAGTTAAGAAGGGAGGGATTTATCTCCATGAAATAGGCTTGGGATTGGTAGCAAGGCAAAAAAAATAACACCAGAGTTCCCACTCATCTCCATAAGCAGGGAAACAAAAATCTTGTCCATCTAATTCAAATATTACAACTTCTTCCTCTACAACCTGGCAATTTCAACCTCAACCAATTCAGGTCCCTTAAAAAAAATTAGCCAGTCACATTGTCACAATCTTTTGATGAGTTATAGCTCCAAACACTGGTGACAAAGCCACCTTCCAAGTCCCCCCGGTAGCCGCTCTGTTACTACCTAAATGTGCCTTTTCATGTTCCACTCTTCCCCAGTGACACCCTATGCATCTACACCAAAACAAGATCTTCTTTGGAGGTGCCCCACTGTCAAGTTCCTCGACATATCTAGCTGATCTTCAGTTCCCTCTCACACACATCCCCAAGATATCACACTACTGATGCCCACCCCAGACACCCATCTGATCTTAGATTCAATTCGCTCACGCACCAACTTTTCTCCCTGTCAGCAATGGCAATTCTCACCACTGACTTGACCAAAACTTTCATGAGTGTTGCTAAGCTGTTGCTGATATCCCAAACACAGTCATCAAATTGGTTTTGCTGTTTGTAGCCCTCTCACTTTTTAATAGCCACTTCAGTGCCATTACTCAACTAAAAAACTGACTCGACACCTATTTAATTGACTTCTGTTGGCTTTCTATCCATCTTACATCTGAAAAGTGAATCCTTACTTTTAAACATAACTTGAAGCTCATTAGAAATCCGTTGCTTTACTATGAGGGTACTTCAAAAATCAGGACCACCATTCACAAAGATGATTTACCCAAAGAAGGTTTGAAACTGACTCACCACTTCTGCCTAAGCCAATTTCTTACTGAATTAAACTTAATTGATGTAAGCCACTTAAATACCCATCTGCCCTGAAGGTTAAGTCATCTTAGGGAACTAAACCAACTGAAAACTACCCTCCCCAGAAAGTGACAAATAAAGTACTGCATGGGTTTCACACACACACACACACACACACACAGTTTGTTTTACGTTAAAGTCAGATAAGCACCAGTGCAAGAGAAGGGGGGACCATGTGTCTGGCAGGGAGGACCCTGCTGCTTTTGGCAACAACTAACCAGTAGCTCAAGGGTGCTGTATTGCGAAACCTTGCTGAGCATGCACACTGCTCCACCACAGCAGACAGAGAGGTAGGAAAAGTACCTAAGAGCGTGTTTTCTTTCACTACTTTCTTTCAACCAGAAACAAGTTGAAGATTACTTAAAAAACTATGATACTGGCTGACTCTGCTGGTGAATGTGAACTGTCACATCTGCAGCAGATAAGATATTCAGGAAGTTCTATTTTTAACTGTAGGCAGAAAAAGTATTAGGTTTATTTTGTTTCATGGAAATATTATCTAAATACTTCTGTTTGGTCTCACACGCAACTTTACAAAGCTCTACTTTACAGTAAACAACACAAAATTATCAAACAACATTACATTTAACAGGCACCTTGTGAAGCTTGTTAACAGGACTTTCCTATAGATAAATTTCTAATTTGTTTTTATTGCCTACAAGTCATTTGTTCTTATGTTTGCACAGTGCTGTCACTATATTTACATTCACTAAAATCACTAAGCTGGTATCTCTCAAGCTAAACTTATCACTAGAATCCAAGCCTAAATAGGAACTTTTTTTCTCCAGATAATAACTTAAAACCCAGCCCAAGCCTTGTGACGTTTCGAATCTTGCATTCTCACACATGCAGGTTATAGATCCTGCAAAGCAGACACTTCCCCCCCACACCCTTTAGAAGATATGTTAATGCAAACACCCAATTGAACAATGCTTGGTGCTGTTTCATGACGGTGAATGCAACCATTATGCCGATATTGACTCAGATATGCATTGATTTATGCAAACAAGAAATAGCAAAGTACCTTCTCTGACAGTTCTGGGCACGAACAACATGCAACAGATCACAGTTTCTCAGTTTATAAGATCCAACTCACGTGTGAGGCAGTCAATACTGTCTCATACAACCCTCCAAGAAAAAGCCCTCCTAACATCTGCCACTGCGCTGCTGTTACACGCTGAAGTCACAAGTGCTAATTTAGTCCTTTCTAGCACGCACACAAATGTACTAAGGCAGGTGTCTGCATTCCTTATCCAATTGCTGAAAATACTTCTATTTAGAGGTAAAAAATTAAACACGCACACAAAAAACCCTTCACCTTCAACAAAACATTGAGAAGCTCAACAGCATTTTTTTGTTTAATGAGGTTACTGTGGCTCACGAGCTGTTTTGATGCTTTAGCACACATACATTAGGTCTTGAAGTGTTATGCTACCTAAGCTAGATTTTAAAAGTATATGTATTTCAACCAGTAAAACCCAATTAAACAAACTAAAATACATTACTATTGTGCTACAAGGAAAACCTTTCATCTTTAGAAAGAAACAGAGGATACCTCCCAGCTCTAACTTTCTGAGACACTGAAAAAACACTAGAAACATTGATAATGCTCAATGACTGGAGATGTAGCACTCATTTTTAACAAGACTGAATTACAAGAAAACACAAATGCTCACTTGATACAGGCACTGCTTTTTCCCCCTTCAACAGAAATTTGACAAAAAATTAAAAGCTACTTTTTAAAAACATTTAAATCAGAGAGCTGAGATCAAGGGGGGAAACAATAATTTCAAATTGTTTTCCATGAATCAGCTGATTCACATTTACTTCGTATCAGAATCTATCAAGCAAACAAAAGACGGCTTGAAAAACACACCTAATACCAACATCAGTTCCAGGACACTTGCAGCTATACTTATTTTTAATCATAAACTTTTTCATGGAATTCGCTCACAATATAATGTTAAGTATCTGCCCGTTTGAAGACTTACTGGCCAGCATGGAAAAAAATAGTAATAATATTAATGTGTCTCACTCCTCAAAAGGCAGAGGAGTAGATTTATCATGGCACGCATCTATGTGAGACCTTCAAAACAAACGTCAGCTACAGTATATGCCTTTAAGAATATGACTGAATTACTCTGAACGGGGACTAAAGCATAAATATGTGCAGACTGCCCAGGGAGGCTTAGGGCACTGCAGCCCTTTCTCAACACCATGTGCTGCAGCATGTATTCCCAGTCACATGCCAGAAGAGCAGTCGCACAGCTGCACAGCCTTCCCATCCACGCTGCGGCTAGACATTTGCACAGAAAATTCAAAACATCTGGATATCATGTACTACTTTATATGCAATGCTTTTAATATAAATTCTATCAAGTCCACTGTATTCGCTGCTAACTTGAGGTAATCAAATGCCTCAAGTGATGGTGATAAACTGGATTTCTTCCTTGCTGTGTCAAGGGAAACAACCAGACAGAGAAGCTCTCCACTTTCTAATGAAATGATGGCTGCTCTGCCAAGTATTACGAGATATATTTAGCTATATATATTATATATATGTCAAACAATATATCATGCAATGAAGCCAGTAAAAATAGATGGTCATGTACAATGAGACTTAAGCAATAGCTGGCTTAAAAATTGGAAAAAAAAAATTAAAAATTGAATTAGGTAATTTCATTTAGAGAGCTAAAGGAGTAGAAAAACTACTCCAGCATTTAATATCTCTTACTATTAAAAACATATCATATTTCTGGTTTAAACTCCTGACTATCAGTTATTATTATAAATCCACTAAACAAAAGACCTCTAAAAACTCTGGTATCATCTCCTTTTTATGAGCAGAATTCACTTAAACACATCTTCAGCTGCATAAATTCAGCTCTTTTGCTCACAAGGGTAAGCTTATTTTCCAGGTTCAAACTCACTCAATTTATTTTTTTCCCCTTTACAACTACCTCCATCTCTAGCAAGCTTAGCACTGACAGCCTAGAGAGCCAACTTAAAAAGCACAACCAAATTAGTATTTCAGTAGTTCTGCTCCCTTTTAAACATTTTCAAAGCATCACTTCCAAAACCACATTTCTGTACCCTATAGGTTACATTTTATATGTTACATTAATAGTCTGCATCAGTCAAATAAAGCACGTGACTTAAATCCGTCCAGTCATCACAGTGTTTTCAGAGGGAATATTAAAATAATGATCAATAACCACTTTGTTTTCTTCCTATTCCACAAAAAGCATTAGTTCAAAACAAAATTGTGTTAACACAGTTGAGATCAAAATACAACAAACAAACAAACAAAAAGGAAGCAGACATGAAAAGGCTGAAAAAAACATACAAACTTGAAGCAAACTTTCAATAAATGCAGTGGTACTAACTATTCTGTTACCTTCATCTTTCTGATGCTTTGGAATGGAAGCATTTGAATTCTACTGATGGACACTAATTGTGACTCTCAGTGCAGGGGTTTAAGACAGGACTAGAAAAACACTAAGTGTGAAAAATCTTTATTTAAATGCTTCTTCTGGTTCTCTTTGGGTTCCTGAGTAATGTCAAGTGGACGGATACATTCCAATACTCTGTGAGATATTCTCTTCCCTTGATAAAGAGGCCACCACCTTTCTAACTGCTCTGTGCACTGGTGCACCAAAAAGATCCTTTCCCTCACTAGAGAGGAGCACATCTTCCAATTTCAGCAAAAAACTTTATAGGTGACTCTCATCTACTTCACAGCCCTCTGATCTGGCCTCAGAATGACTTCTCTCCATGTATAAATAAGGCAAGAAAATATAGGAAAAAGCAGTTTGTCACTAAAAACAGTCTCTTAATACAAAACAAGAAGTAGTTAAGCAACTTAAGTCTGGAATTTTCTGACTTTTTGACATGAATATTCTCTTGATTTAAAACTTCTTACTTGCAATGTTCTTTTCCTTTACAAAAGCAAACTGGGCAAAGAGAAATCACATGCTGCAGCATCACACCAGCACATGGGTTTGATCACCTTGCTTTGCCACTTGCCATAAGAAAGGAAACAAGAGTAGCAATGGACTTTGTCATACCCATAGAAAGAAGAGTTAACCTGGGCAATACAGACATTTGCTAAAAGCAAATAAAAGATGAGAATGAGGAGTCCTGAAACAGTTCTGACAAAACCAGCCAGCAATTCTGGACTTTTTTTATCCCATTACTTGAGTATTTCTGCTCTGCACTCCTAATAACACAGATACCTGCCTAGTGACTTTTTCAAGCTGACTCCTCTTTTCAAGCCCATTAGCCTTTCCTGTTTATTTCCAATCTCTACAATTCTGATTTTCCCATGTCTCCTTGTCCAGCACATCCAACAATTCCTGACCCCCATCCTCATATTCCACACGTAATTCTTATATTTCACCTTCCAACTATCTTCCCTTATTCACCTACACTTTGCATGCTGCCTTGCACACCTATTTTCTGACTCTGAAGATTCCTCATCCAAATTCGGTGCTCCTTCTTTTCCCTCGGGGTTCCCCGTACAGCCAAGAAAAGAGCTGACACCCTCACACCCTGAACCCTCACACCCTGAACCCTCACCAGACCGGTTTCTTCTTACCTGATTTTCCCTGCCCTACTGGTTTCCAGTCCAGTTCCCCTACTTTTTTCTTCCCAGGCTTCAGGTGCCATCCCCTTCCTCCCTACCCCCAACTCCCAATTGCTTTGCTTTCCTCAACCTACCGATATTTTGCCCCCCTCTGTCAATTTTCAAGGCCAACCCAACTTGTTCCCATACTCCTTGTTCCAACCCACTCCCTCTACAAGGCCAGGTTTTTCTCGTGTGCTGAAATTAAACAGCTTTGAGGTCTCAGAATTATGATGCTGATGGGCAGAAAAACTCCCTGATTTCAATTAACATACCAGCAGTCCAGCTTGCAGGAAATTTCTGCAAACACAGCTGCTACAACTCTACGCCTTTACCCAGCCCATATGGATTTTTTTCAATGATTCCCAAAGTGGCCCAAATGGAAGATTCCTCCATGCAACAAAACACTCTTACACCTTACAAATTCAAAATCCTCACTCCAAAACAAGATGATTTAAATCTTGAAACAAGACAACTCACATTAAGAAGCTGAAGGAAACACTCCCTCTCCCCTAGCATTGTTCAAAAAACGTAAAACAAAAAAAAAACAAACCAAAAAACCACCACTGCATTTTAGCTGAAGTTTCCACATACAACAAATCTAACAAGACTCACCAGCTTCGAAAGCTTTTGCTAAACTGTAACCATTTTGGCTAAACTGTAATTATTTGCAAACCCAGTCTTGTAACAAACAGCAACAGTAATTAGATCCCTGGTGCCACAAGGATCATCAATATCAACCACAAACACAGTCTTTTTATAAGATCATTTACAATCCCCAGTTATTGACCAGTATCTCAATACAGCAAGTACTGTGCAAACACAAGATAAAAAGGCAGTTTGCTGCCTTGAAGAGCTTACAATCTATTAAGATAAAAGACAACTACTACGGCAAGATGAAAACATGTGTCAAATGGCTCCATTCTGAGATCTACAGGATCTGCCAGACAACCATCCACAATCTATTCATCACACAGTCCACACAGATCAACGTAATATCCTACCCTACCTAACCACTCATTTGATAGCAAAGATGCTTCTCAAATCAGCTCATTTTATCATTCTTTTACTCTTCTCCCCCTTTTTTCTTCCTTTATTCTGCTTTTTCTTACCACAGAAAATCATGTGTATCCACTTCTGAGCCCTTCATCCCCTCTCACTCTGTGTTATTTTGACTTACCTCTCTTCCCCTCGTCATTTTCTCTTTCCCAAACTCCAAAATCCTCAACAGACCACATTTTTCCTTCCTCAACTTCTCCAATTTAGTATTTTGTTCTCTTCTTGGCTTCAATGGAAAAAAATGTTGTGGAGGGACAAGAGATTTTTTGTGTGTTTTTTGTTGGGTTTGGGTTTTTTTTTTTTAAATCAAATAACTGCTTCAAATTAAATTCACTAAACAAACTATACAAAGGGCTGAGAAATCTCAAGGGGAATACTGAAAAGGAAAACAAACTACTAAATGCCAGCTACAGGGAAGGAGGAGCCTATGGGGATGCTTATGGGACTACTGCCCACAGGAAAGCTTGGAGGTGCTGATTCTCAGAGCCCGGATCAAGTGAAGCATGGCCCGAGGTCCCATAGTTTTGCCAAATTCCTCCTGGATAGAAATGAAACTGCTCAGATACAGAGAGGGAGGGCTGACCTCTTGTCACTCTACTCCAAACTCAAAATGATGAGGTACATATGATACAAGTACGTTATTCCACCCTCTACTTTTTCAACTCCTTTTTGTAAAAATACATCTTTGGTACCATGACTCTCTGACCTTTCTTTCTCAAACTTTGGCAAAACACAACTAACCTGATCCTTTCCTATTTGCTGCCCATGAGAATCTAAATAGCTGCAATGCAAACCAAAAAGACTGGTCACTTTCTGCTGTACAGAACATGGACATCTCGCTGAAGTAAAAACAGCAGTCTATTCTCAACCAGAGGTTAACTCTGCAATCATAAAACTGGCTTCTGCTACCTGAAATCTGGGGAAACTACTGATACATGCTCATGAAAACATCATGTCTTTCCTGGCTGCCACAATGTAAATGTCTCAATCTCTGCTCCACAGTCTGTTCTTATCCAATGTGAAAACAAATGTAAGTTTCAACATTGGTGTGAAATATTTAGACAAAATTTCAAGCATCACGTGGCATTTCAATTATTTCTTCAAAACACGAAGTTGTAATTTTAGCAATACTATTTAAATTGAATGGTAATCCAATTTCAAACACTGTAGTAAATGGCTACATCTTTTTTCATTATTGACGGTATGCAAGATATTCCAGAAGATGAAGCCACATACCCTCTGGAATTTCAGGGAAAGGATGGCATGCAGAGAAACCACAGACACCTTTTTATGTCATCGGTTACCTTTAAAAAAGCATATGACAGATAAGCTAACAACACATACGTGCATTTTCATGGAGAAAAATGTGCTAAGGAATACTAACAAATACTTAATGCCTCCAAAAAAAAAATAAAATATGTGCATGCATAAGTATGTCTAAACAACGAGACAAAAGATCTTCATCTGGTAGGTAAATATTTAGACTACTTAAACAGTTATGTATCATTGCGCAAGACGGCAGGAATCACTCAAATTACTACAGTCTTTAACCCAGACTGTGCTTAAATGTTTCTGTGGCCTGCTTAACATTCCAGGCATACTTCTGGCAAGGTAGCTCTGGCTGAGGTTCAAACTGTCCTTGTCCAACTTTCACTTACTATAAAAACATTGTTTAATATAGAAAAGTATACACGGAGACATATGTTTCTTATTTCAGAGACACCTAGAATACTGACACTTGTGTTCGCTAACTCCGCGTGGAAATTTTTAGGCGCTTTCAAGCAAGGCTGTATTTACCGGGCAGTACCCGCTACAGATAGTCCAGCTTTCCTCTAGTTTTAAGTTACGATACTTAAATATTGCTCGCAATGCAACCCTACTGAAAAACATAAAAACCCTACCCGCATTTATTTACCCTAATTAATATGAAAAGGCCTCAACTCACTCTCAACCACGCACCACCAGGCCCGAGAGAAGTGAAAACGCTATCCCGAAACAAGGCAGCAGACGGGTAATTTGCAGCAGACCGCGTATTTGTCAAATTAACTGCAGGAATTTACCGGTTTGCTTACCTCCACGCAGCGTTATCTTTTATGAGGAGGTAATCTACCAAATTACTTCAGCATGCCTCCAGCCTGCTGCTGCCAATTAGTTCAGCCCGGCTAATAAATCAGGATGGCCAAGCCATTCGGTTTCAATAGGGCTAGTCCCGTGTTGGAGGAGTATAAACAGGGGCCGTACGTTCCTGCCTCCTCATCTCCCCCGCACACACAGACAACGCTTGCTCTAAACACCCACCAGAAGTTAAAAAAAAAAAAAGAAAAGCCTCAGTATTTTTTTTTTTTACTTCTTCTTGCTCTAAATTAACATTAACCCTAGCGGCAAACTCGTCGGCCGCTGCAGTGGGGGCTCTGACCCTCAGGTCTCCAGACGCATCGGAGTGTGACAGGGTCCCCGCAGCCCGGTCCACCTCCCCGCTGCGGGGCGAGGTGAGGCGCGGTTGGGCGCCCCGCCGACAGGGTCACCGGCGGCCCCGCCGCCCACACCCTCCCCACGGCCACGGACGAGGGAAGGAAAATGTCGCCGACGGGCCCGGCCCCGCCGGCGAGGGCAAAAGGGCGCGGAGAAAGGGGGACGGGGAGGCCGGCGGCGGGGCCGGCACCCTCCGGGGTCAACCGGGCTCGGGCCCTCCTTCCCCTGGGAGCTCCCTC
>WUAM01000431.1:12941116-13003826 GCA_024336885.1 Actenoides hombroni
CTGCTGGCGGGCCGGGCCCACGATAGCGAGCCACGGCCCCCGGCGGGAAGGGAGCGGTCGATCGAAGCCAAGGGGTCTGGAGGTCCCGAGAGCCCCTGGCGTTTACACTGCATCATTTTCCTAGGCTTTTCTCTCAGTCCTGTCTGGTTTTCCTGGGCTGAACATCCCCACAATTAACAGCATATATGTTTTGAAGCTACCCGAAGGAAAGCTTTGCTTTCTCAACTACAGACCCCTCATCAGGCCACCCCTTGGATGCCTCATGTAGTCCCCATGTCTGTCTTTCAAAAGCGATACTACTTGGCTCCATAGCCCTGCCATCATTGCTTCTACAAAGCCTTCCATGTGATAGCAACCTTTAATTCTTTTGCTGCCAATACTCCTGCCTCGTTTCTGCTTTGGCTCGTTCACAGAGGAGCGTGGTGCAGGCTGTCCACACGTTTTTGTGACCATGAGTCTTGTTACTGTTCCAACCAGAAGGAACTGTGGGTTTACCACCACTATCAGCTCCCAGACAAACCCTAGAGGGACATCCCAAATGAACTGATCCTCCTGGGAGTCCTTTTGTCTGAGGAGGAAGACCCAGATAATGATTTTTGGGAAATCTTTGTCACCACAACTGCTTTCCCTCAGTGTGTTGGGACTACACTACCTTTGGGACTTGAGATAACAAGGAGTAGGTGCAAAACTTTCAGATGCAGAAGTGCACAGCTGAGACCACTGGTCATCAGCCAGAGTCACAGTGTTGTAGTCCATGGATGAGATGTTGATGAGTCACAAGGGAGCTCTGAAATGCAGTTATGCCCTGTGGAGAACTGCAGCCCTCCCACGTCTACCACTGTGGCTGGTCAGTGCAGGCAAGCAAAGCTGTGTTTGTAAAGCCAAACTCCAAATATTCTGCATTCAGGTAACATGAGTGGGAGATACTGATGAGATGAGGATATTTTTGCTTTCCATGTCTGTCCACAAGGATGAATCCATTTCAAAGGCATAAGATCCCTCACCAACAGAACGTTGGTACCCACTGCCTCTCTGAAAACATTGGGAGTATCATCTCATGCATATTTAGAATGGCTCTTCTCATTTAGTGTTCTCAGAAAGGAAGGAAGCTCTCACATTTGCAGTCCCTGCTTTTAAAGAGCACTCACTACTAATTTCTTGTGCTTTTAAATGTGATTTACTTACTCTTATGCAGTGTCACAACAAATTTATGCATCAAGTTTTGCTTCCCAAAGTGCAGGACATTAAGAAGTAGAGAGTCTGCACATGAGCCAGACATCATCAAGAAAATGAACATCTTCTCTTTCTTTCACTTTTTAAGGACTTTTTAATTTTAATAAAAGAATAACTTGACAGAGAAGGCTACAGCTGAAAGTAAATACCAGCTGTAGTGCTAAACAATTCCTCACATCGTTACAGGTTATAACTTTGTCAATCAATAATAATATATTATTTTCAAAGACAATTTAATGAGTTGCCAAGTCTAAAACATAAAATATCATCATTCATTAACTTTAATGATGTAAAAGCATTCAGTCTTTTAGTGTTTGTACATGCCCACAGGTATCAGATTGGAATTTGGTGAGGTCAGGCCAACGTGTGGCCCCTCTATAGGGGTAATATCCTGCAGGAGACGGTAGGAGACATCATTCACTAGAGGACACCCAAAGCTGGTTTCTCTTCCCAATTATACAGGTGCAGCACCTCTGTTCCAAGTGACAGAGGCTGCTTACCTCCACTGTAAATGTATTTAAGTACATAACTTTAATGAAAGCAACAGATAAGACGCCACAGCTTTTAAAAGCCTCAAACCAACATATAAGGTGCAGTTTCATCTTCTGCCAAGCACAGAGATCTTTCACATTGTTATTACATTTCCAGAGATTTTACGAAACTTCTGTTTTAAAGAGGCAGTTTGAAACTGTCTTAGACAAACTGAAGTTGAAGATTTTTCTACATGAGTTGCTGAAAGATCCTTGATAGCCCTTATGTACAACTTTGCCATGGAAGATATCCAACAGTAACGTGGGAGAGATTGGTCTCTGGTCTTTGTTGCAAAAGTTTTTTTAAAAATGCAAGGTATTTCACACAGACAGTCTCAGAGAAACTGCCGGTAACATATACTTTCTTTGAGCACCATGAATCAATTGATAAACCAGAGCTACAAGGAGGACAGGTTTGTTCTGAGTAGACAGGAATAGTTTTAATTTTTTTGTCATTTTCAAGAGTCCAAATTTAGACTATTTAATTGTTATTCGTAGGATGTACCCTACAAAAATATCTGCGAAAGATCATTAAGACCTCACTTAAGAATGGCATAACAGCAAAGTGAAATCAATAGAAACAGCATCCCCATCTTCCTGAGAAGGAACACTCCTTCTGGGCTGGAGGAGAATTTGAAATCAGGAGAGAAAGAAATGCCTTGATTTTTAACTACTAATTGAACTCAAGATTACTGGCATCAAAACAGCATTCCTGGGAATGGTGTTTAGGATTCCTCCCACTAGACAAAATGAGATATATTTTTTTAGACCATTTATTGGAGATATTCCACAGAGCAAAGAGGCCCAAACATATCACTGCTGTCTCCATGGCAGCAGTTTGCATAGAGCAGTCTTGGTTGGCATCAATTTCCATGGAGGCAGGAGGATTATAACACAAATGACAAAAACTTTTAGAGGAGTTCTTTCAAATAGTGTGAGGCTTTCTAGAGTCTGAACCATAAAACCTCCAAATATGAGCTAGAAGTAGTGTCCTCTTATACCACAGTTTCTGTTTGATAGGAAGCATTAATGTTATATACAAACCCTACCTTAACATATGGAAAGCAATTCCAATTAGGCGATATAAAAAATGACAGACAAGACATTTTTAACTTGAAGGTGATCAGCTGTTGTTATGTTTTTGTTGGTTATGATATTGGCTGTGCAGAAAACTCCAAACATTCACTGAAAAGCCCAGTGCATGCCACGACTATGAATTTACAGAAGGAAAGGCCTGTGTTCTGGAGTGATCCAAAGTCTAAGTTGTTCTTTTGTCCTGCAAAGCTTTAATGATGCTCAAAGTTCTGTAGTGAGCAATAGCCCAAGACTTTCCCAGCCAGGTAGGTTACTCCTGCTAAAACCCCATTAGACTTCAGAAACATGATCTATCCACATCCCTGGAACACCCTAAAAGCCAGCAGCTGCAGACAAGAGCACATTTGACTCTTATCAGGTGGATCCAGCCCCTCACAACATGCAGTGACAGCTACTTTAAATATGCCTACAAGCACATTAATCACCTTTTCTATCATAAGAGCACATTTCTTTTAAAAGTGAGTGACCTGGGTTCAAGATCCTCCTTATCTTTCTCGACTTTTCTGGTTTTTTTTTTTTTGTTTGGGTTTTTTCTTGGCTGATGAGTGACCCAGTTTCATCAGAATAAACAGAGGAATAGGGTGTCCCCAGAGTTTCCAGATGTTTAACCCTGTGTGGTATTTTGCTCCATCCATGGAATTTTCTTTTAAAATCTGATTGAAGAAAAATACCGAATTTTATTCTCGCATACTGTGCTGGGAACAAAGCTGTAAAAATCGAGGTTTCCGGTCTTCTAAAATTTGCACATTAACATGTAAGCATCCAGACTTTTGTCTGAAATTGGCACCAGCTCATCCCAGGTCTTCAGTGGATAAGCCAAAGGAGTAATTTCAGGACCTTGTAGTAATGATGGATTAGTGCTTGATAGCACTCTAGTAAGCTACATCTATTAAAAAAAATCCTCAAATTACTGTCCTAAGATTTTAATTTAGATATTTAACCATAGAATTTTAAAGGAGATAAATTTCCATTTAGGGAATATGTCAAGGAGCTATGGGTGGCCATTGCAAGTCAACAGCACTGCAATTGCATCTGTGGCCTAAAACAACCATATTATTTTAAGAGGAATCTCTTTTAATAATTTTGCCTAAATTCATAAGAAGAAAACTTTCTTTTCATGGGAGTAAAGTGTTTCTCAGTCAAGCTTAATTCATGTATTTTCCTTCTGCAAGAGTGCCCAGTCTTGAAACAGTTATTTCTCTCAATAGTAACCTTCCAGTCTTTCAGTTTGAAGTACAATTTAGCCCATCAGAAATACCTGTAATAAAAAAAAACCAAAAAGAAACAACCCCCCCAAAATACCAAACCAACCAACCAAATAAACCAAACAAACAAAAAAAACCCACCCACCAAACCAAACAAACCCAAAAACAACAAGAAAGAGAATTCATGCAAAATTAGAAAAGTATTATTTGGCAAGTGATCAGAAAAAGGATTCAAATAACTAGCACAGACATTACAAATTACATGTTTGGGTTTTTTCCATAATCCCATTGCCAGGTGATTACTCCAAGAAGGCTGAACTAAGGTTAGTAGAGTTTTAAGCATATTTAATTTTCATGTATGTCTGTTATAGGACAAGAACCAGTTTCTCAACTGATGTTAATTGGTTTCATTTTATGATGTCAGCTGATAATCTTTTTCCCAGTGATGATTCGGCAAAAAGGCAGCCTGTCCTAAAACCAAGCCGGTATCTGTAGCTACTTGCTTACTACTCACTCTTAATGGTATTAAATCACTGATCCTTAGTTCAGCCATCCAGGTGTTGTCTGAGCAATGCAAACAATTTTCTGAGTACTTCACAGACATGAATGCAGCTCCCAAGAGTTGTGCGTCTAGAATTGCACAGAGATTAGATCACTTACCACAGGAGCTGGGTAACAGCATTTCTGTGGTTCCTAATCCAGACTCTAGTCACCAACACCAATCTGACAAAGTGGACAGATATAAAAATGTTTGTGATTTGTAAAAGCTTCAAAGCAGAAGCTCCTAGTATCAAGTCTATCCACTCTGTTGTAAACTGTTTCTTCCTTAAAAGATGAAGAGCTCTTTTTAATTGGACTTTTTTGGCCTTGTTTTTGCGCTCATCAGAGAGAGCATTTGTAAGAGGCTGTGCTAATGGGGGCTTCCTCTGTTGGTTTTCTTGTAATCAAGCACAATTTTTAATATTTTGTGTCATGGATTAAACTGACTTTGGGGTTGAGTCTTCCTGTTGCAGCATAACTCATCAGACTGCAGTGAAAGGACAGAGAAAGCTATTAGATGGGAGTGACTAATGTGGATATATCTTCTCAGGATGATGATGTTGGTCATCTCAAATAAGAAGCTGACCATCAATTTACAAATCCCTGTAACTCTCCAAAAGAGAAAGGCTTAGGCAGATGAATACTAGTATGAGGCCAGGAGCCAACAACACTCATTTATGCTGCAAAATGTATTTTGTATGCATTATATAAATCTGCGGTCATTTGCATTCTCCACTATCAGATGTACCTACTCTAAGATCTCCAGACTTGAGCACTAGGCCCTCAGTCAACCATGAAATCACAGGCCAGATAAGTTATCTGTCTGTGTATGTTACTCTTTTTGTCTTCCTTCTGACTCTGAATCCCTAAAATAAAAGTGTCCATTCTCATTTTTTGAATAGAAGACCATTTCAGGCTGAGTGCTGCACAGGCAAAAACTGTATTTCCTGAACCTCCAAACAGATTTTATCCTCCACTCCTCCCTGTCTTTTATAAATCACCTTCCTCTCACTTTGTCTTTCTGCTTCTCTTTTTTCTGTTCACATTTTCCTGCCTCCTTCACAGTTATTTCTCCAGTGACTTACACAACTTTCTTCTTCTTTATCCCTCACAACCTCTTTTTTTTTTATAGTTCTTCTGTTCAGTATTGCTCTTCTTCTATGCCTCCTGGGGTTTTTCCTTTGTTGCACTTACGTTTGTGTGTTCTTTTGTCTCACTCTTGATGTCCAATTTGCACAGGTTGTTTAGACGAGAAAAAAAAATCTTACATCTCTTAAGTCACTGGAGTTGCCATTACAATATGTGTGGTTTTAATTTAGGTCATTTAAAAAGAATTTTAGTTTCTTGTCAGTTTTTCTAGAAACAATGTGATTTGCAAATAGAATAGTGGAGTAATTTAGATGGTATGAACTTCTGATAGTTTTCTTCAAACTATCTAGTTTTTCTTTAGCTTAAAAAAGGAAATTTTGACAGCATGTCCTTAGGCAGTTAGACTGTCTATCAGAGCTTAGACTTTTTAGACTAAAATTGAAGATCAGTTCTGCAAGATGCTGAGTGCTTTCCTAAATTCCCTTTGACTTCCACGGTCAGACTCCTCTAAGGCTCATTTTTCATGCTAAGAGCCTGAATTATCTTTTCACATGTGGATTCATTTTGGTTATATTTACGCCAGAGTAATTTGTATTTGCTGCCATAAACGTGAATTTCCACTAATGAAACACGTTTTCTGAAGCACTGCTAGGTCTCTGTGAAGGAAGCAATGCTTCTGTCAGAAGCAAGTTTTTCTGGCTGATAATAATAATGTTCATATGATTACTGTGTAAAGATTCATGTCAAAGCCTGTGAAATTTGTGGACAAAACTCCTCCTGGCACAGGGTATGTGTGATGCCAATGCTTTCTTTGAATGTATTGATGACCAGCCTTTTGAAAGAAAGAACAGCACCTGATAGGAGCTTCTGAGGCCTAGACTGAGCATGGCAGAAAGAGGACCCTGGAAGTACTGCAGACTGCCACCAACCTCGGTGACTGCATCAGTTTTGAATGTCACCATTTGGGAATTCTGGGCTAATAGCACACTGAGCAACATCTAGTATGTACAGCTGCAAGATGTACGTCTCAGAATTCCTGAGTTATCACTGGAAATGAAGCTATTTATAGAAAGATGTCCTGGCGGATACAAACATTTCTGAGAAATAGCAGCAAGAAGATATGGTATTAATGCTCTTGCAACTAATCACATTGATAGGTTCATGGGACATGGTTTCCTGGTCTTCACTCACAGGAAGACAGGAGGAACTGGCATGTGCTGAGCACCTTCCTTACATTAAAAAGTACAGTCACTTCAACAAACCTGTTTTATTCCTACCATAGGTTATAATATTTAAAGCTACACATAACCAGGGCAAATGTTGTGTCTGTTCTCCTGCATAATACCCACCATAATCCTTGTGTGAACTAGTGCAGGTCAATTCTAAAACAATGTTATTAAAAAAAGAATCCCTTAGATGCCTTTTGGTAAAGGGACCATTGATAGAGCATTTGATTACAGTAGGCAAAATTTAATTAAATGAACACTGAATTTACATGCCTCTGAAAAACCAAAGAAAACAAAATCCATCTATGCAGAAGGTCACTTTAGAAACTGTGCTCGTCAGCAACACTGACATGAAGTCAGCTACCCGACGGAGACATAGCAGTGTTTCACAGTTAGTTAATAAGAAGTAATTCTTTAGGTGAAAATCATTTGTCGCATAGTTTATTTCAGTTCCTCTAAATTCAAACAGCAAATTATGAATGTCACTGAAGAGTCACGGCAGAGCCCAGAGAGCTCCTTGAGCAGATGAAGTCACTGGGTTGCTATGTTTATCCTGCCTCACATTTCTCACAGGCATCTGAAGCCTGTATTATCAGAAGGAGCCTTGGCATCCAGCACAATAGCAGGTTTATGTTAAAGAGAAAGGGTCCCACTCAGGAGCGGCAGAACACGGGCTGCAATCCCAGTAGAAGCAGCAGCACTGGCTTCCTGTGCCCCGGGCTGGAGTGGGGAGAAGGGGAAATGAGACACTGTGGCTGCATGCTGCAGAACAGAAATTACAGCTCACAGGGATTAACACACATATGCCAGTGAACATTTTCAACACACCCCCCCAGCTAGGAAAAAGCTGATATGTGGATTTTGAGCACAGGTCTTAGAAATATTTCTTAAAGAAAAGCTTGTCATTGTTTTCCTCTTGCTTCCAGGATTGTAGCAGACAGTAAAAGATTCTGAGCAACGAAGGTTTCCAGTAAAGATGTTACCCACATCTTTACTGAGCCTGACTCTGTGACAGATCTTTGCTCAAAAGCCCTTGGAGACTCTGCAGCAGCTGCTCACGTTTTCCAATTCCCACCAGAGCAGGGCTAGAGGAGATGACAGAGGCATCATTGGAAAGCCATGATTGGCACTGCACTGAAGGTGACACCCAGCATCCAGCCCATCATACCTGGTGCTGACCAGCTGAAGGGGATACCAAACAGGGAATGGGCCAGACACCTCTGTGAGCTGCCACAGCCGTGACATAGGCAAATGCAGCCAGGATGGACACACGGGGTGGGGAGGAGGGGAAATTAAAAAAAAAAAACCAGTAAATTATTTTACTGCCTGGCCTGGGCAGCACAGTGGGGTTCAGCACATGTGGCTGCCACCTGCAGTCAGTCAGTCAGTCAGTTGGTTGGGTCCCTGATGTCCTCAGTGCTGCAAAAGGACCTGGTTCCCACCTGAGTCACTGCCATCAAGAACTCTGCCAAAGCTGGCGTGGTTAGATGGGGGCAAAGTGGGCCCCCTCCCTGCTCTTTTGCAGTGTTGCCTTTTGTATCATCTACCTTTTTTCTTCTGCTTTTCTTCAGTTGATTTTGGCTTCTCTTCGACACACATGGTTCCTGCTTCCTTGTTTATCTTTTTTTCCACTTTTGACCCAGCACTTGTTAGTCAGCCTGTTGTTGTAATTTTTATTAAATGTTTATTATCATGATGTCAGTTAGCAGTAGGTTTTTTTATTTTTATAGCATCCTAGAATTTACCTCTTTTTCCTTTTCATTCCCTTTATTTTCTTCCTTCTTTTCCCTTGTTGTCGTCCTTAGCTTTGCTTGACAGCATTCCTCTTCTGCCTTTCCTCTGTTAGTAAAAGCAAGGCAGCGTCACGCACTCAAGGGACTTCTGCATCCCTAAGTATGGCTTTGGAGTACAAACAAAACCCAGTGTTTCAGCAGATCTATTTCAGTGCCTTCTGTGGCTCCCACTGTACTAGTTTTTAATGTATTTATTGCTGTAACTCTTTGCGAGTTCCTACTGTCTTTATTTTACAAATGGAAAACTGTTGTACAGAAAGCTCATGAACAGATTTTACACATATTTGTAATACTAAAGCTCAGATGTGAGGTTCACTGAAATTAATTATTCTGAAAGTCTAATATGGACAGCTTAAGCTTTTCAGTAGGATTTCTGAATGTCCAGTAAGGGAATGGCTGCAACTTTATATGGACAAATCACTAGAAATCTGGCTTTAAGTGATGTCAAATTCACCCCAAGATCTAGGTTTTTTGGCCATGGCTAGCTACTGGATATGACATAGTTCTTTTAGAGACAGATGAAACATCTCCATATTAGCCATTTTTACGCCCATACCTTCAAAGTGATATTCAGCAATAGCACTGATATTTCCAGTCTTGTCCCCAAGCTGGGAATACTTCATTTTCAGTTTCATAGCCTTCAAGGTTTCTTAAGCACTTCTGGTGCGCAAGGGATTTTCCCACTCAATTTCAGTTAGCCAGCAGCTGTGATATACCTACATAGTTGGTGCAATACCTCTAGTTTTCAGTCTCTCATATGCTTCCTCTCCTACTTGCAATGTCTTTCCTGAGGCCGTGTGGGGCCGGCTGGGTGGGCTGGTACAAATTGTTCTCATCAGCTGATTTCAGGTATCTGGTAATATTTTGACAGTGTTAATTCAAAGCAAGAGCTTTTTTTTTTTTTTTAACCTGTCCCAATTTATACCATCATGGGTTTGTATATTCAGCTGCTGAAAATCAGCCTGCACGTGCAGTAACTTTGGACAGTCAGAATGTCCATGCTTCTTCAAAATATCCCTCTGGGAATTAACATTGCACTTGGTCTATTCCTGAGA
Organism: Actenoides hombroni; assembly: GCA_024336885.1. Lineage (NCBI taxonomy): Eukaryota > Metazoa > Chordata > Aves > Coraciiformes > Alcedinidae > Actenoides > Actenoides hombroni. The sequence continues at coordinate 12,950,883 of WUAM01000431.1, forward strand.
GAAAAGGGGTGATGTGGTGTTCTGTGAATTGGACCTTAACAGTGAGTACTGCATCCCATTCCCAGTTATGAGCTGATATTTACTGGTTTTATAATTCTGAGATGAGATTCACTTACATTTTCTTGATTGGCCTATAGTTGCTTTTGACACAATAATTGAGAGCCAATACACTCCAAACCACTGTACCAATTATTGAACAATCTCACTTCTCTCAAGGGAAATAGAGTAAATCATCTGAGTAGTGGAAAGGGAAATATGTCTGCTGAAAAATATGGTTTTATGAGCCGATACTGGATCTGATAATACAAATGCTGGCAAGAATGAAAGGAAACCCAGTTCAGTTTTGAAAAAGGTATGTTTTCATATAGAGAGAAGTTGTCTCTTCTGGGACCCTTTAATTTAATGTACATTGGTTTCCTATTTTAAGAAAACAATTTGCTGTTAAACACTATGCCAGCCAGACTTACATTTTTTAAGCAAAAAACTCTTTGTCCTGAAGTATTTTAACAGCCTAAAGAGCAGGAAATTGCCTGTGACATTTCAATTTTTCCATTCTAAGGCAGAAATGTTCCGAGGTCTAAAAATAGCTCTCTCCTGAAAAGCACCCTCCCTCTCATCATTGTAATATACCATAAGCCATGTGACAACAAAGACATTTCTTTCTGAGCCTAACATTCCTTTTAATCAGATAAATCAGCAGTTAAGACTGTCTTCATTTAAAACTGCTGAATTGAATGAAAATGTTTTTTTTACTGACTTAATACGACTAATTTGATGACCTACTCCACAGGACAACGTCTCCAGTTCCTCCTTCTTCCTGCAACTGAACACAGACGATGCTGGTCAGAGTTGCAGATCCACCTGGGAAGAAAATCTCAGTAGACTTTGTGCTATCTGCCCATTTTACTATTAGGCACTTTTCAGCTCCATCCACTATTCGAGCAATCATCTTTGAAAGGAATTTTGAACATATATTCATACACATTTTGGTCTGTGGCCATGAATGGACAGGTGCAGTAGATGATACACATAAATAAGGTTAACAAAAGGCATTATGCGGTAGATGAATGCCAAGGAGTATGTTACGGAGGTCAAAGATGATGCCTTATCATTATGCCTAGATACCCAGCAGAACTCAAAGGGAGTCTTGGCATTCAGATCATTCCCCCAGCAGTGAATTCAGACATGTGAGTGAATCACAAGATACTTGTTTATTGTCAACTCGAAAAAAAAATAAAGCGAGGCTGGTTTATGTGTAGACTGAGGCCAGTGTGGAGACATTCCTAGACAGGGTGGAGCCCACAAGGCAAGTGGTGCTGTCACTGAGGAGGCAGCAGGTCCCAGTCTGCACTGAAGCTGGAGACTGAGCTTTGTGATATGATCTCTTCAGTAGTGAAATTTGCTTAAGAGGTTCTTGCCCCTTATCTCTCTACCTCAAGGCCCTGACCACTCGCCCCTGTCTGCATTACAGCTTGCTGCCTGTTCTCAACTGTGCTACTACAAATGACTGTGGGGCCAGGCTATCATGTAGGTCTCTAAAGCAATTTAGCTTACAAATAGCCTTCAAAAAACGTTTTGCATTTTTGAGTTTGAAATCGAAAGAATTTCAGCTGCCTGATTTTGCAGACAACCCTAAAAATAGCTGTACAAGTACCACCGACATGGTAACAAACTGAACTACTGAAAGGTAACTTAGCTTCTCAAATTCTAAAGCAAACAAGTCATGAAAATATGCACAAAGAAACTATGCCTCCTCGCTAGCGAAGTAAAAGCACAGAAGCTTTACTTGCCTCCAATACCAAAATCTTCATGAACGCAAACATTCACTAGAATTTAATGAATCACACAGCCTCAAGCCATCAAGATTAGACAGGCTTGATCCCATTGAAATCAATGGAAGCTTTGCCTCTCCCTTGCTTTGAGCTAAAATGTTCTTTTTTCCTATGTTTTCTTCAGGGAGTTTTAATATAGCCTGGTATTTGACCATAGACTACATTTTATCATGTGTCAACATATAATCTGGACCATGTGACTATCGATAGACTCCTGTATTAGAGACCTGGGAAGTACTGTGGGAAAGGGTGCCAAAAACTCCGTCTATATCACCCCTGTGTCCTGAGATACGCTTACTCATGCCTACAGTCTTCATGGCACTATTTGTCTAAACTTATTTCTGTCAAAATGTTGTTTAAAAAACACCCGCATATCTCTTTAGGTAACCTAGTCCAGAATTAGCTAGGGAATTTCCTCACCATCTCGTCTGTGTTTGACATACCCCCACAGTTCCATAGCCCCACATCAGGATAGATGAACATAATCGTTGGTGGAAACAGCCGTGGCAGAAACACAGAAGCTTGTCATGAGTCTGGTGTTGTTTCTTCCTTTTTCTTTTAAACAAGAAGAAGAAATGTAATTCAAATCAAGTTGTTTAGTGAATATAGCTAAAAAACCCAATTGGGGTCTTGGACATTTCTGTGCATACATGAACCCCTAAAAAGTTGAAAAATCAGTCATTTTCTGGTAAAGTTCAAATTCCTTGCCATGGAATATTGGTTATTTATTAGTGTGGAGAAATGCTGACATAAACACATAGATCAAACTGATTTTTCCTTACAACTACAATAAGATAAAATCTAATATTATTGTAGGCCCCATGGGAAGAGATAACAGTTCTACTGACTTGCACATTTAAAAATGAAACCTAGAAACATTGTAAAAGATGTACCATAGAAATCAAACTAGAAAAAATATATAATAAACAAACTATAAAATCACTTGCCTTCATTAAAATACCACTTGAAAGTGCTTTACAGGATTGTAAACACTCAAAAGATAAATCCTTGCACCAGATGAAAAAACTACCAGTGATGATATAAGGTGCTGTTTCAAAAGAGACTGGAAGACTAGAGAGGAAATTAAGGTGCTGTAGAGATTCTGTATAGACAGTACAGCAAAGTAGAGACCACGTGGAAGGTGTGGAGGAAAAATTGGACTGCTAGGACAAGTTGAGGTAGTAACAGTCACAAAGAGTAAGACCTGGTTTGCTGGCATTTTACATTTTCTTGTAATGTGCAAGAATTTTTGTTACATTTTCTTATCTTCTTTCTCTGAATCAATAAGTATTTTAGAAAATGGAGGACAATTAAAAGAGTAAAACCAAATTACTTAGATTCCTGCACCATTTCTTTAGAAGTGTAATAACTTTTTGAGGAACCTGTTTTCAAGAGATCATCAGTTTGTCAATACTGTTTACTCATTCCTCTCAACCTCTGATTTTTAATTTTTTTTAAAGTGCCCTTATTGCAGCATTTGGGACATTTCTCCCTGTCTTTTTTTTTTTTTTTTTTTTCATAATGACACTGGCATTCAAAATGTCACTTACATGACAGATTCATTTCATCTAACTTTATCTAGCTTAGGTGAAGTTTGGTTGTGTATGCCAGAGTTAGCAACTGTAGCTATTATAATCATTACAGTGAGTGAAGAGAAACAGGTTTTTAGGGAGCATGTCATCTTTCAGCCATTCTAGGCATCTGTTTTGAAGAAAGGCTGTCTTTGTCTCTACATTGACTATAAATGGAGCCAGAAGTGACCAGTTTATGTATAGATGTCTACATCAGGTCAAATGAATCATACCCTGAAAGTTGTACTGAATATTCCCGGTTACTGAAAGCACTGATTTTGACAGCAGTTTAGTCATATCTTGTAGAAGTTGTTTCTGTCTTTTGCAATACCTTTGGATTCAGTGAAGTGTCTGATGAAGAAGCAAACACTTGCAGACTTTTTGGCTCTGCCTAAGTGAGGAACTCAGAGCACACCTTGCCTACAGGCAAACATGTTGCAACATAAAATGCAGATAGCTTGCAAGAAAAACAGAAGTGTTAAAGACACAGCTCTTTATGTACCCTAGAGGGAAAGGAGAAACTGGCAAGACCTTTGTAAGACAAATCAGGGAAGACTCATTTGACACAACTATGATGACACTCATATTACCGGTATTAAAAGTCTTGACTTGTCACAAAACATACTTTGCTACAGATGCAATTAAAAAATGGATAAAATAGTTTACTACCAACAAGGAAACAGGTTCACATTTAACACGTGCTATTTCACATTTTTCTAACAAGACAGTTAATTCAGAGCCAGCTCTTTGAGCATGGTAAATATCTTACACAAAAAAAATAAATAATCAATAATGCTTATATATACAAAAGAGGACAACTGTTAATGCTTAATCACAGTTGCTGCTCAACAGCAATTATCACAAAGATGAACTTCTGGTTGTATGTGGCAACTAAGATGGCAATTCAACTGGTTTGTATAACAAAATAGTGTGGCTACTATAGACTAAAATTAGCTTCTGCAGTTCCTTGACTATAAAATTACTTGTGCTGCTGTCTTTATCTCTTGACTACCCTCTTGTTCTGAAACAGCACAGGGGGATTTATCCTGTCAGGCTTGCATGATAGTATTTGCAGTCACCGGAAATCTGTACGAGAGAGAAAAAGTCCCACTTAGCAGCAGGAGGATGACAGCTACAATCCCGATAGGAATGGCAGCACCAGCTTCCTGTGCCACTGGGCTGGAGGGCATGTAGTAAGAAGGAGGAAAAGCAATGCTCTGGTTGTGTGTTACTGAGTAGAAATTCCAGCTCACGGGAATCAGGACACACAGACCAGCAAGTATGTAGAAGAAGCCACCGACCAGGAAGAAACGGGTAATGAGAGTTTTGTGAGTGATTCCCATGTAAACATATCTCAGAGCAAATATTGTGGCAGTCAGTCCCAGAAAGCCCATGAACATGGCAATCAACAGGAGACCCTGAGCAGCATAAATTTCATGGGGGATGGAGAAATCATAGCCACTGAATTTATGGCAGAACTGTTCTTTATAGCCAGGCGAGACATGAAGGTAACTGATGAAACAGACTTTCCATATCCCCACCCAGGCAATGCCAGAGGAGATGATGGTGGTATTGTCCACGTGCCACACTCTCCATTCCACACTTCCCAGTGAAATGGTACACAAGATCCAGCCTACTGTACCCAGAGCAAACGCAGCTAGCTGGAGGTGCGAGGTGCTGACCAGGGAGCTCATCCTCTGGAGGTCTTCTGCTCTGTCGCAGACAGGGTTGCCATGTGAAAAGAGAGTGGCACTGGAAAGAAGCACAGTATAAAGTTACAAAGGTAATTATTGTTTGACTGAATAGGTGAACCTGTTAGTAAAAAGAAAAAGCAGGAGAGAATACATGTGCAGAGGAAGGATGGCAATCATCTTTCCCCAACTGTAATGAATTGTTGACATTTAAAGTCCATAGACAAATAATACATAGGTTTTAATTCTGTATATGTATCACAAGAAGAAGAAAGGGTTTCTGATTGTCTTCAATTACAATCTCCTTTTTACATTCACAAAAGGAAAATTCACATCTTTTCCCAAGTTATTTTCTTCCTTGGTAATTTGGCTGTTACATTCCAAAGTCCTTATGCACATTACATGCAATCAGGAGCCCTAGGGGTACAGGCTGGTAGAAACCAAACCTGACAAAATCCTCGGGATCCCTAGATCTTGCAAGAGATCTTACAAGGCAGCCACAGAAGCCACGCTCCTCTCCCCTGGCAGCTGTGTTTTTGTGTCTGAACAGAATTCTGCTTTTGTGCTGCCCTTACTGAGAATTGCTGGGACCAGTGCTAGACAGAAAATGCGTAGTTCAGAGGCAATTCCAGGCCACAAAGTCTAATAACGACCATTTGACCATTTTTAGGTTGTTCAGCTGTAAATGCACTAGCAAAAACAGTTGAATTAATCAGAAATATAACACTCTGTGCAGAGGCTGGAGCCTGGATGTGCTGCCATTGCTTCCCCACCCTCAAACTTTAACCAGGATTTCTTTAGTGTTTTACCTTTGCAAATCACACTCATTCATAACCTGCCCAACTTCTCCAGTTCAAATCATTCTAATGACGTGGTGGAAGATTTTAATCATTTAGCCTAGCAAAAGATTTTAGGCCTGTTTGCTCACTGTACATTCTGAGTGCAAACTAGGGTTTTCATCTTATTTTTTGAAAGTCTGTTAATTTCCCACATCCTTCATATGACCTTCTGAACAATTGTAGGAATCATTTATGATCAGAGAAGATGTGGCCTTGATTTTATTGTGTAGATCTGAAAGTTCCTAGGGATCTTTATATTTTATGAATTATCTAAAATAACTTTTCTCGTGCTCCCATTTCATTCAAGACCAAGTTCACTCTAATAATAAGATAGACATGCAACTGTGTTTTGTTACTAAAGGAATAAATTTTCTATTTACATACCTTAAACTAATAGATTCAGTTGGTGGTACAATCTAGTTGCAAAAATCCAGCTGTGGAAATCTTAAATAAAATCTTACATAAATCTTAAAAAAAATAAATAATATAATCATAACAATATGGCCTTAAGCAAACACTGTTCATCTTCTCATTCTGGTGCCCACTGTGTACTTACTTCAATCCCGAAGCTGATGCCACTGATAAGAGGATGCGACAGAGTGGGTTCTGACACCAGCCAAACATGGCAACGTCTGTAATTTTATCATTTTGGCCTCCCAGTTCATCTATGTATCCCCAAGAGGACTGATTTCCTGTAGAACATATTAATCTCCATTATTGTAAATGTACATTTAATCCTTTCCTGCATGGAGGAAATTGCTCTGGAATAGCCTCCTGTGTTTTTATCTACTTAAACAAAACCAATTTATAAATGCTATCTCAATCTGCTTTGTTATTTACAAAGTGGTTGTAAAGCCCTCTATCTAATTAACAGTTGTTACCAGCCATATAGCATAGTAGCCCCATAGGACATTACGGATGGTTTTCTTGCTGTCCCAGTTCCACATCAAAGTAGCAGTTTCTGTTATGTGTCTACTGATGGGAAGATGCTAGACAGAAAAGAGCACGATCAAAGGAGGCCTGAGCTGACACCTTTCTGCTTCTGGTTGGATCAGCTGAGCACACAGAGGCCAAACCAGAACCATATTAAGATACCATTTTGTGCAGCACTGATATTGCTGTAATGCTTTTTGTATACTTCATAAATATTCAGTTAAACAGCGTGCTGATAGCAAGGTCATAAAAGATAGGCAAACAGGCCCATCCATGTCACTGAGAGCTGTTCACCATATGATATCAGCATATATCTTCATGGATTGAATTTACTCAGCTGTTTTCCCACAGAATTAACTGAGATCATATGATTACTGAGCCCTCTATCAAACCTTCCTGTGCTAAGTTACTTAGAATGGTTAGGAAAGTATTTATTTTTTTTCTCCCATGAGATTCACCAAAAAAAAACCACTGAACAAGGAAAGATGCAAGATGGAAGAATTCAAGGCTTATACAATAATTTTGAAAACACTGGAGAATGACCAGCTTACAAAGATGAGCTTTAAATGAGGTACCAAACGTCTAGACAAAAAAACCTGCTTATGTAGGAAATGATTCACTTTGGCTCATTTCTCTGCACCCTGCCCACTGGAACTTATTTGATCTAACCTGACAGTACTGACTGACTGGGAGAAAAATCAAAGTGAAAAGAAGTACTTTTGAGATCGATGATGAAATTGAATTACAGTTCTCACACGCCTGTTTTGGAAAACCAGACAGAAGCCTGTATTTACAGCCTTGTGGTATTAAGATTCAGCAAGAAAATAAGGAACAAAATATCATGGTGAAATGCTTACAGGAGTTTGCTTGCTTTATGAAAACATGTACAAGTTAAACCAAAGATCTAATTCCTGATTCCAGTCTCTATGGTTATGAAGATTAATAAACATCCTATAGGTTTTTTGCTGGTAGCCTCAAATGAGAACAGATACATATCCCTTGCCAGAAGCATTGCTTTTAAGGGAAGACTTTGGATAAGAACACAGTCTCAAGCTTCTGCCATAAGCCCTGCCACAGGTCGCACCATCCCAGGCACCTCAGGCACGCCATAGGATGGGGGCAACCCATCGAAGTGGTCCAGCCAGGGCACCAGCTGAGATCACACCTTGTGCCTGCCAGCGGGCAGAGAGCATCAGAGAAATTCGTTTTCCCCCACACGTAGAGAGATAACATTTCTTTTTCAGGACTACTGTGACAAGCATTGCAAAAAAAATTTAAGAAATAAAAAAATCAAACTATTCCGCTTAGAGATGCCAAGTAAAACCGGGAGTGAGCTGCAGAGGGCGTCTCCCTCCAGGATTTCACCCATCCCAGGCGCTCACTTGATGCAAGACCTCGAGGAAGGAGGAAAGAAGGAAACCTCCTAGCCAGAACAGCGACAGATCCCTGCCAGGCTTTCGCAGCCCCCTCTGCACCCGCGGACCGATTCAATGCCTCGGCAGCCGGGCTCCGTCAGCAGCGCCCGGCTCTGGGGAGACCCTGCGCGGGTCCCCATCCTCGGGAGAGGGTGCAGGGGCGGAACGCAGCTCCCACACCAGCACTGCTCTGCCTGTAGGCTTCAAAGACAGAGACAACCCCCTCGGAAAGGAAGAATTTGATCCATCGCTAACTTGCCATTCACATAAAAAAGGGAAAAAATTGCCTTGTTTGGGTTTTTTTTTGGTTCCCCCCCCCCCCCCTAAAACCTTTTGGTCCCTGTGCAAACAGGCTTTCCAGCCTTCTGACAGAAAGATGTGAAAGTTCAGTCTCTGCTTGCTTGGAGCTTTATTGGCTAAAACACAGTTCAAAGCCCATATCATATGGCAATCTGGGCTAACAACACAGACAGCATTGGCATAACCTATTGGCAGGTTTCATGCTTTAGTAATTATTTAAATATTTTGAATTAATTTAATTAGTATAGGAAGATTACCTATATGGTATGTGGTCTGAATAATACAGTGATGTAATACAATTACTATATGAATTTCCTAAGGCGAATGAACTCATATTCAGTCAGCTACAGGTGGTCTTCTGAATAATTAGTTGGTGTTATTGGCATGCAATTCTCGATTTGGAAGCTCACGCAGAGCTGCAGATTTCAGCATCCAGAGTTTTCATGCCACCTATTTCATGGGACGGAGGTAGCCTACAAAGGCAATCTTACCCAGGAGCAACAACTAGGTCTATGTGGTGTGTATGTCAGTGGACAAAAAGCACAGATGAAACTCCTTTTCACTCAAAGATGCAAGAGAAGAGTGTTAAGAGGTGGCAGCAATTCCGTCAGCTTCTGGGAACAGTCATTAGAAAGTCTAGAAGCAATAGCTAAAAAAGGAGAGCTTCTCACCTGATAGTCTCTTGCTATCATTTTCTCTCTTAATACATCTTTCATTTCCTTCATTTGGAAGCACTTTCCTTCATGGATGTATTTTTAACTTAATAACCTACCTGAGTAAAAGGAAAACATAAACTTTCTAGCATTCAATGGAAATTTGCAGAGATGACATAAGGTAATGGTAAAAGATGATAGATGCTAGTGAACTCATCCAAATATAGAAACTTGAAGGATCCTTTTGCCTTTATTACTTATTTTTATTTCAATCAAACATTGCACATTGACTAGCTGTTTATGAAAACTGTGTTGAGCCATTGCCCATATACTTAAGGGACAGAATGAGACAGGACTTTCCTCCTCTTAGTTACTAGAAACAGATGATGATGCCTGGGAGCAGTGTTGACTTTCATACAGCTTCAAGTTTGCTTCTAGAAGAAAAAATGGAAGAAAGTTGCTCTCTCACGTGCCAAATAGTTTCCTAGAGGGTTTTTTGGGTCATCTGTGCATCAGGCTTACCTTTAAAAAGACAAAAATGAAATGCTGCAGTTGAAGAAGTAAAGGTCACTTTCTCACCTCCTGATGTACTCACCAGCGGGAACAAACAGAAATGGAGCTATACTTGAAATTTTGTCAACACTTCTTTTACTTCCAGTAATTTCTAGTGACAAAAGGCTAGGGTATGATATCAGTTCTCAGAGCACAGAAACCTAAACGGCACCAAATGCATTTTTCACTTCTGGAGTTGGTACTGGGTCCTCTGAAAAGCTGTTTTAACTACATTCATCAGACTATATGTATCAGCTGGGTTTCAGATCTGCTTTCTAAAACTCAACCTGCCTTAAGCTCCTGAAACAAAGATTAAAACAAACCTACAGGCAAATGCAGGAAAAACAGCTAGCATGCTTTCTTAATTAGTGCATGTAAATATAATTGCGTCTTTCAGGTGACTGGATCTTAAACTCCCTCATGGGTTGAGGGACTGTGCCAGGGGCTGGTGTCCAACTTGGAAGGTGACAAAAAAGAGCGACCCTCAACTATGCAATCACCTGCAAGACTTGTCTTTATATGCATCATTTCATATGATGGGTTGAGGGCCAGATGGCACTAGCTTTCAGTGTCATGGAGGGAGTTTGACATTTAGAAGAGGTCTTGTAGAGGCTGGTGTGTGCTAGGTAGTATATTCCCCAGCACCAGCAGCATTCCTTCTATAGTATTTCTCCCCCTCTGGGACCTGAAGCACCAGGCAGAGCTGGATGGGTCAGTCATCAACACCTAGAGCATAAGATCAAATACAGAAAGAGGCTGAAGGGAAGTGTAAGATGGAGCTGGGGCTCATCATATGAATTTATGGAAGTCTTATAAAAATTGCATGATCCTTGACATGACAGTCAAAGACTGTACTAATGGTCTAGACCCTTGAGTTTGGATGTGTCCAGAAAAGAACTCGACAAGAATTTTTTATCCTTCTGTCACCATTGTTTCAACACAGCTCTGGTTGAAGTGTAGCTTTATCCCTAAGGATATCTTCTTGCTGTGGTCAGCAAGACCACAGTTGTTGCTGGCAACAAGAGTTGCCAGCAGTGGCTGCTAAACCAACCTATTGCTAGCTTCTTCAAAAGATGTTTAAACAAACACTCAGTGTGGCAATTCTGTTGCTCCTGGTTTTTTTAGGTGTGAAGTTAGCTGCATTTATGAGCCCTTCCTTGAATATAGTCTCCTTGACATTCATGAAATCTTGAACCCTGATGGGGTTCTTGTTTAGGCTTCAGTTGTCACTATCATACTCATTTTGAATTAGAAGAGACAAAGTAGAAGGGCATAGAGTGCTAAAAGTCATTAAAGAGTATCCCTAGATTTAACACGCCTTATGTACCCCCTTCCTTCCAAATGTCAACATCCAGTGTTATGAACTCTGCTGCTTCAACTTCCTCATTGTGTTTCAAAACAAGTAGACCAAAGCAATCTTCACTTCTGTTCCACCAAGTAAGAATACATTGAAATTCAGCTGTGTAAAAGTTCTACGCCTTTTTCAGAAGATTTTGTTTGATTTGCTTTGATGGTAGGATGAAGAGAAACTGATAATTTAAATATATTCCTCATTGTTTTTTCAGGCCCTCCTTTACTTTTCTGTTGTTGAGTCCACATTAAACTCTTGTTAAATAAAGAAATGTTGTAAGCTTGTAGAAGACAGTGAGATGGCAGTAGACTTGACCCAGAACCCAGATGACCCCATATTATAGTTTCTATACATTGTTTTGCCTCTGCCTTAAAGGGAGTTCCATTTAAAGCCTAAGTAGAACAGTTTAGGGACATGCCAGGATAAACAGCCACTGAAAAACCAATGCAGATACACTGGCTGTGTTGAGGTGAGATGCCCTCAGGAAGGTTCAGAAAGCAGAGACAATACCAAAAGTTTGCCTACTCTGGGTGTTGCGCACATAGAAAAGAGTGCTAAGGGGTCAGGAGTGTGACTGAGACAACCACATAGAGGTCCCAGAGAGCTCACACACTAGCTCACACACGACTGGGAAGAAGGCGGCGCTCAGTATGGGCTTGGTGAATGGGAAGATGTCACCCAGGAGGAGTCATCTTCCAGCCAAAAGAACAGGAGCTAATGCTACTTGGTGCCTGCTGGAGAAATGAAGAACAACTGAAGCACTGAGAGCATCAGCCTCAGTGCACCTGGTCAGGAGGAGCAAGCACTGCCTGTGCCAACAGCAGTGCCTTGGGAGCTGCCTACAGAAGGGGGAATGGGAGAGCACAGGACCTGCATGCAGAGACCTGGTGAAAAGATTTTCTTCATAGACATTGGGTGGGTGGTTGACAGGAGAGCTTTCCAAAAGGCTGGGAGACAACGCTTGTTTCTTTGTAGGTGGCAGCACAGCTAAAATAAAACACACTAAAAAAAATGCAACAATAGAAGAGCAAAGTGTGACTCTCCCTGTTTGCAGCCTGTCTGCCTGTTGAAGAATGATTTTGCTTTAGGAATTCTACTGCAACTTGTAACCACCTTGAAGAGAAGGTTCGTGATAAACTCTTCCTATCTAAAATACACCCAAAGTTGTTTTTCTCAGCCTGTGTAAGCAAGAATTAATTTATTTCTATTTATTTCATGTTTTAAGCAAACATTTTTGCTTTAGATGTTGCCAGGCACCACATGCATTTTTAAATTAACATTCAAATTCTGCTTTTATAAAGTTTTATAGCCTAGATGCAGCTTTATTGGTCCATACTGGACATGATTTACTAACCAAATCCTTTGTTCAATCTAAGTCTTGCAGCAGAAAAGGAATTTAAAAGACTCTAACAGCACAGTAATTAAGAAGGTCTCTTCACAGAGTCACAGAATCATATAGGTTGGAAAAGACCTTCTTCTTAACAATATCCCTATGATTTAATGCTTGAAAACTTAATTCTTCTATTCCCAACTGGGAAAACATTCTTTATAGGAAACAAATATTTAAATCTCTCTCTCCATCTGTTCTCTATCAGCACTTCATAAAATAAGTCGTATTAAAAAAAAAGGAGACTTACTTCTGTCAGTCTGAGAGTTGCCTAAGGCTTTGAAGCAGTGTCAGCTGGATGAAGCAAGTTCCAGAAGGGAGGTGGCAAAAAATGCCCGTGCAAATTGTCCGACTTGTTACTCTACCAAGTAGGTACCTCACAGTTCCTTGTCATTCTCCCACTAAGTCAACAAAGATGTAGGAAGTCAGTTAATCATTAACATATTATAAAAAGATGAAACCTTTACCATATGCCTTTTTTTTTTTTTAGAAGTGCTTTAAAACACTTACCGAAGTACACAGATAACTCCCATGGAAAATTCAGTTTTCTGTAAGACTCCCTTTCAGAACATCTGCCCTTGTGACTACATGATTTTCCAGCCTGAGACCACCACAATGTCCCAGGCTGGCAGCCTGAAGGACACAGAATTCTCATCTGAAAGAGAATGAAGTGATTTCATAACCCTGTCTTTGTTAGAGTTTACCTCCTGTATTTATGCAACCAAAATTAGTGCAGCTCTACAGTGGGAAGAAATATAGAAGAGAAGGAGGAGGTTTTCTGAGGACTAAACTCAAGCTAAACAGATCTCTTGTTGGATTGTGGTTGGCATTACCTGTACTTCAGTGCAAATAGTGCCATGTTTGCTATCTCAGATTTAAAACAAAACAAAGCAAAACAAAACAAAGCACAGCAAAACAAAACAAAACAAAACAAAACCCACAACACTTAAAAAAAAAATAAAGAAAAAATTCATTGTTTGCCTTGCTTTGTGGTTTTCCTGTGAATGTAAACAATGATTCTTGCAAATGGTGAAAGAGTTCTTAAGTCCATTCTGGTTTCTCCACTTTGCCACCTAGAATAAACTGTGTTAATCTCCAAATGATGCACTGGCTCCTACAGTGGAAGGACATTTCCTTGAAAGACAAGGAAGTTTATTTCACAGAACTATCCTGAAATAGGAAGCCCTCAGTGAAAAATTCTTCTCACTTGTAACGTGCACCAGGGCTGGTCATTGCCACCAGTAAAGAAAGCTGCAAAATAGCATTAATCCATACACTTCAATTTTCTGCATCAGTTTTGATTGAGTTCCTCTCTTTTCTTGATGTATCTTCCAGCAGATGCTGAGCCGCTGGTTTCATGTGCAAGTAGTGCAGTCTGGCTATGGCGACCCAGTCTTAACTTCTGCAGCTCACCAGGTTGGGATCTCCTCTCTGGCTGGTCACAGTTAGACAGTGTTAATTTGTTACACAGGCAAATTCAGCTGCTCAGGTTTTGTTGTTGCGTGCCAAAAAGCTCTGACACGTACAGACCCCAATGGGCTTCTTGTCATGTGAGACTCAAGTATGGCCTTTTGACATGGTGATGGGTCTGCTGATTCAGAAGGACAGCATCCTTGGGCAGTAGGCAGCTGGATTCCATTTCTTGGATGTAATAACTATGTGAGACAAAATTTGCAGGCAATCCTATTGCTCACTCTATGTATGAAGCTGCTGCACGCAGACTATTTGACTAACCATGCAACAGGAGTGGCACCCCTACACTTCTCCCAGAACAACACTTCTTGGCCCCTCAAATTCCGCATCCCTGACCTATTTCTTCTGTCACAAAACCAGCCCATTGTGATGCTTTAAGATTAAATTTTACAGAAAAATAATTATTTCAATAGATTTGTTAACTGCCATTAGTGCAGTGAAGTTTAAGTCAACTGGAAATCTACAGTGCTTAGCCTGTGATAACCAGCAGAATAAATACCATTAGCTTAGTGAGAAATACAATACGCATAAAATGGAATGGAAGCAAGATAGGAAGCAAATGACAGTATTAAGTGGTTTTTCTTCTCAATATATGATTATGACTTCTATAAAGTGTTTCCTTTTAGTGTATTAGGGACAAATTATTACGAAGCAGATGGAAATTAAATAAGTTTCTGACTGTCTTATTTAAAGTAACACATTTTATGCATCACACTTTATTGTTCTTTGAATGCCAATGGTTTATACTTTTTCAGGCAGAAAACATTTGCTTTCTTTCCCCTGTGGCCTTGACCCAAAGTGCAGTGAAATCAATGGGAATAGTTCTGCTGACTTCAAAGACCTTTAGATGAAGCCCGGTCCCTTCTGTGGTTTACAATTTCATTGTTAAATACCACAGAACAGGAAATATTTGTTTCAAGTTATTTTTCCTTTCATTTGCCACATTGAAAAAAACCAGCCTGAAATCAAGATGCTGTGAAAGATCATTGCCTAAAGAGTGGTACCAAATAGGCAGCAGCCAGGGCCCCAGGAGGGGCTCTGAGGCTCAGATACATGTACTTTCTTGCTTTTTTGTTTCAGGCCAAAGGTTACTTCTTCCAGGATGCACAGCAGCCTCCCTGTGCGCGGCTTGTCAGTTTGTTATCAGTGAACTGGGGAGTAGAGTTTTTGCACCTTCACTCTTTGTCAATGCTTGTCCTCAGCAGCTTATCAGACCAAAATGCCTCTCCAAATCCAACACTAAACCTGAATGTGGTTCTAAAACTACAGCTCGAATCTGAGAAAAATATTTACATGAACATCTTTCCTAACTGTCTACCTCTATGGCCAAGCTAAGTTGTCCTTTGAAACCTGGGAAATTCGGAGATGAGAAAAAACACTCTACTAAACTGAACACATCTCACATCACAAAGTGCTTCAGAGCCCAGCAGCAGT
This sequence comes from Actenoides hombroni, assembly GCA_024336885.1. NCBI lineage: Eukaryota > Metazoa > Chordata > Aves > Coraciiformes > Alcedinidae > Actenoides > Actenoides hombroni. The sequence goes on from WUAM01000431.1 coordinate 12,966,314, forward strand.
GTATTCTCTGCCCCTTTTGCACGTGCCTCTTCAAACACGGATCACAAAATACATTGTCAACAGTATCTTAAATGACATTGAAGAGCAGGACACTGAAAAGAAGAGGATGTATTTTCAGAGAGCGTGCAATAACCTCATTGCAATTGTTGCCCCACTGCTGAGTCTAATCCAACAAACAGCCCACTGGACACCTTCACAGGTAAACTTTACAGCTGTTGCCATAATAAACACCCAAAAGCCAGGTGGGCTTTTGAAAGGGTTAAAACCCCTTGCAACTTCATCGGGCATGCCTTAGGTGGGGGTAGAAAGCTTCCGGATGACGGGGCTGGGAGCGCTCCAAGTGGGTAGGCTCTGTGTTGCTCTGCAGATGGAGATGGCCAGTGGTGGTGGGATGGCTAGGCCACAGCAGGATCCTTCCTGCATTCCTAAATGCAACTCTCTTGTCATAGCATGGCAAAAGACTTGGCTGTTTAAAGCTTGACTTTTGGTTTTAGAGGGGTTATCACACTCTTTGTCCTGCAAGCCTGGCTACAGCTGGGAACATCCAGCAGCCCGACTGCCCAGGGCTTGCCTTGAAAGAGAGGCACCCACTGCCAAGCTCAACACTCCACAAGGAAACATTACAAATTATCAGATACTCGATACAATCCCCAACTATGTTCATCCCATTCATAGCTGCCAGAGGGTGCTGCTTGCTTTTATGGTTAATCCCATCAGCTGGGAGGTTCTCTGGCCCCAGAGAACTTGGGAATGGTTTCGTTGTGCTACTGCCATTATGTCATTGCATTTTACTGGTGTCAGAAATGTTCATTCTCTACCATCCTTTGTGTTAGTTCTGTTTATGTTTTTTCCGGCCAGTGTGGGTGAAATGAAACATGTTTTAGCCTAACATTCCAGTGGACTCTGACATTACATAAGGGATATTCTATGTTGTCCCTTCTCACAAGCAAGATGATGTTCAATGTCCAGTTTAGCTGTTGGAACCTGGAGAACCTGTACTTCACCCACAGCTGAACATGCTTCCTTCCAAACAACCTAGCACAGCACTATTGTCCCTATCAATGATCAAATACTTGTTTAGTCCTTCATTGACCCAAACTACATCAGAGATCTTTCATCCACCATCAGTGCCACCCTGCTGACCAACTAGCAACTCTTTTTTTATCCTTAGCTTTTCCTGGATTGCCCTTATAACTGAACTACAAGATTTGCAGAAACTTCCTATGAAGGAGTTGACCCTTTTACTACCTGTCCATTAAAGACAAGGGGGAAATGGAAACACATACAATACATCTGCCCAGATTATCTCTGACACGGGTTGTTCAGATGTTTTCTTCAGAGATCAGACACCTTAGATCCTTTGAATTGACTTGGTATTAGTTTTTGAAGCAAAAATGAGATGACAACTACAGACTCAATAATTTCAAGGATGATTGCACTGTGATCATGGCTCAACAAGGGGCTGATTTAAAACCAACAAAATTTGCCTTTGGCTCAGCAAGAAATCAATGTTTTTTTCCTGGAGATACAGAACACAAAGGATCACATGCATAAAATGAAGGGCTGCTAAAATTAGACGCACTCTTGTGGTTTGGGTTGTCTTCTGGTTATTCCCAGATACCCAAAAGTAGGTCATTTGAAGCTTAAGAAAGACATTTCCCTCAGACTTGTTGACATTTTAGAGCTAGTCGAAAAGACCACCTGATGGCAGGATGTTATCAACATGCTACTCTCAGGTTTCTCTCAGCCTTGGCAGCGTTTCTGCACTGTGAGAGCACCCGCCGCAGTGTTACACCACCAAGCTTTTTCCACTTCATTAGAGCTGCTGTAGCAGCTTGTTCTTGTCAGCCGTTAAAAGTCACAAGAAAATAAAATTCCTATAAATTTCCATTAAATGGACCAAAAGTAAGAGATTAATAGAAACCTTTAGCTGGTACCATATCATGAGGGTTTTAAAGCTTTCCAAAACAACTCCCAGGACAATTCGTGGGGCACCGTTAAAGTACTACTTCAGGAGAAACATGTGAATCACTGGTTACTTATTAGCTGATCATGGCTATGATATCAACTACAAGAAGATCTTCAGGATCTTTACTGATGCCCTAGAAGGGTTTCTGTGTCTTTACCCCCCTTCCTCGTTATCATCATAGCTATATAATGACTGTGATCTTTCAACTGACCAATACCCTATTAAGATTGCTGCATCAGGAAATGTTAGATAGAAATGTTCTGGCAAGACATAACACAAATAAAGTAGGATTCTGCAAGAAGCAGAATAGATTTCTTATCATCACCACAAGCAGGGGTGCAAGTAAGGAGCAGAAGGATGCAGTTCCATAAAGACCTCCAGACAGGACAAATTCCGTACATAAGTGAAAGGCAGCTGCCTTTCAAAGGTGTTTTATTACAGCAACTCTGTCTCTGAGGTAAGACAGCTCTACTTTTTATCCTAGTGCTAGTCTGTCATTTACCTGGGTGCTGGGGGAAAGAGATGTCAAATCGCTCCCGCTTTCCTTCAAAGCACTACGTAGCCTGCTTACAAATTACAAGGCAAAGGAGATAAAAGGCCATCGATCCTCCAACAATGAGTGCTCCAGCATACAGAGGGGACAGTTTCAAGAAGAGGGGCAACCACCTGGAAGGAGCTGATGAAGAGAGATCAACTTTATGTTGGCCCAGGGAAGATTTTTTATGGGCAACTAAGCTTGTCAGTACAGGAGCACTGGTAGGAGACTCGCCCATATACGATGCATCATCTTAGAAAACATGAAGTAAACCAAAAGCAAACAGTAACTAATCAAACCAGTATAAAGAGAAGCGTTTGTGGCAATTCCTGTAGGTGCATGCGAGGAGAGGGACTGTAATGGGAGAAGAAAGATTGTCTGAGACGTGCTGCCTGGAGCACCCAAGCCCCATTTACAAGTTGAGGTCTTGCAGACACCCACCTATTTTCCTGACCTGTCGGTCTACAAAAGCCACGTGTTATAATTACTACTTCTCTTTTAAGACCCCAGATATAAAACAGTTGGCAAACTAAATATTTACCAAAGTAGTCACACCTTGGTATGTGACCGTGTAACACAAGAACTTCAAACAGGAAAGGTGGATTTATGGAGACCATAACATTTTCATTCTGAATTTCCTGACTGCCAGAGACTCAACGTTCGACCTTCACACTGCACACTTTCCCTGCCCTTCATGACAGCAATACTGTACTCCTGACACCCTGGAACATTTGCACCTAATTTTTATTTTCACATGTCTGTCTTGTGCTCACTGGTTCTCCATCAGATTTTTTCTGCTGAGTAAGTCTCCTTTTGTATGTGATGGCCGGTAGAGCATACACACTGATCTTTAAATCTTGGGTTTGATAGTCTCTCTACTCTCTAATAATTCAGATGAGTCTTTTCTCATGTTTTAAATTTTTTCCACATCTTTGCATTGGATGTGGATAGGAGAACTTGACACAGTATTTTGGAAAGTTTATAAAGTTTTCAGTAATATCGCATAGCAAGATACTACTTTCCTCATGTTCCCCTTCTCCTCCAAGTCACTCTTTCGGCCTTTTTCTAGAGCAGAGAGTTCATATGAGCTGTTCATTCACTGTGACCCCACATGGTTTTGGAGTGTCATTGTTTCCTGGACTACATGTCATCACTCTGTCCATGTGATCTCCATCCATTGCTCCTTGATTAATTGCTTTGCATGTCACTGTGTGAAATGGCAATTTGTTTGAACACACCCAGAATACCTATCTTGCTCTATGTGACTTTCCTCTTCATTGTTTGCCATAATGGTGACCATTACCACTGTGCACGTTTGTAATCATCTTTTATTTGTGTGGTGGAACTGCCCATCGCATAAGAACACTGGTCTAAATAACTCCACCCTTGCAAAACCAGCGTGTCACGTAGTTTTTTTTAATGTGGGTTTTTTTGGGTTTTTTTTCCCTTTTGCAACAAAAAATAGGAGGAAATACTATTTTCTTTACTTCTGGAACTCTAAGTGTGTACAAATACACAGAGGATTTGGAGAACAGAGTAACTGAACAGAGCTTTGTTAAGGACACCTGGATCTCAAACACCAGAGACCTATCTTCTGTATTCAAATCTAAAGGATTCAGTATGTGCAGGCATTTGACAAACAGACCTGCAATTAATGTGTGCACTACAATACCCAGGCTTTTAGAATTTAATGCTGAGTTAAGCATCTAAGGCATAGATTAATCCCACTTTTGATTTCAATGCTTAAATTAGCTTTGTATGCCTAGAGAAAGAGAAGGTGGGGGAGGGAGAGGTATCTGGTTTGAACCAAGCTCTTCCAGTAACTTTTTCAGCTTGCCTATAGAGGCCAATTAGGCTCCCAATTTAGGCCGCCAGCTATGTAACTAAATGGTAATTCAGATATAACACCCCATACACACTGAAGAGGAAGAGCTAGACTTCAATACTGATATTAGTATCAGTATCTGCACCCAGGCAGCTCAGACTAGAGAAAAAGAGGAGAAAGGTCCATCTGTAGCTGTATCCTCAACAGCCTTTGGCACTTAACACTGCAATTAGCCAGCACTTCAAGCTTGGATGCAGAGACTGATGTTATCTCCCACATCTGGAGGGTAGGAGGGGTACTGTAGCAGATTCTTGTCACCCTTCTTCCTGGACTATTTCTGGTTTCTTATTCACCGATTACCTACCACGAACTATATAGGTATTCCTAGGAACTGAAACCCAAGATCCTCTGCTCCCTGTTGGTATCCAGATACTGAGGCTGAATATTTAGGCCTGCTTTGCTTCTGGCTTTCTAAATCATGCTTTCCTGGCAGTACGTTATGATCCACCTTAACCAGGAACTGGTTATTGCTCTGCCCTCAACCAAAAGCATGATGGTAAAGCAAGCTCTTAAGAAGTGGCAATTATGGAAGCAGAATCCCAGAGAACAAGCCAGGTCAGTCACTCAGTAACTGTGTGATGTACTGTATAAGATGGAAAACATCCTCATTTTCCAGCCTGGGTGACGTAAGCATCTCAGCACACCTATCTAGCTGGGCTGTTTAGAGAATTTAGGATGACTAGAGAGAAGGGATCACTTCTTCCTCAATGCCGAGTGCTCGCTAGTGCCAGAGGGCTGTGCCAGTGTCTCCTGAGCCAAGAAAGGGGCATTACTGAATGCATTTAACAGCACAATGGTCTCCTCACACAGTGAGACCTGAGATTCTGAAATTCCAAGTTGTTTCCCCTAAGTTTAAATTTCAAAGATGCTATAAGGTTTTTCCTTTACACTACAGTAATTAAAAAAGCCTGCCCTAGCATATGGAGACAGTATGGTTTTTCTGTATCATGTATGGAGAAAGAGAAAAGCAGGAAATTCACAGCCCTGATGCACTTCACCACTGGTTTAGTTTTTCTTCCTTCAGGGCACTGATCCTTCCAGGTTTTCTTAGTTTTCACTTCCTCGAGATCTGTATCACCCCATTACTGATAAAAAGAATTTAACTGCTCCACCCTTTCAGGCCAGGCTTGGCCACTTCTATCATCACAGCTTGATTTCCCTTTTTATCTTTGGAGGAACCATTACCTGCATGTGAAAGCTGCTGAGGCTGTAACTCTTGGGAGTGGTTATGAATAGTACTCACAAGACTCATGCTTTTATATTGAGATACCGAGATAAATTATCTTATGTTCTATGGCTTATTATTTAGTCTGCGATTGCTCATTGTATTTATGTTTCTCTGAGGCTGTCAGAAAAGACACAAGCCTAATTTACCAGTAACAAACACTTTGTGAAGAGCAGGCAGCTGGGAAGCGAAACAGATGTTGAAACTAAATGCTTGAAACAATCTTCACTGGGAGAACTTTGTAAATTCCTCTCAGGCTTTTGGACTTGACTTTACTAACGTTTGGGTAAAAACTCTTGTAACTAACTATACGTCCACCACGTGGTTTACAGAATGTGCTTTCCAGCAGGAGGCTGGCAAATGATGCCATCACAAGGAACAGCAGCCAATTAACAACTCCTGGTAGTGAATGTCAAACCACAGCTTTTTTTTTTTTTCCACAGCTACTATTGGTTCCTCTCAAGAAAGATGCTTGGAATGAGTAAGGTCCTAGTTAACATAGTTGCAAATAAGTATGTGCTTAAGAAAAGCCTTTCTCTCACTAACTGCATTAAAAGACATGAACACAGGTCTAAAATTCTTGAGTATTCTCACTTGCGACTTGTAGTACACAGGCTTCATTTTCAGTAACATTTTGCTGGAGATGTATGCTACCGAAAGCAAGTATCATTGTTCTTCTGTATCTTTCAACACCTTGTACACCTTCAGCTTTGCCATCACAAATCTATTTGCTTTCATTAAAAATCTCTCCTGTATTGAGATGAGCAATTGCAGACAGCAAGTAAAAATATTTCAATACAAGTGCTTAGGTGGTAAGAAGCTTCTTGGTTCTCTAGCCGTACAATTGTATTTTGGGTTAACTCCTCACACCTCTCAAGCACAGAATTCCTCGTCCTGCTTCATTCCAGAGATGCCAGAAACCACCACATTAGCAGTCCAGATAGTCTCAGTATCCCACCCATGGCAGCAGCCAGCACCAGGCAAGGTCTTCAAAAGCAGCAGCAGGCAAGAGGTAATGACAGCGGTTAAGATTCTTGTTAACCTGACCAGTTAGCAGCTTGTTGCATCAAGAAGAATTAGAGGAAGCGAGAATTAGATTTGTTCTCAGAAAAGACTCAATTGCTTTGACCAAAATAAAACTTAGCCCAAGACAAACAACAGCCTATCTGCCTGCATGGTTGCAACCACAAAAAAGGTCCTAAATGTAGCCTGTCTCGAAAAGATACCTGCTCTGCTTGTAGGCGTGCTATTGTAGTCTGAGAGAGAAATTACCTTCTGCTATTCAAACTGCTCTGAGCTTATTTCAAGTTAGATTTTCTCCTGAGAGGCATTAAATTAAGTTAACCTACTTCAAATGGAACAACTTTATTCACAGTAATATTATCGAAACAGTAGGTAGGGAGAACAGAACCCAGGATTTCAGAGGTGAGCTGCTGAACCCATCTTACAGTGTGTAGATCATTATAATGAGTTACGTTACAGACTGGAACTGCAGTAAGTGAAGGGTATAAGCAATTCACCTCTGCTGACAATTGACTATATATAGTCCAGTACTTTCAAGATGTAATTATCCATTTCTGTAACATCTACTCTGTAGGCAGGTTCCACCCAAGTATGTAGAAAAACTAATTTCTACTCTAAAAAATTAAACCCCACAACTGAGAAGCTCTTAATTAGAACAAACCTATGAACTTCTGCGATAAATGAGCGGACACCATGAATACAGGAGTTACCATTCTACTGCATACCCATTGTAAGGCCTTGCTAGCCACCGGACTGCCAACAGATTACTTCAGCTGTAAAAATGGAGGCAATTAATTACACTGAAATTAATCAGTTAGAGCGTGACCAGGAAAGAACACTGTGAAACAGTGACTCCCTTGAAATCTGAGAGTCTCAGATACCCCAAAATAGAAAATAGTGCCTAATTTGTTTAAAGAAGAGCTATTTCTTCCAACTCAAACAGTACACCAAAACTGGACTGTTATTTCCATGTAGTTGCCATCCTGCATCATATCAAGTTCCCAGGAAATCCAAGCACAAAGAAGTGGGTCCATGGACATGCAGAGGAAGATAAGAAATGGGTGAAAATCATCATTACAAGTTTAGAAAAATCCTACAAATACCCAATTATTTCCTTCACCCCTAACTTCCTTTTCCCAGATAGTTTCTATGATAAAGACCTTCAGAGACAATTAATTTCTAGGATCAAGCTATAAGAAATTATCTGTGGTCACCTCTACTATACATTTTTGTGCACTTGACAGCGTTCCCCAATACAGCAGAAGTTTCTGCAGTTACTCTGAGAACCCCCATTAAACTGAAATTAAACTGTTTCTGTGGAAGCCTGTTAGAAGTGGAGAGCTCATAGTGATCTGTTCTTGCAATAAATCTTGAGAACCACTGACTTTATGAGGTACCATTATAAACATGGGGTAAAACCAAAACACTGTAATTACCCAAGTAGAAAAATCTTAACTCCTTCCCTGGAATATATTCCCTAAGTTGAGAGAGACTGATTTACTTCAGCCACCTCATAACACATCTCCCTTTCTGTCCTCTCATACTCACACACTTCAAATACTGAATAGACATGAACACGTTTCTGGTACTTACACTGGGAACCTGAGAATGATCAATTAGTCAACATGTTAAATAAGCTGTGAAAATACAGCAAGCTGCTTCAGATCACAAGATAAATGGCCTGGCCTTTAAAAGCTATAGGCATTGTTGATGCGCACCCCGAGATGACTAACACCAAACAGTAGGTTTTGACAGTTGAAACTGCACACAAAAACTAACTCTGCATTGAAATATACAGTTTATTTTCTCGAAGTCAAGCAATACCATTTGTCAGTAGGTAAGTGTTAAGTGTCAGGCAGGAAAATGTACATTTTCACTCTGGGCTGCAGGATCCAAACAGTTAGAGAAACATAGTGGGAATCTTTCACTATACAGAGAGACCTAGAATTGAGAACAACACAGGGTGAAGAAACAGCCATCCCCAGGATGCTGAAGGCAAAACAACATTAGCACCAGATTTTTTTTTCAAAAAGCAACAGTATAGCTATTTACAGATTTACACATAACATTGGGAGGCAACCATCTGTAGGTTCCTGGGGTGGGAGATCTTCAAGTTTTAAGAAAGCAAAGGAGAGAATGGTGTCTATGCAACTGTTCTGTGAAAAGGATAATATATATATATATAGCATTCACAATATTGCTACCTTTTATCAGAAAGATCTAAATCAAAGTACTGTATACAAACACATTGTAATTATATTATTATTCACATTTCACATACACATTTCAGAGTAACCACAATATGTAAAATTTTTAAAATGCCACAGATAAAACAACGCACACTTTTCTCCAAGCTAAAGAAAGGACAAGCATAATTTATTTTGGAATTGTTTAGTTTTGGGTTTGTTATGGTCAAGGGATAAGTTTAAGGACAAAGGGATCACCTGTCCTAGGAACATAGCAGCATATAACTGTGAGATGCCAGAAGACTACATTTCTGAACTAGGAGGAAGAAACTAAGGTCAGCTGTAGGTCTTATGGAACAGTAGCTCCGTTTGACCTCAACTGATATGCATCAACATAATTTCATTAAAGACTTGGTCCAGGTACACAAAGTAGTGCACTACAAGGGGGGCAACAGGCCTTTTAACATTTGCACCTGGCTTTAAAGAATGTCATTCCAAAAGATTTTTGCTCCCCCTGTTCCCCAGCTCACAAAGAATTTGCTGATTGGCGCCTCTCTAGTTTTCTCCCCACAAAAGAGAGGATTCAGGTGAGGAGGACAGAAAAGCTTTTGTGAATGCTGCCACTGCAGGAACAGCGTGAAGAATTCTTTTCTCTCTCTCTTCAACACCCAACTACTTGTATTTCCAACCTGCTTAGCTACAGACTGTCATGCACATCAGCCTTGGAAATGGCTTCTTGTTGGGCAACCTGTTTGTCTATGGAGAGATAAATGTTTTCTTTACTACAATGTAAATGGCAAATACACAATCCAAGACTTAACTTCACCTGCAAAACTTTACCTTAACACAGAACTTGACATTTAGACACTACAGAATCTCTCTGTAGGTATCTGAGCAAGTCAGTGTAACCTATTACTGCGCTAAAACCTGAGTTAGCACCTCTTCTTAGAGCTACTGGAAATCATCTGTTCTAAGTCAACGGCAGTATCATGAGACCACAACCAGTAATCTGATACTGTGAACTAGCATCCTCTCATTTATCATTGTGCAACGGAACAAACAAACAAAACCCACTTACGTTCACAGTTACAAAGCAGAGTTGGTCTGAGTAATGCACAGTATTTACATGGCAGAAGTGTTTATATTGCATTTGGTAGTCTGAGAAAGAACAGCATTATGTAGGTCAACTTCAGTATAACTCGTCTATATAAAAACATCACAATGTTCAACAATCAGAAGAAAAAACGAAGCAGTGTCCTTAGCCTACATTTATTTTCATGAAGTGTAGCGGGTGTGGGGGAAGAAGAATAAAAACATGCATAAAAAGCACATGAAAGAGTAAATGAGCCTTCTAAATAATTTAGATGAGAAATGTTTTGAACAAAACCAGCACAGTACTTCCAGCCTGTTTCTTTAATTAAGTACAGATTGGTAAAGAAAATCACTTGCATTGCAGTAAGAGGGTGTACAAATATGTCTTGCAAAATAATAATAATAAAAAAATCTTCAGCAAGGTAGCTGTTGGATGATTTGCAAGCTGGTTTAGGAAGTGTTTAACTGAGACTGATTTTAAAGTTATTTTCTGCAAGGGGAAAGTGCCATCCTATATACAATATTACAAAAAAAAAAAATGTGTCTGATGCCACAGGATCAGAGTGACACTACATTTCAGCAATCTGAATATATTAGCTATAAGATGCACGCTTCCCCTATTTAATGTGTCTTTAATAAAAAAAAAAAAAAAAAAGCCACTAAATTTAGAGCTTCTAAATTTGTGTGCATTCATAAATTGCTGTTGGGCTTCCCAGCAGTCTGTACAGCATCTGAACATAAAGAAAGTATACAACCTAATCTAAAAAACATTGTTGTTTGCATGCACAACTGCCACAGACTTTCAACTTAGTGAGCAGAAAGGTTAAGGGTCTATCCTTTTCTGTGGAGTTTTCTGTAAGTTAAGCAATGAGAAACAGCTGTAGAGTCCAGCGATAAAAATGTGTTCTAAAAAATTAAATACATAATCCCAAAAAAATGAAAGAGAGCATTATTGCTGTTGTGAGAGCTTTTTGTCTCTTGTGCACTTGTTTCTCTACCAGACGCTCAGAAAAGCCAAGATACTCATTTGTATACTTGGAAACTCCCCCATCCCTCCTCCTTTCCCATTTTTCATATCCTTGGTCAAACTCAGTCCTTTTATTTGAGCCGTTCAGGTTGGAGGCTATCGGTCAGACACTTCAGTTGCTCTTCCCCCAGTTTGATCTTGTCCTCAAGCTCTCGCTGCTCAATGATGAGGGCCGACTTCATTTTTACAAAGTGCTCATAGTCTGCTAAGTTCTCCTCACTCAAGTAGTTCGCCAAAATGTCGAAGACAATGCGCTCTCGACGATCCAGGTTTTCCTTCAATTCCTTTGCATCTTCGTGTTGCTGGGTCAGCAGCTTCTGCTTTTCTACCAATGTCCGCTTAGGAGAAAAGAAAAACAGTTAAAAATTCACTGTCTTCACCAGGTTGGGAAAATAGTTTCAGAGCTTAAGCCTCAAAGTCTGTTTTATCTACAAAGACTTGCCTGAATACTTACGAGAGGCAGAGTAAGATTGCTCTAATAAAATGCATTACCAAACAGGAAAAAAACCATAGTGAATCAATGAAAGATGCACTATTAATTTCTATTGGCCTCAACAGCAAGAACTTCAAAGACTACTTTACTATTTAATAGTTCAAAATAGTTACATAAAATACAGTTGCCTTTGTGAAACATCCAAGCTCTCCAAATTAAGACTGCACTTGGCAACATCTTGCAACTTCAATACACAGAACCCAACTTCCACACTGAAACAGGTGCGGTTAGAGAACCCAGAAACAGACTAATTAACAGAGTGATTTGTTCTTACACAGCTCCTGACACTGCAGCATTTCACGGTTCTGCTGCAATCCTCACAGCTTCTCCATGAGACATGAAGTTGTGTGGTCTTAAGACATGAGCAAGAGAGAGAGCGAGCTGGGGCAAGACAATAGGACAGAAAAAAAGAATAGGAAAGAAAAAAAAAAAAAAAAAAAAGCAGCAGCATCTTCCCCAAAGGGCTGTAAGCTTTCTGCTTTGTGCCCTTCCAAGAGACAAAGTGGGAAAAAGGGAGGCTGAATGGAGAAGCAGGTAAAGAAAGAGGACAGGAGCGATATCCCATCTGCACATATGTACGAGCACGAAGGGTGAGGAACATCTCATCCAACTGCACCTCTCTGCACAGTAGTCAGCCACACCTGAATCACTCAGCTACACTCCTCTAGCAATATATGGAAAGAAACAAGAGCATTATTAATCTGACTTATTTCAGATGTCTGCTTAGAAGTGATCACCTTTTTCCAGAGACACAGTATGACTGGCCTACCCTGACATCAAGAATTCCTGTACAGACTTCTGAACTTAATTAAAAAGTGCCCCTAAGAGGTACCACTCCATAACTTTTAGTTTTGCTTCAGAGATTAATTTTCTTTTAGAAAGTATGTCTTCAAATAAACCACAGTCTGTTAAAATAAACGTGTCCATTTTTTTTCATTTGGACTTCATATTAAACCACACATAAGTTATGTAATAAGCATACAGGATTTACAGAGAAGTGCTAGTGTAGACTACAAAAATAGAGTCTTTTCAAGATGGAAGTATGAGACAAAGGGGAATACAGACCAGCAAGCTTTAATAGACCTTGCTGCCAGAGTTGCACACGCACCCTGTGCTGCTTCTTTCTACAGACAGCAGAAAGCCCAAAGGGTGAAACGTTTTCAGACTTTCTCAACATACTGAAAATACACAGCCTAGATTAACTCGGGGTTCAAGACAGCTATGGAAGACAAGTCACAGAAATCACACGTTATTAGAAAAACCACAGTTTAATCTTCCTTTGAGCTTATGCCAAAGAACAAAATCCCGCTACAAGCAGAACTATCTGCTGTAAAGAGATGGAAGTACTGCTCTCCTAAATTCACCAGGGGTACTGGCAGCCAAGCCCAAACTTGGGAGCATGACTGATTGCTCCCGAGAGCAGTCTTGCAGCTTATGTGTACGCTAAGCAGCAGCAGCAGAATTAGAGAGAATCTGATGAACATATTATCAACCAGCCGGTAGCTCAGTTGTAGAGTTACCCACCTAACCTTGGGAAGAAATAGTTTTTTGAGCCATTCGCTATGTTTGTCAATGGCCAGAAGAACAATCAAATGTTTAGTCCTTCATAATTTCTGAGATTTAAATGATATGGTTTCTTCTGACCAAGCCTACAGTATGACTTTAAGATGAACATAAGTAACCTGACAGTTTAAGGAAAATAAGCACTACTTTCGTTACTACACCTTAGTACCTCTGCCTTCGTGGAGGTTTACAGAATACTTAAGGTAAGTGGGATGCAGAAAGGGAGAAGACAAATAAGGTATCTCTTGAATTCATTTTTACCTCTGTCAAAGGTGACTGACACCAGAAAGCCTGTTTTGAAGGGTGAAGTGAAACACACTGTAGCAGGCTCAAGATGCCATTCTGGAGAAGGTCGTTTGAGAAATGGGTAAATGGGTCACTAGGCCTAAAGGCATAAATGATGTCAAACGGTTTCATCTGACTGTCTTCAACAAACCAAAGTCAAGCAGAGTGAAGAAGTGTTTTTCTGAAGCTAGCTCTGAAGCCCCATCCAAACACAGGCCATCTGAAGCTACTCTGATGGAACAATCTTTGTCTCCTTCTATTGACAGTTTTTCATAAGAATTTTCTCTGTTTCAAGTGGCAGCCATATGAAGAGGAACTCCCTCCCATGTATTTGACTTCCCAGCACCCAGTTACTAAACTACTACACCCCTGGTACTTGTACCTAGTCTTGCCATAACAGGTCCTGCGCGTCTAGAAACCTCATCACATCTGTGGGCTGCTGGTACAGTGCTTTAGGGTTTTCAACACACTCTGGCTTTGTTTGCTGAGGCAAGTATTGAGAAGACACTGATGTCACTGTATGGAAGGAGGAGGGCTGCTAGCTATATCAGATGAAGCCCCTTTCAGAACCTAAAATTGAAATACCTGATACTGCTCCTTGTGGCAAGAGAGACCTAGGACAAAACATCTAATAGTCAGGATATTAATTCAACAGTGATTATTTGCCTGCTGACAGACTGTTTATTTAGAAAGTCTACTTGGTGGTTCCTAGAAAGTGAAAAAATGACCGCAGTAATGTTTATTAGCCAACATCAGCTTAAGAAAAAAGAAATGAAAAAAAAATAATCAGTGATAACTAGGAATATGTTTCCCAGGGATGGAAGCAATCTCCCCTGATTTGTTTATATGGTACATCAGTAGTACACACCAAATATCACGTGACCTAGAAAAATACCAAAGGACAGCCAAAAAAGCCACACATGCCAGTCTAAATTCAAAGAAGTGCATGTGTAACCCAACATGCATTGCATTGACAGTCCAAGTACCTGGGAACGCGGTCTGTCTGAGAAGCATCGCTGACCAGCACTTTTAGATATATTTCTGATGTTGCTATGGCAAGACTTTGATTTCAGTGCACGAGAAGACAAATGGGGATTAGAATATGTTAGGAATCTGAATTTCTGTCAGTCTAAATTTGACAGCAGACCACACAGACAATTTCTGACTGCCCTTACCATACCACCTACTCACCTTCTTCCTTTTCCACACCTAGACAGCAAGCTATTTTTATCACAGCTCTCAAACTATTTCCTATATGCTCGTATCATCTGATAGCTCTTTCCCCAGCTCACACTCCCACCTTTGAGGCCATGAGGCAACTGCAACCACATTTAGAAAAACAGAGGTCTAAAGAAGGATTAAATTATTAAGTTGCAGAAGCTTTGATCTGCCCTCAAATAAGCTGTCAAATACCTTTCCTTCACATCAGTCAGAGAAGGGTCTGGACAGCCATTAAACAAGTATGTTTGGCAGCAGCTAGGGCCAAACAGCAAAAACACAGCTTCGGCCTAGTCCCAGTGCTTACAGGTTCTTATTGGTCAAACAATGGAGCACGCTGAAGAAACATATTGGCCATGTTGACAACATGAATCCACAACCCGTGGAAAAAAATTCTCTTATAATACTCAGGTGGACTGCTGGCATTTCAGCCCACAGCTACAAGTCCCAAACCCCACTTCACGTTCATTTAACTGTAGAAGCTAAACTCACTTGACACATACTGCCCCAACCACACCCACCCCCCTTACTTAATTTAGCCTTTAAGTTTCACACACGTCTACATCTCTCCTTTGGTGTGTATCTGTATTACTAGGTATCTCCTTCTCAGCCAAGGCCTGATGGGATTTGGAGCTAAACAAAATGCCACCAGTAGAGGTGAGATCCAACAGGAAAGAGTGCCTTGAACGCTCCTTCAATTTTTGTATCTGCTGGGATTCCTCCACATCACTGCTGGGCTATTCTGCTTGGGTAAAACATGTTTCCTATTGAAAAATGGTTTTTGCAATGCCTCCCTCCTGCCCTCCACTCTACCTCCTTTTTTTTTTTTAAGACTTGTCCTTCTGTCATTTCTTGCACTTGTTCCTCGCCAGACATTGTGGAGGAAACTGTAGTAGATGAGAAAAATTTTCTTTGTAACAACCTTATAGATTTTTATCAAGATCTTCACTGAGTATGAAGTATTCTGTAAGATTTCTGCATTACAGCACAAAGTGACATTCCTTTCCCCATGTTGAATTATTAGAATATTTTTATTTGCCTTCTTTTTATGTTCTTATCAGTAGTTCCCTCTTTCTTTGAACTTGTGATTAGAAGTCTGTTTTCCAGTACGCTACACCCCGAAATACCACTCTTTTCTCACCAAGCCAATTACAGTTCTAGTATTCCAAGCAAAACCAAGTCAAACAGAAAAGTTTTACAAAATCTAAAAGAAAAAGGCTTTACGAGAGTTATCCATTCACTATGTCTCATCTTGAGCTTTGCAATTTAGGTGAAACGAAAGTCAAGCAAAAACCCCCACACCTGGGTCACTAAATGCAACAATATTATTATTGGCCATTCTTACCCGCTCTTCTGGAGAGGTGTTTTCTTCCAGGTTATTAAGGGCATTTTCCACCCGGGCCAGACGACCTGACAGTGACAGCAGGAGGTTGACCACTTTGTCAAGGTCACCGATAAACATCTTGAATTTGTCGAACTCGTTTGGTTTGCAGACTTCTTTCACAATGGCCTCTACCTCCTCCCCCAGTATATTGTTTGCTTGAATGTCTTCCAGAAGGGTTTCCCGTGCTTCCCTCAGCACCTGCAGCTTCCTACTAATGCTGTCAATAAGTTCTTGCTGTGGAAAATAAAGTGGATGACAGTTAATTAGCACTATTGCATTTTTCCCCGCTTCTCAAAGTCATGTCAGAAACATAGCATCTTAATACATTAAAACTCCTGTGTGGCTCTGACAGTGAGTGCATTATTACAAATAATATGTCTAAGTATATGTCTAAGGTTTATACCTCTGGATTCAAAGGTTCAGGATGTAGGTCTACGATACTCAGCTTGACACCTGTGTTAAAGCAATTTACCTTTGTGGCAAAAGATGAATGACTTCAACCCTTCTATCAAGCATTCCTGCTTCTTCTTTGAACTGCTTCAAAGCCTGCCATGGAACAGCATAAAGTACAACGCATCCTCTTCTCTCTAAATACCAGGTTCATAATACCTTTCTGAAGAGCTATGCTTAGGAAGATAAACAGTACCAGGAAAACAACCCTGCATTTCCTACGTGATGCAGTTAAAACTAGGGCACTGCCTGGCTTTTTCTTTCTTTCTGCATAACATTAGCATCCCTCCAAGAGCAGTCTTTCCACTCTCAGAAAATCTTAGCATTAACAGTGCCTTACAACATTCCCATAGGGAAATCATAATCCCTGTGGCACAGAACAGGGAACAAAAACCTACTTCTGTATCATACAAAGCAGCCCTGTGTGAAGCTTTGCAAAGTGGCTCTGCCAAAGGACCGACCAAGCATCTTTGGCTGTCACTGTCCAATGACAGGCGAATGTACTGCCTCACCTGCAGTTTGGCAGGGTCCCTTTAGTATAAAACCCTCTGGCCTGGGATGCACGCACCCTGCCTTAGAAAAAGCACGTTGGGAGCATCACCAGCAGAGCCAGATCAAGAACCTAGATCTCCTCCCTCAGTGACCCGTATTCCGGATGTGCTGCCCGCCTACCTCCCCATGTTTGGGCAAGAGGTTCTGTTCCTCACGTGTGCATTAGCTTTCACTCGTGCACAAGAGGTGGAAGTCAGTTCAGCTAGTTGTCTACTCTAACATTAGATGAACCACAGCCTAAAAATGCCTCAGCTATTTAATTGCAGATGTCCATTTAGCCTGCAGCTAATTTCAGGTGAGAAAAATTTCCAAAGTGTTCCCTAAACATACAACTCTTGGTGCAATTTCTAAATGAAAATGATGTCCTTTAAAACAGCCATTATTTCACAGTGCCTCTTCAATATTTAAAAAAAACCCCACCATTATTCATGACATTCTTTGGGAACTCTGCTTTCTAAATGCAAATTTGATTACTAACCTTCATGATTACGGAGAAACATACTGATAGCAGCCACCGCTCTCAGATGCCACTGAACAATCATTGTCAATTTATTTTGGGAGCAAAAACAAAAAACCCAAAAGGAAGTCTGCGATCTTAACAGAAAGCAACTACACCCTGAAAATTTAATGGCCGCTTTGAAAGTAGAAATTTAACACATGGATTATCTGGGCTGGTTTTCTTCTTTTTCAATTTAATATATTCAGACCAGGTTAATCTGGATTTGGGTTATCTGTTAGTCTGGGTGCCCGAAAGATTAAGGTAGTAAGCAGTTCTACAGCTGCCTGCTTTACTGACTGATTAATCTGCAGGATTTGAATTTTTTTCCCCCCCTTCTCTCAATGCAAATGCAGTTTGATTTGGATTATGTAGGTCACAGTGTTACGCTTTCATTCCCCTCAGATGACATGCACATGCACGTGCACAATGCTGCTATTTTACCATCTGAAATGCACCAGGATACTGTTGTGCTCTATGTCACTATCTCGGGTTTTTCACTTCTGCAGCTGTGCTGCAACTTTCTCTAATGAAAAACAGTCATACGTGTGCTCAGCGTTTACCAATCTGGTCTGACATTCCAGATCAGCTCTCTCAAAGTTTCTTTCTTAAAAAAAAAAAAAAAAAGAAAATAAACCACCATTTTCTCAGTAGCATCCTATTCAGAAGTCCACAGGCAGCTGAAGCTAGCCTCTGAAGGACCACTTTTGCAGGTGAGAAGGCCTTGTCTTGAAGAAGTACTTGTCTCTCTTTAAGACTGTCATATTTGTTAAGATTTGGATTATGATCACTGATTGCTTCCTAGTCAGATGAAGCAGCCTTTGGATGCAGCAAGGGTGAACTCACTACATGCTTCTGCTAACCAGCAGAAAACCTATATTGTGTTCAGTATCTACTGAGCCAGAAGAGCTCCAATCTACATCTTGAAACTGGCAGATGAATAATTTATAGCTGTGAATTCTGTACCAGTAAACAAGAAAACAATAAAACTTCATCGTTTTCCAGTAATTCTTACTGATCTGAGTAGCAACAGAGAAAGCAGCTCAGTAGAGTGCTGCTCAGCACACTGTATGTAAATTATTCCGCTCACAGCTCACCACCCCATTTCACATGAAGTTCAGGCCTAAAAGCAGAAGAAATTTCATATTCTTCAATTACTTTTACACTCTTCAGGAGCTGCTGAAACCTTCCTGAAGGCAAAGGGACAAATCCTACTCAGCCACATGTGGATTTTGCTAACTACAAAAACCCCACTCTTGTAGCATCTTCAACATCTGGTTCAATAATTTATAACTGTGGTAAACCTACATTAAACTCAGTATATGAGACACACACATTCCATTCCATGGGAATAGAAGGATCATCACAAAGAATAATAAAAAAAAAATAATTAATGAGTCTATATGAAATTCCTATACTTATTTCAAAAGAAAAAAAAAAGCACCACACATTTCTGGTTTGCAGAGCAGAGAATGACAAATGGTAGAATCATTTCAGAGTGTACTGTGATTATGGTATCTCATAACAGAACCGACTGATTTCTAGGAAGCAAGGAACAGGTTCTGGGCGTACGGCAGCTCTAAAATAACTGAAGTTTTAAAGTGTGCGATTATATATTCTGCCTCTTTCATAAAAATGCCTTGACCCAGTTACCACGAGTTTTATACGTTTTCTGATAAGATCCAAGGTGAAAGCCCACTGAACTGAGTGCTTGCATCCTACTGCACGTGGAGGAGCGGGGAGAGAAGCAAGCAGCAACGCACGCACGGCTACGATGGTATGTATATGCAGAGAAGAAGATGGGGGAGCTCTGCTAGAAGCTCTTCACAAAATACTTCCTATCTCATATGATTTGTGGAGTATACTGGAGCTGCAGAGTAGAGGGAGGAGTATGGAAAGGGTGAACATGATTCTTCTGTTAACAGACTCCGACACAAATGGTGCTTTTGCTTATAAAAGTTTTAGTATTTAGTTTGTTGGGCAAACAAGAAAGGTTTAATTTTAGCACACCCCCACACATACACTCCATAATTAATGAGAAGGGAACTAATTCTTGCAAAAATGATGAACGTGACCATCACGCGTGGCACCAGATAAACCCAAATTACTCAAAATGCAGTGAAATCCGTAATTTGTCTAAGTAGTACAGCTGTTGGGTGCAGTGGCTGTCTGGCGAAAGGGTAACAGCAGCTCTCCTGCTGCAACCACACCATGCCCCTGGCAGTGCACGCCTGTATTGACTGTGAGATGCAGTGGGGGCAAAGGGAGGGGAGGGAGATCAAAAAAGACCCCAGAGTGGTAACAGAAAACACCACAGCCCCCTTGAATGCAATGGCATCCACTCTTGCCACTGAACCAGAGGTTCAGAATCTCCTATGGAATCTCATTCTTAGCTACTAAATAGATTCCTAATATTTAATTACAGGACATTTCTTTGGGACTGAATTACCAAATGCACCCTGGCAGTTGATTATTAAGCAGAGAGCTGCCTTTTAACAGAAAAGATTTGAACACCACTTGTGTGTGACTTAGGTAAACAGAGTTAAACTACACTACTGTAACGGATCAAACAGACCATTTCCTCCAGATTGTCTGTGCTGGAAACTGTAATTAAAATATTTCGTGCCAAATCACTACTAAGATGAGCGCAATGATTTTAACATAGGACAACACTTTCTCAAACCACAGAAATGTCATTGTATCACCATTTTAATAACAAGGGGATTATGTTGACCTTAGATCAGAAATAAACTACTAAAGGATGGGGATGAAGAAGAGTGAAGAATGCTGCCTCCCTTGTCATGAGTAACTTCCACTGAATCCTCTAAGCTGATTAGCGATTTCCCACCACTACTGTTATTATTTTGGGAGGTAGGAGGAGAGGGCAAAGTGGTTTTTTGCTCATGAAAACAAAAGAAAAATACAATAATAAAAAAAAAATATGGAAAATAGGTGTCTGTGTGAGTGTTCCTTCTCTCTCATGAGAAACCCAAATTCTGAACCTAAACTTCAAACATAGGGAGCAACTAAACCCATTGCCAGTTACAGTGGGATACATAAGCACTGCTGTTTCTTTGTACATAGCAAGTGAGAGAAATACACCAAAACCTCAAATGGAAAACCACAGTTGAAAATAATCTCCCCAAAACTTCTCCCATTGGGACCTTCCAAAACGTGCATCAAGCTGCAAAAAGCATCTAGTATCAAGTTCCTAAATTCACAGTTGGACACTTAACACACATCACCCTCCCACCTCCTCCCCAAAAAACCCCAAACCAGGATGATTTTCCAAGTGATTCTGTACATCTAGGAGGCTTTTTATTCAGGAGTGTTTATCAGATCCATGGTTACTGAAACGCACGCAACTGAGAGCCTCCTATTACACTTCTGGAAATGTGCTTTACCTTCTTTTCTGACAGGTCATGGTCCAGCTCATCTTCAGAATCGTCCTCGCTCGGCTGCTGTTGCTGCTGCTCCTGCATGTCCTTCATTTTAATCAGCAGCTCTGCCTTCGGTGCAGATGTGCTGTAGTAAGTAGAATTGGTTGTCAGGGAGATGGCAGATGGCGCGCTCTGCTCCTCTTTCCTGGTAAAAAGTCAAAACTTTCATTAACTGCTTTGACACTCAAATCACTGAAAAAGAAGGACAATCTTTTTAGAGCCATCATTTCACCAATCAAGAAGGGGGTTCAATGGAAAGCCATTACCTATGTAAATAAGATAAATAAATACTGGTTATGAAGAAAATTTGCATGAACTCAGCACATGCCCATCAAAAGCTAAAACAGAAGTACTGCAGAAGACCTTTCACCATTACAATGATGGAAATGGACCTAAGATACTTCTGCTGGAAACAAAACGTAAAGTTGTATTTTACTAGGCAGTGCAGTATCTCAGTATCCTTTCAGACTGCCAAATATGGGAATACTACAACGTAAGTATTTGCCTTTAGATTATGGGAATTACACATGAACTTCTCAAGAAGGCTACAACTTAGCTTGCCAACTCATACCAAGGAATGAAAAGACCCACAGAATATCAACATCCATGGAATTAAATGGAATTTAAATATTTTCTTACTTTGTTTTCATTAACTTCCAGGAAATACCTCATGCCCACTTCGAGTTGTCTTTGTAAATTTTCATCATATAAAAAAAGACTATAAAATATCATTCCTTCTCTATCCAGTTACTAGACTAGATGATCTTGGTAAAGTATCTAATCACTATGAAATAGAAATGAATTATTCCTCAAGTTCTCACAAAAACAGTTTTCAACCGGGACTTGGGAAACTTTTCACATTGTACAACAGTGTTCTTTTTCTGTCATAATGGTATCATTAGCAGTATTATGCTTGATGGCTATTCTAACAGAAGACTCTCAGAAAAGCCCCGAACGTCAACAGCAAGAAATCCTCACCTTCATCCCCCTAGGAAAACTGACACAGAAAGCAATACTCACTTCTCCTCTGAAATTTTTGGAGAAGGAACTTTTGGCAGGAGCTTCCTGCGCTGCTGAGCTTCTTCTAGGAGATGTTCATCTTTAGGGAATATACCAACCATCAGATCCATTGTTGTTTTTATTTTCACATTAGGATCTAGTATGTCTGCTAGAGATTTATCTCTTCCCACAATTTCTCTGGCTAGTTCCTCTGACTTCCAGTCTTCAAAAGTCTTCTCTTTGGCTTTTACATAGCTGACTGGTGGTGTGGCAGCACTGCTGTCCTTCAAGTTGCTCACAGGTTCTTCAGCTGGTGGAGGATCAGCTGGTTTGGTTCTGGCTTCTGGCTCTGGCTCTATACCTTGCCTGGTGTAAGCACAGAATCGTGAATAAGATTGCTCAGAAGTGCTGAGTGTTTTAATTTGGTCCTTTTCCAAACCACTGGGTAAAGCAGGCGGCTCCATAGTACTGACAAGACTTTGCCGACTCTCCTTCTCTGCGCTGCTCTCAGAATGAACTATCTTGATGGGAACCATTTTCACCGTAGTATTGTTGTCAATAACCCTTTCAATTCTGTAAAATAAGGAAAATTCATCTTCAGAAATGGGGGAAACATACATCTCAGACCTTACCTGTAAATCAGAGATGAAGACCAAATATGAAAAAAGGTAGGTAAGAGATCTAGGTAATGGAATATATTCCTCGCACTGTATCTCAAACCCAAAATCTAGATGTTTTCTTTTCTGCCCACACATTTTAAATAGTAGTAGTTTGTCTGTAAATAATCATAACGTCAGCCACGCACAATACTCATGGTACAGGACTTCTGTTTGTTTCTATGAATATGAGTCTAATCTCAGCAGCCAGGCCCCAGATTTGAGACAGTGCTGCTGAACTGCCTTTTAACCCCTTTACTGCCACACATACAGAGGAAAACATGCCTCGAGCTCATCCTCCTTGCCTCACACAGATCCAACAGCGGCCTCAGCTTCTGGCCTGACAGGCGGCTTAGCTGCCTGGGGAGTTTGCGATGCCCTCACGTCAATTCCCAGCTCTTCCAAGGGAAGAGACAACAGACCAGATGGAAGCATCCTGCAGGCTAGGCCTTTGCTGAGCTACAAGAATAACAAATAATCACACATGGAAAACCTGGAAATCATTCAAAACTTAATTACAGGGTTTAAAAAAAATATCATCTTGCATTTGTAAAATTTCACACATGATACAGGAGTTTAATACAGAGATCCCACAATAGCGTTCTAGTTTTCTACTTACAGAAGAAAAACCAGCCACTGAAGAGGATAACGCACAATTCTAGGTACTCCTTTTAAGGGAAGCTTATAGCAAAAATTTTGTACTGCATAGTACAAAGGGCCACTAAGATATTTAAAGAGGAGGCCAACTTGGATTTTTAAATTGGACAATAACATGTTAAATAACATTACTGAAACATCTGTACTCTATGTAAACCATAGAAGAAACTGAAGTCTAGCGCAGTGGTTTTGAGTTTGCAGAAGGTTTAAAATTATTGTCAATGTGGGTTTGGAAGCTCTACAGCAAGTAAAGGAACATTGCCTACTAGCTAAAATATCTGGTTTCATCTGGCTGGGTAGCTTGCCGCCTTTCAGATAAATGAGCAAGACATACTATGGCTCTTTTCCTCTAAGCGTGGGTGTGTCACTTTCCTTAAAAATAAACTTTTACTTTATTGTGCTGCCCTTTTCCTTCATAGAGAGTAGCAAAATCGGTTCGACTTCACATTTTTCAGTGCTCTATTTTATATTTTAAAGGTGTATTTGCTTCTGAATGTACGCTCAGTCCCCCAGTAGGTACTTACTTTCCTCAAGCACTCTGTGGACATGCTTTGGCATACTGATCCAACTTTTGGGGCAGGTTTCCCAACCCATGCTGACCCCCCCTCTACTCCCACTCAGTTGGGCTGTTTGCATTCAAGGCGACTGTCATTTTAAAGAGCTCATTCCTGTGTCTGCTGCTGAGCCCCAGGTCCCTGCCTGCAGACAGGGGCTCTCTCCTCCCAGCTGCAGCAGAGCTGGGCAGAGGCCTGCTGCTGCCCCTGCACCTTTCTTTTGGTTCTTTTTAAATAAAGCCCACACCTTTTGGACTCCATCAGACTGTGAAGAGGAACACATATTTGAATTTGGGGGAAATACAAGCTGCATGTGTAAGTGTATGGAAACAACTGGAACAAGTGAGCTGACAGCAATTCTTTACCTAAAATGCCCAGCATCTGTTTTGAGACTCTAAATGCATTCCTCTCAGCCTAATACAAGATTTTCCAGATACTTAGGGCATCATCAAGTCAACTGATTTCAATTCAGAGCAAAGACAGTTCAACACCAGGTGCTTCAGAAATTCTGTTTCTGCAACTGCTATCCCCCTGGTTTCCAAAGGCTTTCCATTTGTGGAACTTTGGCATGAAATTTTGATTTGCAGCAATTCTGCTTGTGGCCATTATGGAGCTTTAGCCCAACCATGAGCACAGTCGCTCCTTGACCCCAGTGTATGTTTACTGGAAATGTACTGCTACACTTTTTCATCTGTATTATTGCTAAACAGTCATCTCTGGAAATAGCTGGGTTCTGCACACCGTCAGTATTTCCCTACATTGTGCTAGTATTACTACAATGTTCTACCTAAAATGCTGCAGGAAACCCTGCACACTCAGTTTATCCTGTTGATCAAGGAGACACTTTTCTTAAAGAAGAATAAACAGCTATATGCTGGCATCATCATAGTTGCCCAGGGCATGCAGATTGGCATGTCCAATAGCACATATACAAGGAGCCAGCAGAAGTAATAAGCCAAATCTAATTAATTGCATATTAAGATAAATCTACGTGACATGTTTTACTTATATGAAGTAAGTATCATATAGTAAGTACCATATAGAAGGTTCAGAGGTATGTCCCACATGTCTTTCCCTTCTTGCCATACCTGTTTTCTTGAGTAATGTAATTATTAACTGAGGACAATACATTGCACAAATAAGAGCTGTCTGGCCTTAAGAATTTTAAATATTAACAAAAGATTTGAAGGGTAAGTGTATTATCATTAAGGTATGAGCATATAATTAGGCACAGCTCAGTGCTCCTTTTGACATTAAAGCTTAGTAAAAAGGAAGGACAAATACAATTAGTTTTCTATGCATCCTGAGTATCTATTCATAAAGCAATACATTAAGGAAGTCAAAGCAATATATTAAGGAAGTCATTACTGTCATCTACCTTTGCACATAGATGCCAGGGTTCATGTGACATGTTGCACTTTTCATGCTAAGCTGTGTTATTACTTCATGTTAAAAACACTGCAGGGTGAAATGCCATTTTTTCCCCTCTGGTTACAAGTGGAAAAACATCAAGGCATGTTTAAGGAAAAAAAGTAATTCATGTTTTCTGTGCCATAAGGCACACTGGAAAACAGCATGATTGAATCTATTCAACCATTTACATCACAGTACAGAAAAACTATTCCAAATACTTCTGCCGAGAGAAGCAACCTCTGCATTCATTCAGCTTGGAGGTTTTGTTCTCATTCTTTAACCATGAAGGATTTACGAAAACTAGGATTCCTGAGCTTCCTGGAAAAGTTTGTTATCTTGTGGGGGAGTAACCTTTTATGATGCTAGCAGTGTATGACAGACACAGCAATCAATTAATTTCAGTTGGTTTGTCTAAATTGTGAGTTCATCTAGCCTGGGAAAGGACTGACACTCTTCTAATGAATCTTCAGCCCATCTCAACACAAACCCTCCTCAGACTACCTGGAATGCCATGTTGCATTGTAAAAGCAACATGAAAGCAGTCGTGATTTGGCAGTGTACCTTACTGCGTGTGCTTTCAAAACAGATGTCCTCACAAAGGATACAGCTTCCCTTCCCACATCTGCTTTGTCCTTACACTGATTCACATTCATACACAGTCTTGGGTGGGGAAATGACAACAAGGAATCTTATGATCTCACCCAGACTTATGGTGGAAAATCCATTTGAATCCATCCCTTTCATTTTCTAATGACCAGCTGTAACATTTGAACAGCATCAGTCAACTAAAAGAAACCACAGACAAGCTGAAGGACTTTAATGGTACCCATTGGAATTTCACACAAGTCTTAGGTCTCTTTAGGACATGCTGGGATGGTTCAAGCTTAATGAGCCCAAAGGATGTGCTTTTAGTAAAGAAGATGAACAGTCAACCATTAATAAGCCCTTATTTGGCAAAAAGCATTAACAAAATAGTAAAGCAGTTACATGTAGTACCTGGCTGGATTCTCATCCTGTACGGACACAGGAGGTTTATCAGTGAGCTTCTGCGGTGCAAACTGAGGAGAAGGGGACCTTGATGTCTCCATGCCAGGTTTTTGAAGATACCGATACTTGGAAGACAATACAGACTCAGACCTAAGGTGCGTCTTTTCTTCTAAGTGCTGACAAACATTCTCTGTGGATGACACTTGCTGGAGTTGCCGTAGATTAGCACTCTTCAGTTTTCCATTGAAAGTGGCAGGACTCTGACAAAGAGAGGAGTGACTGGCAAATACTTCAGCAGAGCTGGGGGATGAGGATGGAAAGGGCCGGCTGGGTGCTGCCAGCAGAGACTCAGAAGAGGTGCTGAGTGACAGCGCAGAATTGTTATCCGGTCTCCTGTATTTATCTCTTTTCGGTGGTGGCGGCCTCTGAGGAGCAGGTCCGCGCTTCTTGTTCAGCAGGGCTGGGTCTACCCTATGGTTTTCCTCTCCTTTGCCGCGGGACAGACAGGTGTGGTTATCGTTCAAGGTCTGTGGCTCCAAGCAGGGGAGATGAGGCAGGCTGTGATCCTTGCTCTTCTCGCTCACGTTTTCCTGAGAGTATCGGTAATCACTAGGCAATGTCCCAGACCTCCCCCGACTCTCATGAGGCAGAGCCGTAGGCTCTCGCACATACAAAGGTCTGACAGATGCCTTCCACTTGTGGCCTAAATTCGGGTCCAGCTGATCCCTCTTCTCCCGTGGGTTTTCCCTCAGGGCCCCTGTGTCAGCTCGCCTAGAGAGAAGAACATGTCATTAGTGCCGATTTATTTCCTTCGGCATAAGGCTGCCGCACCAATCCAGGAAGCTTGAACGCCGAGACCACATCCGACATTTAATACCAACTCCTCCGATCTACAGTAACCGTATGGCACAAAACCCCATCCTCTCACCTGTGGGCACACACGGTGCACCTAATCTAACCCGATGAGTCAAAGCATAATGTCAGGCTAAATTAGGGTATGGAGAGGCACAGGATGAGACGCAACCTTCGGGTAACCCGAGGCGCTGCAGTGCACACGGCGTAGCTCAATGCGTGGCACACCTCCAGCGCTCATCTGTGTGGCACGGCCAGACGTGCAAATGCTGGGAGACAACAAAACTGTCTCGAGAAGAGAATCCTAATACTAAAATCTCTTTTCATTCTCTTTTTGCTTCAGACTCAGTAACAAAGGGTGGAAAACAAAAGTTTCTTCTCCATGTGCAAAACTAATACTTCGGTGTTGTTTTAAATTATTAATCCAATTTTTGCATAACTGGTGAAAAGTGAAATGAATGCAAAAAAAACCCAACCCCTAAACAACTGGGAAAGGGAAAATTACTATCTCCTGAAAAAAAGGCAGAAAAGGAAATTTAAAAAGGATAGTATTTTCCAGTCAGGCTTATATTAAACTTGAACTTCTTTTGCCCTGTCAGCACAAATGACAAACAATGGTCAAAAAGGCCTTATCTTAAACAGAAATATTTTTGGGTTTATTCCAATTCTACACTCTCTATTTCTCTAGCCAGGAAACAGGCTTTTGCAGCTCCAGACTTGTGCTTTGCCACAAGACACGTAATTCATTTGTGCTCACCAGAAAAAGACAAATTGGGAAAGAAACAGAAGGCAGAGAAGGGGAAAAAAAAAAAAAGAAAAGAAAAAAAAAGTACCTCTGGAGCCCTGAGAGGAGACAGGTTTGCACTCTGCTTAAAGGAGGCTGAAGAGAGACTGTGAGCTTACAAAAGAAGCTGCAACAGAGAAGTAAAAGGCTTCAGAGAGCTCCTAGTATAATTTATGCTGCCAACAGTGCTGGTCTCTGTATTCTGAAGTAGTAACTGTGCAGACATGCTCTACCCAAGCTTTCTTTCAAAAGGACTTGAATTTTCAATGTAAACAGGTTATTAACATTACTGTACTGGTTTTGAGAATAAGTCTATAGGTGGTTAACATCAGTGTCTATGAAAACAAAATTTGAGATAAAAGCAAGTGAAGTAAAATGATAAAGTCAATTATAAAATCAAGAACAACAAAAACCTGGAGCAATTACACACTGCATTACTACTTTAATTTAAAAAAAAATCTGGACATTGCCATTAAGCTGCCTGATGTATGGGATTTTTAATAATTGTATTTTACACTGATTTTTACGTGGCATTTTTACATAGCATTGTACTTCCAAGAGAGCCAGCTTTTTCACAATTTAATTCCTGAGCAGTCACATACACAATTTCTCTCATGTGATTAGTTAAAATTAAATTTTAATTGGTAAATTTTCAATTTAACATGAATGAGGAGCTGAATATTGTTTAAACTCAGATCTCTTCATATTGCTCTTAAATATGAGCAGTTGGTTCAGACATCTTTAAGTCATCTGACAAATTCAGAGTCAATTCTGTTTTACAAACCAGTATTTACTGACTTCTATTTTACACTAGATGAAGTACAGTTTTGTTAAGTCAAATGATATAAGGCCAGAAAGACCAACACTGTTGAAATTTGGTTAGGTGGCATCTCTAGAGTCAGCTGTTTTTCCCTAGCGAGTTCAATGTAAGCAGAATCGAGCATGTAAATAGTTCCACTAATTTTAATGGAAATATTTACCAAATGAAGACTGCAGGCCTTAAGTATGAAACACTGTGTTTAAATCAGCATTTTTCATTGTCCAGATAACCCACGTAGAGCACAGCTTTCTCCTAGTTAACCTGTGCCAAAATATTCTTCAGGCCTCTCTATTCATCTTCACAAACATAAGCCACAGCGTAAGGCAGTGTAGTAGCTGCACTTGGGTGCATGGAAGAATCAACGTCATGGCACAAGATGTCACAAAGACATAAATTACATGCACTACCTCAGCCAGTTTGCAAAGTATACATTCAACTTCGCATGCACATCAGGAGTGGGTGTGCTGGTGGAAGCAAGCAGGACAGAGTATACCACCGATCCTACATGTTTACGTATCCAAAGCAAGTAACCAAATCTGTTTAATGTTACCCTGTCTCAGAAGCAATGAATGCTTTAGTAGTCCTGTCATCTTCCGAAGTAGAGTAAAAGGAAACAAAGAATCACAGCACAGAGAAATTTAGAGATGGTACGTTTGCAAACGTGGAGATAAATTTCAGAGATTACACACATGCCTTCGCACAGCTTCCACACAGTCAATCAAACATTTTGCAGTGCCACAGAAAATGGGTCTGAGGAAAGGTGGCTTCATTCAACACTGAGGCTAGCTTACATTCAGTGTGAGGGGGTCCTCATGCAAAACATGCTTGTCACATTATTTTGGAGAGATTTGAGCTTACTGTTCAGAAAGGAGGAAAAGAAAGCAAGCTTCAAGCCCCAGGAGAACACAGTGGCAAGAACCTGTAAAGGTGTTACATTATTATCAGTATCAAGTAGACCTCTAAGCTACTTTTAATCTGTTGGTGCTTCAGGTACCAATATGACCAGAATGCAGCTGTTTCAGAAGTGAGGCCCACTGGATCAACACAAGGGTAACGTACCGCTGAAAGGAACTCATCATTTAGAGCCAAACATCACAAAGTGAGACAGAAAAGTAATGTGAAAACATGACAACTGACTTACCACTTTCATTCTAGATAACAGATCAGTCATCATCAAAAACGTTAAAAGTCTTATAAGTTATCTTCAAACTCAAAGCACCCCTATCCCCATGATACAATGCCACAACTATCCAAATGCAAGAGCCTTCCCTGATGCAACCGAACTGGGAAAGCTCACTCCATGTTCTCGATCCCTGGAACAGGGTGACATTACAGCCCTGATGGTCAGACAATTTATACCACTCACTTCACCTGAACTGCAAACAAAGTTTGCAGACTTACAGACTTACGGCGTTGATACAAAGTGATATTCAGAGTAAGGGTGAGTCCAGTACAGGAGGTTAACATGAGCCTTTTCTGCTGCACCCAATTTTGGTATTTAGGTATAGAAGCCTTCATATATATATGGTGGGGTGTAGAACCCCCAAATCTGATTCTAAATGAAAAGAAGGAACTGCTTCGTTACAAAAATCAGTCCTCCATACTTTTGAGAGAGCTCAGCTCTCTTAGAGGAGAGACCAGAGGCTGCATGCTCATTGGCCAGGTGAGCTCAGGAGGAGCTCTGCTCTGTGGCTTGCACATTTCACATAATGGCCATAGCCACCCGACACACCAACACCATTTTGCACCGTGGGGGTGGAAGTGTGCATCTCCATAATGGCACTAAGTATTTTCTACCCAGATGGAGAAGTACATCTCTTTGTTTCCTTCAGGCTGTTAGCTTTGGGCACACATGCTCACAACTGAAATATAAAGGTCAAGCAAACACTAAATTGGGGAAATGAATCAAGTCTCTTTCCCAGTCTGGACACCCCTGGCCCCCAGCAAGAACACAACAGGCTATTCTACCAGAGACAGGTAACAGTAATGTAAGCTATTACATGCAAGTTAAACCATGGAGAGCTATATATACACACATACACACACACAAGTTAACAGGAGCTTGCCAGTGGAGTCAATGAACAATCACCAACAGGAATCATTATGTATAGATGCCTATCAGAAGGATAACGTTCTTGGTTGCCATGAAAAACAACCCCAAACCACTTCCTTCATTTGCCCCACACTCAGGATTTGACGAAATCTGGACAGAGAGGTAGAATGATCTGACTGAATGTCCTATCTCAATAAACGAAAGTCACTTCAATCAACTCAGTGTGTCTGATTTTTATCTATCTGATTTAGGATTTTTCAGAAGGCTTCAGGCCAAGCCAAACAGTGCCACAAGACACTCCAACTTTAAAATCCCAGACTAGATAAGCTTTGCAAAAATGCGTTAGCCAACATTTGAAAAATGCAACATTTGTTAAAGACTCGACCTCTGTTCAGAAGTTTCACCATAAAACATAAGCACGGTTACGTAAGCAACAACATGTCCTGCACTAACTTACTGGCAAAAGAGGGCAAACAGAGTGGTTGTTTCTGATTTAGCTTAAATTCCTTCTCAAGCACTACAAACTACACTGGAAAAAAGCCTTCATACCTGAGTAAGGCTCCTCCATAAAAGTTCTCACCCTACAATAACAACAACCCCCTGAAAATCTAGGCCACAGTTTTGCAGTCCCTTTAAGCTGATCAAAATGCAGATATTTTGCCAGAAGAGGCAATCTACTACTTAGTTCACTCGGATTTTGTCTTCCTGCTCTCTCCATTGTATTAGCAGTAGGAATTGTACAGCCCCACAGAAAACTGGATCAGGGAACTGACCTGGCTCAAAACAGATACTTCTGTGGCTTAAAGCAATTGTGAAACACTGTCTTTGCTTATGCCAAAACCCTGTTTATAGGCAGGGCCCTTGCTGATATGCTACTTTTTCAGCTGTGAACTTTATGTGCCGAAACTGTTTTCATCTGCCTGGCACTTGGCACAGTGGGATCCAAACGCACTTCTGCAACAGTCCACAAATGAAGACTAGTTTCTTCTACCCAGTCTAGTCCTACTTGACACCACAACAGGCTGCTACAAAGTTGGAACAGGATGCACAGGGTTAAGATTGTTTGAAATTTAGGAAAAAGTTTGAGGTCTAAAGCCATCTTGATATGGGCAATGCAATCTAATAGATTCAGCTCACCCTAAAGTAGTCTCCAAGCAAATCACGCATTTGTTTCCCTGTTTAAGGGGATCAATTTAGTTACCCAAACAAAGGTGTATTCTACCATTTCAGAAACTTTCAAGATTCAGAAGTATCAGTTTCTCTAAGAGGTGGCAGCTGGAAGCCAAATGGGATACAGTGGGCTATTTCAAGTTTCACTAGACACCTGTGTTCAGCCAACTCAATCAAGCCCAAGATTTCTATGAATTATAACTTGAGGCAACACTTCACTTGCATGCAGACACCTTACTTTTGTTAGATATCCGAATCCCTATCCGAGTTCCACATGTTTTTTCTTTAAGAGGTTCCGGGACCCCAAAGGTTTTGAAACCCTCAAATTGGCTTTACCATTGCAATACCAAGGAGACACTGACACTAGAACATCACAGTTTGGGCATTCAATACAATTATATGGTCCATTTTTCTGATGAGCACTGTATCTGCTCTCACGACTGAGTCAGTACAGCATGCACTATCAACCGTGTAGTGACACAGGAAGCATATTCCAAAGATGCCAAATGAGAACTTGGACTACAAAACTACTCAGAAATCATTAAAGACAAATGCATAGAATAAAGAACCCTCCAGAAAACAGATCATTTAATCACCATTATGGCTGTACCATAATGGTCACTCCGGGAAGAGGCACAACACATACGTCGCTACGAAGAAGTAGAGCTGTTCACTGCCTTGGTCTGAAGGGACAGATGATGGCAACTTGCATCCCAGAAGCACTACTGAAGCAAACGGTCTTAAAGCCAAAGCATGTGTTAAGATGAAAAGAATAATGAGTGCTGAATGATGAGAGAACGCTCTCAAAAAAAAAAAAAAAAAAAAAAAAAAAGAGTAAAGGAAAGAGATGCCCTGATATACTTCAGAAGACAACTGAATGTAAAAAATCATCTCGATATTTCACAAAGTATACCCCATGGCACATCACCGTTACACTACAACCCATTTATCATGATGTGAGTCTTGGTTTTCCTATTCTGTCTCTGAATGCTTGTTAACATTATCTGCACCCTGATGGCAGCTATCTGTTTAGTCAGTCACACTAAATACAGCTTAGTTGTTGCACCCAATGTGATAAAGCAAAATGTCACTCTAGCTCAACAACCCTTGCATTATCACCTGGCTTTATCACAGAATGAAATATGATAACAGGCGCTGCTCTCCGGTCCATCGATCCCACCAGAATTTCTCTTCTGTTCTGCCTGCATGGCAACATACACAGCAATGGGTTTTCACCTCATATTCTTTTTCTAAGAATGTTACCTCTCTCCCTGTGAAAATCAGAAATAAATTCAACAGACCCACTCAGTTCCACAGCAGATCAGCAAAAATATGTTGATGGATGATATGTAGGATGAAATGTCAGTCATGGGTAACAGCACAATGAATAGGCCCACATTAAAAATCAAATCTCATTAAAATTAAATTTCTTATAACAGCATAGGGGCCTTTATGCAGAAGGAAAGAATCCCATGGGAAAAGGCAGGGGAAGGGATGTTTTGCTTTCCTTAGTTCAGAAAATAAAAGCCCCTCCTCCATTCTGCTGCACATCAAAAATCAACGATAAAGGATAATTTTTACAGCTGTATTCCTACTTGCTTTATCTATTGCATGGCTGTCCTAGCAGACAAGGGATTACCTGCATGGAATTAAAATGACTTCTGCTCACTTAAGTCAACCAGTTAATGTGTTCTGTACTTACATACTGCATTCAATCATCAGAATATCCCAACAGAATAACAAGAGCCATCATATTACACAAATGGCAACCACTGCAGAGACAAAAGACAATACTTTCCAACACTGCTAACAAGGAAACCACAGTCACCTTAAAAAAAGCTTAAAGAAACATGATTATTTTGTCAATTTACTAAAAAAATAATGAAACCCTACATTCCAGTTGCCACTCCTTTGATTTTTTAATTTATTTTTTTTTTACACCTAGAGGGTTTTTTTTCTACTGATACGCTGTTGCTATTTTCTTGTGGCTGTTACTATAAAAAACAGCTGCTTGCAACTGAACAAAAATTCGGGAACAGAACAGAAGCTGTAAAATGAAACACTCTGTCAATAATAGCTAGGTCACCTGGGTTTCTCAGGCAGGCACCAAAATGAACACGTAGCTCACCTCTAAAGTAAAAAAAAAAAAAAAAAAAGTCCTAAACCAGTTATTGCAATTAATTAGCATGCATATGCACACATTTCAATAGCCATCGTTTCACTCAGAGCCGCACTCACCGCTTGCTTCCAATAGTCACATCCAATTCTCTTGCACTCCCAGCTAATATCTCCTGCTGCTGTGGAGAAGGTCTTCGTGCGAGCCTGTACTCACAGTAACAGGCTTGCCAGGAAACCGACAAGATGAAAAAGCTCTCGCACCACCCCTAGCCCAGAGGAACCCCGAGCCTGGCACCCCGAGCCACAACAACGGCACTGCAGCCCTCAGTCCAGAAAACAAATATTTTTGAAAGGCACTGCCTTCTAATTCCAGTGTGCATGATGCCAACTGTGAAAACAAAAGCTGCTAAAAACAGTGCGCGTGTGCGAGCACATGCACACAAAGCATCTTAGCTGGAATTAACTCACGTTTTTCCCCCTATTCTCCCAACCCGTCAGTGAACAGAGCAGTTGATTATGCTAAGCAAAATTAAATTCTGTACCAAGCATTGCACGTTCCTAATTTTCTACTGTCGCTTCTGCTGATAGGGACAGAAGACACAGCCTGTACTCAAGGACCTGGAGAACAAAAGAAATACTGTATGAATTCAAACTGCAGATTTCTGTTCAGGACTAAAAGCAAAAGGTAATTAAGGCGCGCACCTCTAGCTGCTTCTCTCACGTTCTAACGCTAAAGACGAGACAATCTTACCGGGATTTACAGCCGTTTACCCATCTTCATTGGATACGTGAGCTTTGCATCCTTACAAATGTGCCAGTCAGTTTGAAAGCCTCGCAGAACTGAATCTGTCTCAACCTCTGCGTCTCATTTACTGTAACACAGAGGATTTTCAAAGCCATGCCTCACAACAGCTGGCTTGTTTTTGCCTGCTTCCTATGATTGACAAGTTCATACAAGCTCCGTCAACTTTAACCTTGATAAGTGAAGGCTTGGTCTGTATTGTATGTTACATCATCAGAAACTTCTGACCTCAGGGAAAAGATCTCAGAGACTTCAAAGCTTTTCCCTTCCCCCACCCCCACCCCCTGGATTTGGTTATTTAAAAAAAAAAAAAAAAAGAGAGAGATTAAAAAAGTTCTTTAATTTTTCAAGGGATTTTCCTTTCATTTGTGAATATCACGAGCCACATTTCAGCAACAACAGTTCCGCAGGTTTTAAATATTTAAGATCATTTAAAAAGATCAGTGTGTTACTAGGTTCAAATAAGCAGGTCTTTAATTTTAGAGGAGAGTCTTCATCAACAGCCCTCCAGCTTGAATTTTTTTGCATGCGTTGTGTGCACAGGCGCTCTCTCTTGCAGGAGATTCTGCAGGGAAAGAACTAAATGCTTTCATGCTGCATGAGCAAATTACCACCCCCACGCTCCATCTTTAGAAACCAAAGGCATCGTGGCCCTCATCAGAGCAAAGCTCAAGCTCCTTTCAATTTTTCTACAAGAACTCATTAAAGCCTTAATAGAGAAAGTGTGGATAAGGCTTGAATGTGCAGTAACAGATCATTTTAAAGATGACCACTTTAAGAGGAAAATATTATTTCAACTGCACGCAAAAAACACATGCAATGGTTAGATACTATGAAACAGCACTGATATCCTCCCCTAAAATTTTCCTGTCTCCCCTATAATTTTTATATCACCCAAGGCGGTCTATTTGATTTCAAGACAGAGAGAGAATGACTTCAAGAGAACTCATCCGTTTACATAACACAACTGGTTAACAGACTGTAGCAAGTCTGGTTGGCCCATGCAGAGAAATGGAAGCTGCAGCTGTCACGTTGCTTTTTAGCACAAAACTTCACTCAAATTTACTGGCATAAACAGTCTCCTGTGTGACAGCAAATCAAAATCCATGTTGCCTAAGGGCTTATAGCAGAAGGTGAACATTTCACAGGCTAGCTTTTAGTACCAGAACACCATAAAGCCACTCCATATGTTAGAAATACAGGAACTGCTGTGCTGAGGAGACAAATCAGTCACCTATTTCCAAAGATGCTTTTCATCAAGTAACTTCGGGGAAAGTAAAATCTACAATAAATCAGCATATGATGCTTTTATGAGTATAATCACTGGAGACTATATCTAATATTATCTCTAATCTCTCTGCTCAGCTGTTACCATTAAAATAGCCACAAGAAGATAGCTGGATTTCAAGTGATGAAATACTTTGTCTTTAGACAGTTTTCATTCTGATCCCCTTTCTAGGGAAAGCAGTTTAAAACAGAACACAAAAATGGACTAATGTTACAAATTTATCTCCGTTTCTCTCTCCACAAACTTAATTATGTGTGCTGTTCCTTTCGCCCGCCCCCATTATTTCAGTACCTTCAGAATTAGCTAGGACTTCTGTGATTCTTCCAGCATCTCACGCTTGGTAGCGCTTATCTTTGGGGGCGGGGGAGGAAACCTTCCATAAGAAGAAACCACTCTCTGACACCTCTTCTTATCAGACCACAGTGGCCTTGCCTGCCCCTAGCTGTCACTGCATGCACAGTGGAGAACAGGTGTGCCAACAGCAATTAGGCAAAAGGAACTTTACTCAGTAGTAAGAAGCTGGAAGTAGAAAAAAGGGGGTACGTATGGTAGCTACCCTCAAGTTTAGAAACAGGGATTCAAAGTTCACCTGACAAAGGGAGAGGGAGAAGACATGCTTTCAAGGGTGTGGGAAATGTGCAAATTGGAGGGGGGAGAAACAGGGTTACATTACTGTAGAGCACTGTAAACCAAGTACAGGCTTTGGAGACAGTCCAGCACCCATTTAATGAGATCCAGCAGCTGCTGGTGAGCCAGAGCGGAGCATCACAGCGACCTGCAGGATGTGCACCTGACAGCCACTGGGCTGAGCACTGGGAGAAGAGTGAGGAATGGGAAGGTAACGGGAGGAGCCTGCAAGGTTTAGTGCACTCATTTAGACACAGTCAATCATAGATTCCAAAATAATGCATTTGGGAAGCTCTTGAAGAGCCACACATCTCTCAGCTCAAGCAGCTGTTTTAAAACGGGTAACGGGGGGAAGAAAAAAAAATACAAGCGGGACAATTTATCATTCAACTCCTGCCTTGATCCTACGGTATGAGAAGAATCTGGTTCAAAACTTTGCTACTTGAAGAGCTACACTGTGCCAGTGGCCATATGTATTTAAGATTAATCATTCTTGAAAGATCAAGAATCCACACTGTGGTATTTAATTTTGAAAAGGGCATTTACATACATGAGAGGAATATTTTTAAAAGGAACAAGCCAGATGGTATAATGCTAAGAGATAACATGCAACAGAAGATACAATATATGAAACTCGGAGAAAATGCATGACACCTACCAAAAAAACACAGAAGATGACCCTTTTTTCTCCCCTCTCTCTAACCCCTCTGAAGGCTGGATTAAACTGTAATTAAAAGGACATCCACCAGAGAACTAAAGTCTGACCCCAAAAAAGGAGTATTGAGAGCTATTCCAGCAAAACAGATGTATAAACACAATAAAGGAAGGAAAAAAAAAAAAAGAAAAGAAAAGAAAAAAAAAAAAAAAAAAGGGCAGAGGAAAAAAATCTTTAAAAAAAAAAAAAAAAAAA
>WUAM01000431.1:13009861-13020398 GCA_024336885.1 Actenoides hombroni
GAAGGGCTGCTCCTGCGTCCAGTGTGGTCACGCTGGCTTTGGTAGCACAAAGGCAACTGTAGTGCACAGGCCTCAGTAGCATAAAATAAGGGTCACCAGCAATATAATCCAAATGCAGATTTTCAGCGAAAGTATTAAATGTGACTGCAAGACCATAAGTTTGGCTAATAGCCATGTTCTAGAATATACTACCGATTAAGTAGATTTGCTAGCCGTTTGCAGAGTGCTAGCTTTTAAAAGTAGGAAACTAAATGCCTTTAGGGCAGCTCAAAAATCATAAAATCAATACATGTTGTGATGACTCCAGTTCCTTTTGAGCACAAGAATGCCTTCTTAAAAAAAGAGCACACGGAAACACATATTCTTTCCCATAGGACAGCCATTCATCATCATGCAGTGGTAGTTCACAACACAGGAATGAAATGCCCAACTAAGAGATTTTATTTAGTTAGTTTTTTTGAATACGGAAGACCTATAAGCTTAACACAAATGCTAAGGGAAAGATGGCAGAAGAGACCATTTTACAAAACCTTGTTGTAATGTAAAATAGCCAAATACCAAATCAGAAATAATATATCAAAACAAGCTTGGGGGGCGGGGGGAAGTTATTGCAGTTGGTGCCCAGTCACATGATGTTCATGGACTCCATGATTATAAAGCAAGAACTGTGCTGCACAAACACTGCTAAAATGCTGGCGTAGGAGTATTATTCACATGCTTTTGTGACTGGGGTTCAGCACTGGTGGATGGAAATCATTTTACGTGTCCAGAGATGCTGTCTGCCTACAGAAGCGCGTCTGCTCTCGGCTGATTGTGCCGCTGCCTCCCCCTCTCCCTCCCAGCCCCATCTCCCCTCCCAGCGCCTGCGAACACGTTCACGCCCTCACGGGCCATTCATTTTGAAATCGCTATGGTAAGTACAAAGGGCTACAAAGGAAAATAGCAGATGGTCTCTTCAGCTGGGCCATAAGCAATGCAAAATAAACCATACAGAACCACAAATAAACACTCGGGTTTTTTTTTACAAGCTTTTATGGTCACTGCCAGAGTACGGTTGTTACAGTTGGTAATTTTCTCTCCCTTTGCGAGATCAGTACCACTTACAGAAGGAAGGAAAGCTTGTAGAAGTTACTCTTCTTACACATGTCTGTCTTCTGTTACAAAAATCAGAGCTATCAAGCCTGGTGATACCAGTGTGTGCACAATCTCAGTTCAGCTGCTACACGCCGCTTCAGCGGTCGCAGTATCAGTGATCGCTCAAATCACTGCTTACATTACAATGGCTCCAGAAAACCGAGGGCCGTGAGGAGTGCACCCCCCCTGCATACTAGGACATTTAAGGATTTGAACTGCACTGTCAATATAATCATACATTTGTAAAGGGTCTGAAAATATTGTAGGTTTTAATTAAAAGGTGAATTAACAGAGAAAAGTGGAGCTGTTCAAATGGGAAAGCAGCTTTTGGTGGTTTCTGTTCACGTACTGCATTCTGTAAAGGCACAACTAGAGAAAAGTCCAATTTACAGCACTACTGTGTTCCAGTAGCATGCTGACTTTGCCAAGGATAATACTGGAAAACTCTTTCGGGAAACCTCAAACATTCCCCACTCCTCCCTCTACCCCCTCCCCCCTACCCCACCCTCCCCTCCCGAAAAAACCTGTAACTGATAAATATGAAGAATATCTGAACCATTTCATGCACACAAATAAGAATCATCTGGCTCTAAACAAACTGTAATGCACTCAACACTTGGCAATTTATTCATGCTCATTCTGAAGTCCCCATAAATTTTAGTCCCAATATTAATTCTATCATGCACATTGAAGTATGTGGGGAGAAGGAGGGAAACAAGGGAAAAAGGCATTGCAAAAGTCATCATGGAAAAAACTTGCAGTTTGGGTGAGGAAAAATATCAGATCAGAGTTGTCAAAAGAAATCTCTTAAAGCCAGAAATTAAGAAATACTTACCTTATGGTGCAGTTCCTTTCATCCAGATGATTAACTTTAGATAAAATCTGCTCCCCATCTTCCTTTAAATCCTCTGCTTGTCTCCTTACTTCAACTGAGACTTCCTAAAAGTGGTTTACAGCACAAGTAAGACACCAAGTCATCGCGTTTCAGACTCCTGAAAAATCTATCATTATGGAACCTCTTATTTGTGGGTTTGCTCTGTTTGAATATACATGAAGTCAACAGCATAGCATGTCTTAAGCTTGTTTGGTTTGAAGTGGCACAGTATGCTGGGTGACCTCTTGCGCAGCACGACTGACCTGGCTGCTCTCGAGTTACTGGTCTCCTTTGCTGATCGACAGAAGAGCTTAATGTTTATATAAAACGTTCACAACTTCCATTTGGCAAACACACACACAAAAAAAAGCCCAAAACAAACGCAGCGAAGAAGTTACAGAAGAGTTGCTCACATATTAGAAGAGGCAAGTACACACCAGCTTTTGAGTCCTTGAGCGCGTACTTTAGTTTCTCAGTAAAACACACAACACCGCTGTTCCAGAATTTTATTATCTCACTATCTTCAAACAACCACACCCAAAGCATAGCTCTGCATTACAAACACTGAACCTACAGGAAATTTAATTGCGCATTAGCACTGGAATCATCTGAACCACATATGCGAAACAGTATCTTCAGTTACTTCAATCTGTTGCAAGCAACTTCACTGCACTTATCACCATATTTTCCAGGTGCCTAAACAGGTGTCTGCTTTTTGCCCCAGGAGGCCTATACTGAACTTAAAGGCGCTGA
Source organism: Actenoides hombroni (assembly GCA_024336885.1). Taxonomy (NCBI): domain Eukaryota; kingdom Metazoa; phylum Chordata; class Aves; order Coraciiformes; family Alcedinidae; genus Actenoides; species Actenoides hombroni. The sequence continues at coordinate 13,012,623 of WUAM01000431.1, forward strand.
CTAATAAACCAGAAATGCATACATGGAATAGATTATATGATGATTTTTTTTTTCCTGCTGGGTAGGCAATTATTTAATAATTTACTTAATTTAATTTTCAAAATAACTTCCAGGTGAGTATTTCCAGTGCTTGGAATCTCTACCCCAGTAAATTATCCGCATAGTTAAATTAAGTCTGCGCACGGAGTTCAAAAATAACTTTTGCAAAACTTAAAGCCACAAAAAACTTAAAGAAAAAGAGTCCGTAACTTTTAGAGATCAACACATTTTGTTTCTTTTAGAGCTGTTCTCATTCTGCTCCCTGTATATACACACACACACCAGTGCTGTGGATGCATATCCATGTATGCACTCAATGTTTTTATCGAGTAGAAAAAAAAAAAAAAAAAAGGACAAAAAATAATATACAACTGCATTGCCTTGATTCTTTTCTTGCACAAGGTGAAGTTTAGCATAGGTTGAACACACTATATACTTACTAGGCCATCTTGTAGCAGTTTGAACAACTTCTTTTAAAAAGAGAACTTAAAGAGACTTAGTTTCTCTGTTTACTTCCCCTGCTACCTGCCAACCATTCCCTGGCCCTGCTCAGTTAAAAATTAACTTAGCTTATACTTGCAAGTTGAGCAGACATTTGTCATCTCTCTAAGGAATAAATTTATACATCTTAAATCAGGCAAACTGACATAAACTAAAAGACAAAGCAGTTTCATTTGTTGCTGTAGTATAGCTTTAACATTAACAGGCACATTTTTAATCTCAAAATTTTATTAGGCAGGAGTTTTGTCCTATGTAGCTTTTGCATCAAAGCAGTTTAGAAAAAAAACCCCAAACCAACAAACCAAAAACAAAGAAAATATCCATGGAGAAGGATTAGACCATTAAGAAAATTGGACAACAGTAAATACTATTTCTCCTTGGAACAGTTTTGGAGAACTGACAGCCTTAAAACAGGGAAGGCAGCCACGCTAATGAAGTAGCAGCTCTGGGTGAAGATTGCTTTGATCCTCCTATACCTCTACTGTAAAAAAGAGGATATTATCAAATCACACAGGTTGTTTTCTTCCATCTGGCTACAACATACAAGAAATTACTTGATCCAACTTCTCTTTGCTACACTCAGTTCCTGTGCAACACAAACTTTGATCTTCTTCATTTTACTTATGAGAGCTACCGACAACAATTATTGCCTTACTGACAAAAGGCAGACACATTGTGTTCCTGAACTGGAAATGTTCACAAAAATCCTTCCCCCTCCACCACTCTACTGCCGCCCCTGCCTCAGGCAATTTAAAGAATAATGAAAGAGACACTTGTACCTGTTTGTAGAAATCAGTAGAAGGGGATGATCTAGATCTCTCATGGATGTACTGGGGTTTCTCATGCTGTTCGTGACCTGCATCAAGAATATTATCAGCTGAATGGTACCTTCCTGAGCTCCTTGTCTCTATTGGCTTCCGTTGCTCCTTCCAAGATGCCTGATACTCTGCAAAGGTTCCCAGGCGCTGTGGCTGTTCGGATTTCAGAATCCTATCAGCTGCCTTATTGCTGCTACTATGGTGGATGTTATCCTTTGAAACATGTGCAGTTTCAAGTCCAATAGAGGCTGCCTGACCCCTCCTCTCATACCATGACTCCTCTCCCTCTTGTCCACTGTGAGCTTTCCTATCTGGCCTCTCAGCCTGTCCCTCGGCTAGACTGTGGGGACCTGGTTTCTGTGCTGACTTCCTATACGCAGGCTTACTTGTTTCTTCAAAAAATTTCCACCTATCTGCAAACGAGCCCAAGGCTTCTTCAGACGCATCTGGATGGCAACGAGCACGGCACTCATCCTCTGACATCCCCACCTCATTCATTTTCTCTGGCTCAGAATAAGACTTCAGTTTTTGCTCCATTGTGAACCTCTTCCTGGCTCCAATGCGAGAAACGTGCTGAGTGCCACACCCTGTAGGGTTCGGTTTAGCTTGTGTAGCCTCAAGGAATCCAGACACGTCTTCAGAAACCAAAGCCAATAATGAAGAGTTGTAACTACCAGTTTTCCGCTCAGGTGACCTGGCGAGATATTCAGCAGGGCTGGGTTCCAAGTCCCGCCGTTTGAAAGACGTTGCCCTCAGAACTCTGGCCTGTGCTTCCTTGAGATGATCTTTGTAGGTGTTGGTAAATTTAGTGTCTGGGGAGATGGTGACATTTTCTGCTGAATCTGGCTTCCAGGTCTCATTGCACTCCTCCGTTTCAGATGACGCTACTAAGGTAGCGGTGCTTCTACTTTTCTGCAGCTTTGCTCTTCTCATTTGGATCTCATTTCTCAGAGTTGTTGCAAAACGATCACTCCTTCGTGCCTGTTTAGACAAGTGAGTGTCAAATGGGGCCTGTCGCTCTGTTACCACATCTGGGATGTTCTCAGACTGTTTTTTCCCTTCCTGAGCTAAAGAGTGCAACATTGGGGTCTTCTGAGGAGAAATCTTGCTACTCTCGTCTTTCCCCCACCTAGAATCTTTCTGAGCAGATCTGTTTTCAGTGGTAAGGACACAGCCCTTTACATACTCCTGTTGACCGTACCTAGTTTCGCTTTCCTCAGAGCTGCTCTCAAAGTTTTTCTTTTGTCCAGACTTTTCAGTACGATTGTGTTTTTTAGCTTCTTCTGCTATAGCACACCTAGCATCACCCTCTCTGTCCACTGGGTAATGACTACTGTTCTCACACCCTTTCAGTGAAGATTCCACAGACTGTTGAGGTAGATAGTATTTTGGTTTTTGGACCATTGTGACAACTGCAGGACTTTCGTGAGGTCCAGGAGATGCATCAGTCCCCACTGCAGGTTTCCAGCTGTCGTCCTTGAGTTGTACTGGCTTTGTGCTTCCCTGAGCAGGCTGTTTTGCTGTCACGCAATAATAGCGACTCTGTCCAGTGTTGTCCACCTTCTGTTCAGCAGCACTGTTCGAAGAAGAGGAAGTGTTGAGCAGACTGGCTTGGTTTGGACCGTAGCCATGAAAATGATCTGTAGGTAACTCCTGAATACCACTATAGGACAGATAATGTTGCTGATCTTTAGAAGCAGCTAAGATTCTTGCGTTGGGAAAAAAAGTGCTTTCATCACTGTACTGGTGCTGGTGGTGGTAACTGTAAGTAGGCTGTGCAAACCGAACGTCGGTGCTGGACAAGGACGACTGCAGCTTGTTCACAGTTCCTGCATTACTATTGTACCTTTCTCCACTCGAAGAAAAATTGTGTTCTGAACTGAGCTCAGATTTATGATTTGAGCTGCTGACCCTCCTGTCACATGCTCTGGAAGGCCGACGCTGCTGCTCCACAGTTTCCAAGTTCCAGTCACTCCTGGGCTGAGACCGGTTCAGGGCTGTAAAGTGCTGCGTGCTGGCACCCTCTGAGTACACAGGGCCGTGAGCTTTCTCATGGCCTTTGGTAGCAGCAAAGCTGTCACTACGAAGAGGTGGAGGTGGAGGGGGAGGAGATGAAGACTTCTTCTTATCTGGAACATACCAGACAGGTCCAAAACTGGATCTTCCAGAGCTACTGAGCTTGCTATCATGGTGTTCCTCTATTCTAGGACTTCTGTTGTTCTCATATTGGATCGAAGCTGGCAAATACCCTGGTTTGTCCTCTATTCCACTGCTGTCATTCAAAAACTGGCCAGATTTGTTTCCATGCTTAGAAGTCTCCCAGTGGCCTACTTTGTATAGCATGTTTTCTGTTGAAGAAGTGTCTGCATTGGAGAGGGTGTGGTCAGGGGTGCTAGAACTCGTGGAAAAAGACCCATAGGCTGAATCCCGCTTATTTTGGCTCCCTAGATGATCAATGCTACTATTAGACCTTGCAGAGGAAAGTTTTCCATACTGGGCTACTTGCGGAGTGTGGTCCCAGCTGTCCATACTTCCCAAAGAGCTGAATTGGTCAGAAGTGCGATGTAGACTTGACTGATCCCACGAGTTTGATAGGTCATGAGAAGAACAACTATGGTAGAAAACAAAAAGCCTCAGCATAAATATACCAGTCAAAAAATGCCACAACATAATTATAAATATATAGCAACCAATTATACTAACGTTGGTTAGGATCCATCTGCATAGCAGTTACTCAAGACAAACAATTTAATTAAATTGGAAGTTGGAACACAAAGTCAGGGCTTTATCTTTATACTCTGCCACTGATGCAAAGCTTCAAACCTTAATAACTAATTCAACTTCCCTTTGCAAGTTTACCACTAAGTAATACTTACTTAAATCCTAAAAGGATCCCTCCCCGTCCCCCCTGCAAATTGTTACTTTTGCCGACTTTATTTTTAGACAAACTTAGTTTGAGCTCCATTAGCTCCCTTTTTCCCAGGACAAACACCAACTTATTTTCCAACTTATTTTTCAGGCACCCTGACTCTTTCAGGTATTAAAACTCATGTACTGCCCCATTTACCTTCTGTAATCTCACTCTGAACTTCTTCAGCCCATAAAGTAATTGCCTTGTCCTTGCTTATCCAAATCTTCCCATTCATTTAGTATTTTCATTTCTAAATGGATGTTCACTACAAACATTTGCCTGAAATGCCACCATTGTAGTTCTGAGCCTCCACATGCACCTTTACTAATGTTGTTCCAAACCACTCAAGTTGACACCGTGTCCTAGTTTTGGCTCAGAGAGAGTTATTTCCTTTCTAGTAGCTTGTACAATGCTGTGTTTTGGATTTAATGTGAGAATATACACCCTTACAAGAACATCATTCAACTCCATCCAGTTCCACAACACTGACAGGAAAACGTCAGGAGATGACAGAGCAACATAAGCTCTTCATGGCCAAAATTAAACTTCAGACCTTCCTTTAAGAATCCTTCCTGCCGCCAGTTCCTCTCTGCCACTCTTTCCTCTATACAAACGTCGTGCTTGACACTGTACTTTCTCTGGATCATTTGCCTAGGACACAGTATCAATATCTTGCTCCTTCCGTTGTTTTCCTTCACAATTAGTTTTGTTCTGTTTTCTTTCTTTTCTATCTTTCACAGCACCCACCTCCTGTCAATCCAACACATGGATATGGAGACGATAGTCTTTCCAATTATTCTCATCACATCTCCCTGTTTGAACTTCACTGGCAGCTACTCCTGCTTTTATATACCAAATTCAAATTCTTGCCCTCGCATGCAAACCCCCTTGGTAGAAATCCCAGAATCATTCCACTTCCCTGCAGCTATAATTATACGAAGCATCTATCACATCTCCTGTAGTAAAGAAACCTGTGAAGCTAGCAATGAAATTAGACTTAGTCCACAGAAACACAATACAAAAAGTGATATGTACTTTTTTTTTTTTTTCCTGTCAAAAATACTGCACAGGTCGACTCACAAGTTCTTTGGAATTCAGTATTAACATGAGAACTGCTTTTTTTCTGCCTTTATTACTATTGCCTTTGTAACTTTTTATACAACGTGGTCAAGTGCAATTTACATTAAATAAGGTATACTTTGTGCTTATTTTCTAAAAGCATTTTATGAAGATATACTAGCACTAGCCTCATCTTGTGGGCTTTTTGTTGTTTCATTCTTTCATTTTCAGCATTTTAAAATATCTTGCGAAACACTTAAGGTCTTAACTGTCAACTTAAGCAGGTACTGTGGTTCATGTAAAAAGTGTTTTGGTCATTATTAGAATCTCCTTTGTTAATGAAGAATGCAATCCAGATATTGCTGAGAATTGATGATATTTATCCCCACCTTCAGTACTAAGGAGATACTTGTCATCATTTGAAATAATACAACATGTGTGCAGGAAAGCCACAATTTACAAGTCTCTTGTAGATCTGCTGGTATCAAATGTGGACAAGATATCATCAGTGTTAAGAGGTCAAAGCCCTGCTAGAAAATGCCTAATGAAAACACAGCAGATGCAGCAAAAGCTTTAAAGAAAGGACAGGAAAGTTTCTGATGATGTGCTGTTGCAAAGCATGGCCTCCTGTGGTCCCTAAGTGTGAAGCAATCCTCCCATGAACCCTGACATGGAAGGGAATCCAAAAACCATTTCTCTGCTTGAGCCTGGCATCCCAAGATGGATGTGGGTGATGGCAGGTGAAGTCCAGGTATAACCTACAAACACCATCCTTGGCCACTTTGGCCAGTAAGTACCACCCCCAATCCTGAGGCATGAGATTCTGCTTCTGGGCCCTCCCAGAAATGACATCATCTCAGCAATTCAGACCACAGAACAAATGCACCTGACCCTAATTGCACCAGAAACTCAGTTTAAGCAAGCCTTCTCAAAGCATGCTTGCCTCACACCCACAACAGTAAGGCCAGAATGAAGAGGTTGTTGGTTTCAACTGCACACCAAAGGGTACAGGAAAAAAGAAAAAGGGGGGGGAATAAAAGGTCCTCCCTTATAGTATATCCTACTGCAAGAAAACGTAGCTTAGTCAAGGGTGGGCTAGGAAAAACATCTCTACCCATGTTGTTAAGGTATGACTTCTGCAAAAAAGACTGTAGAAGATTAACAAAGGGAAAGTGTGGAACCAAAAGCTTACAAGGTCTAACACTGTAGGCTTGTGTGACTGTCATCTAGACCTAGGGCTCCCAAGACAGTTTTTTGAATAAAAGTTGCATGATAAAAAATACACATATAATGGGGGACATGGAGAGCTGGGCTCCAGAATTACCCTCTCTCCTACCTACACTGGTAACAATTTTTCCAATGCACGTGTCTTCCCCTAGCATTGCACCTTCTCAAAGGTCCAAATACAGTAGGCTGACAACCCTCCAGCTCCCCACCCAATCAAATTACTCATAGCCTAATCTAGCATCTACCTGGGTAGTAAGGGCAATTTTGAGAGGATTGTTTTGTTCAGCTGCACCCCATCCTGCTTGCCCCTCCCCTCCAAAAATCCAGGTATAATCTGCTTGGAATAGAGCAAATGAATCTCTCCCCTTTATTGAATTCTCTATGTTTTACAAGTGATTTAGTTTTCACTCTCACAGAGAGAATGCAGGCAGGCACATCCAGAAGAGATTTTAGGCTGTGAATACCAATCTCAGATGCTTAGACTCAGGGAAGGACAAGAAATTCCAGAAATAGCCCAAGGATGAGATCCTTGGGCTAGAAATATCCTCTCCTCAGGCTATTTCTAATATCTCCTTGCATACTGCTGCTTTCAGCTACTGATTGCTGTGCCTCTTGTTCAGCTTGGTGCTTGACTTAGAGTGCAGGGTGCTTCTCAGTTTGTAAATAGTGTTTTCAAAGTGTGGAATCCCTGAAGCTGTTCACCTTCTGTTTTTGCAGGCAGCAAACCCAAAGAACCCTCCTCTTCAACTGGGATCCTCAAAATACCCAAACCCATGGTCTGGCACTCTGGGAATGCTGGGCCTCTAGTAGCCGCAGTCTGAAGTCAGCTCTGCCACTTAAACTGTCTCAGGCAACAGACAACAGGACTGACAGATCTCCTAAATACATCACCTTTCAAGTGGGCAGCACAGGCAGCTAAGGGGTTCACAGGATGGCAGTTCCCTGGGAGCCCTGAAACTAGACTGTGCTAAAGCCACTAAATGTTTCAGCAGCATGTGAGAAAGCTGAATTTGCCCTTTTTATCGATACTGATATCTACCAGCAGTTGCTGCTACTTCTGGCAAGTTGGGGGAGAGAATTGCTCTATTCCCCTCCCACTTTTCCTTTACACCCACAATTTCCTGTCCAAAGTTCATTTAAAACTGGCCTTGGACGAAATTAATACTGGTTTTCCTTTTTAAATAAATAATTATAATATAAAGCATATAATTTAATTAAATT
>WUAM01000431.1:13020498-13030792 GCA_024336885.1 Actenoides hombroni
ATAATTTAATTAAATTATTTTTAAAATAGTAGAGAGGTTCTCAAGAAAACAATGTAAAAATGATTGTAAAACTGACAGGAAAAAATTGAAATAAAAGCTTAAAAAATTAATGTTCTTCTGTTTTACCTACCATGATAAAATAACATCAAGAAAAAAAAAAAAATGACAGAGAATGTACAGCAGTAAGTATAGAAAACACAAGACTACTTTCCAAACTGGGATTGTGTACCAGACTAATTTTTTTTACTGCTCAGTTTAACTACGGCTCAATGGGGACTGAGAAGAAAAAAAACAACAAAAGAAAACAAAAAAGGTAACTTGTGAAAAAGCTGAAGAGTGTCACCTCTGAGCAGGAAACAAGAACCTGTAACCAGACACAAGCAGGCGGTACCTAAAAGTTTCACAGCTAAAACTGCCAGTCTCTCTCCTCTAGTGCTGAATGAGACCTAACAAATGTTAAGGTGTTTTAAACAGAGACTAAAAAATCCTTGGTCTTACAGCCTTACTAAACAAACAAGAGCACAGCTTTAGGGAAGATCAGATTACAGAAAGACAGTTTAACTAATAAAACCAGTAATACCTTCAAGTCCACCAAGAAAACATTTGGCACCTCCCTTTACGAAAAGGCTTTTGAATAGTCTGAAACAGTATTTTTCAATTTCTTCTGCCTTTACTATTGCGCTTTCAGTATATTAATTTTGATGGTTTCTTTACACTTACAAAGCTTCAGGATTTTGCCAGTGGACACTGAAAGGAAACGCAGAGCAAGAAACAGAACCTTTTGCCTGTCTTTAAAGTTGGTTTCTTACCTGTCAATCTATACGCACATATCGCATACTGTTTCTGAAATCCACTCATCCATATGCCAAATTTCCCATGCTCCCCCTTCAAGCACTGAAAGGACAGGCAATACTAAAGACGTATAATACAACGATTCCACGTTCATGGTTTTAAAAAAAAAAACAACAAAAAACCCCAAACCAAACAGTCAATGACATGACCTACATTATTATTGTCTCACTGTTGGAGCTTTAATGTGCAGAACGTAAGGAGAGACTCACCTTGCATGATAGCGCGAGTGCCAGGAAGCGCAGGCATTGGACGAGGAAAGGTGTGACGTGGCTGCCTCGGGTTGACCTTCTGTAAATTTGGTTGCGTGCCAGGAGTGAGGCCTGCAGGCTAGGTCATTTCTTCTGAAAAATGAAAGAGGTGGAGTGTACTAGGTTAATGCAAACACTTTGGTAAGGTGACACGCGGCAAAAAAAAAAAAATCTACCAGGGCAGTCGTCAAACGCTACACAGGTAGGACAGGGGCATAATAACTTTAAACAACAACAAATGAGACAACTTTCTACATGCATGCCAGTTTTGAAAAGACATCAGTATTCACATAAATGGTTGAGATGCAGCAAAACAACAATACCCTCCAAGGTCTGTGCTTGGGTGTTTTGGGTTTTTTTTGTGTGTGCGTTTTGGTCTGGTTTTTTTTTTTTTTCCTTAAAGTTTTATTTATTTTAGGGGTGAGGTGGTTTTTATGAGGGGCAAAGACAGGCAAACAAATTTTAAAGTACCTGATACATACCTAGAGTTTTATAGCTAATACTGAGACTTACGACTCTTTTACAACATAACAGCACAGTGGGGCTTCGGCAAGGTTTTACTGTAGCTATGTGCTTATGGGAGGAGGTGGGAATAAAAGAGTTAATGACAGGAAAGAATAAAGCCATGTACTTTGTTTCATACAAGACAGTAACTGATATAACTAATAATGTTAAACTCCAGTCAAGTTCTGCTTCAGCTCTTGAAATGTTTGGCACCCCAGGCATGCAAAAGGTTTTTGCTTGCTTTTAAAGAATTAAACCTCAAAAAATAGTTCAGCAATTCATGCAAGTCCTCATTGGATACCACTTCCAAACATACATGCTCATGTAACTGAAAGTGTCCCTTCTAACAAGTACAACAAAGAGTTGCTAGAGCTCAGTACCTTGCAAACCCTCCTGCAAAACTGCTCTGCTCTACACTCCTCTGGCCCTTCCTTCTGTTCAGGAATTAGTATCAAGAGCTTGCACTTCCTTCCAAAGGCTTGGTGTTTGTAACACCTCTCATCGCTCCAGAAATAAGTGTATTCTTTTCTCCTCCAATGTTAAGTAAACCTTCTAGGTGGAATTCAGCTACTTCTGATTCAGTGAGGAAATGCCAAGCATAGGCCATTGGTCTAGACCCTCTCAGTCACTCAGTCAGAAGCAGGAACTTCTTGAAGGCAGTTCATCCTGCCCTTCTCTTTGGCTCATCCTGGAGGAAGTGTCATTTAAAATTTAGACGAGGTATAAGGTGAGACAAGTTCCATCCTTCCAAGTTACAGCCTGAAACAAAGGCTTATAGGTCCTTAGCTCTTGAGGGGTTTTCTTATGCGTTTATGTATTTAGGAAGCTATTACTGCAAGGTTAAGTAATATGTCTAAGTTACTAAAGTCATTTGCTAAGCTGAGAAAGCATTCCCTATTTTCAACTTGAAGTCTAAAGGCATATCTACATTTTTTTTACGCATTCCTCTTCTCAAGATATCTGGGTTATCAGACAGCCACTGGATTTACACAACAAAACTAAAGCTAATTACAAAATGAAGCAACTTCAAAACAGGTCAAATTTCAGTATGTGGGCTTTTTGCAGCACATTGAGGAAGATCTGATGAATTCAATAATGAATTGCCTTTCCAAACACTGCATGCAGGACTACTAAAGAAGAATAATAATTCTACAGGGAAGCTTTAATTTTACTAAGAAGTGTAGCATCGTTATTGTCACTAAAACAAAGTAGTAATTGTTTCCATAAACAAAAGCCTACTCTTCCCAGCAAGACAAAAGAGAAAACAGTTAAGCAGAGCATCACTATGTTCTTCTTTCTTGGTAGGATATGAAATTCAGAGGGTGAGTGGAGGAGCCCAAATAATCTCAGTGCAAACAAATGCAAAAGATCCGCTCAGCCATGCCACGATGGGCCCCAGACAGTCCTCGTGTACTCCAAGGGCTCCGAGCCTGAGTCCAGGTATGACAAAAAAAAAAATAAAAAAATCATTCCACTGTTCAGCTGCACAGAACATTGAAAGGTTTTTTCCCTCCCCCTAGAACTCACCTCTAATGGTACCAATACCATCTCGGCAACCCCCAAATACCTATTTAGGCAAGTTCAGTAGACCTCCTAGGCATCAATGCAGCAAAAAGGTTTATCTATTATGAGACAATTACTATTCTAGGATGCGTCACTAAGCAAACACAAGGCTATAAATCTAGCACAACACAAGCGATGTTTGGAGTGTAAGGAAATGAGGGTTGGGAAGAGGGTTTCTGCAACAGTTTGCTATGGGCTTGGCTAAAGGTAGGAGACGTCGAATCACTGGGAAGGAACAGAAAGGATGCACTTGTAAAATCAGTACTGTACCTCATGGAAGTTCTCAAGATCTTCATAAGATAGCTCCTCGCTACATGAACATCATTTTCAGATGGCATTTTCTGTGCTACAACATCCACCACCACTTTCATCTTCCTGAGCCGTCAAGCAAGGGGAGGAACAGACTAGACTGAGTTGTGACATGAAGCAAGTCAAGTGGATAGGAACTTAAAAATTCAGATTTATTTTATGTATTTCTGGACACATGTGTGTCTTTGAGAGGTTCTTTTTTTTAAGGCATAATAGTCTAAACAGCCTAAAAATACTGGTGGGATACCTAGAAGATGGAAACCTGCAGGCAACCTGAAGTCCACAACATAACTAAAAATTAATTTAATGTTCATAGTCAACAATGGCTGCTACCACATTCTCAACATTTAATTACATTTACTATGTTCTGCACTTCAAGAAACATTTTTTTCCAGTAAGTGGAGCACAGCATGAATTTCTGACTCCAGAATTCAGCACAAATAGGTAGGAGGACTGGAAAGAAAAGGTTAAAAGACTCAAACCAGGAATATTTTGCAGACAAGTAAAGATGCTGGAAGCTGAGCATTTATATTCTAATGCAATACCTCTGTCTTAATTCTGAGTGACAGAATGAGATCATCTGAACCTACAACCCAGAAAACCTCTAGCATTAATGGAAGCATTAATAAAAGCATTTCACTGAGAGTGTCTTTCTACCAGAGCTTTTACAAAAGCTGCTGGAAGTAAAAGACTGATAAGCTTTGAAGATATGATACAAAGGGGAAAAAAACCCCAACAATTTCTACTGACTGTAAGCAATCTGTTAGATAGTGGTTTCAATGACATGTGTGAAAATACCGTAGTTATAAAACAACATTTTCAATCAATTTAATTTAATGTTTTTTAAAATAAACCTGACCTTTTATAGTTACTACTTGGAAGTTATTAGGAAAGACATTCTGAATTTCACAGGCTATAGAGTTTAGAGATACTGGTTTAGAATGCTGCAGCAATACTGGGGTTAACTGGGGGAAGGGGGAAATGTACTTCCTTGATCATGAGAGAAGACCAATTAAACCGGACAAGCAGATTTATCTGTAAACCACAAAAGCCAGGCAATATCTTAAAAATCAAAAGTGAACAGGAAATTGAGCAAAGCAACTAAGCTACCTCAGCATACACCAAGAATATGAATGAATACGAGCCATTTCCTCTGCTTTCAGACACATTCTGAATTCCTGTAGGTACTCCTCAGAAAAAGGCCAGCACATACAACAGAGGCGTGTGTTCGCCCCTCCCTCTCTCCAACAGATATTCTCATCAACCAAAGAGCACCTTGTTGTAGCCCTATCACACTGGCTTTTGCATTTGGAGTCCTGAAGCCAAAGGAGAACAGGCAGTTCCAGGGACCTGCACTCAGGTGGAAAGTGACTGCAAGGGGTTTTTTGGCTGTTAACGCTTCGTATCAGCCCTCTGCTGACTTAACGAAGATGGAAGGCTTGGCTGCTGGCTCCCGTGTTAAGCAAAAAACTGCACATCTTTAGCTGCAGGTAGCAGCAGCTACACACGAGCAGGGCTGTGGAGGGCTTCTGAAACAGAATACTGGCTTTTCGTCCCTCTCATTCACCTCCTTACCGACCCCTTCTCTTCAGCTCAAGGGAGTGTTTTTCAGTGTGAGCAGCAACAACATACCCACACAAAGACGCTCGCTGACTCACCTCAAGAACAAGGTAATGAACAGTTCCTATGGATATTTTTTCAGGTAAAACTCTGGAAATGTGAAAATGAACAAAGTGATATTAATGGGGCATTTTAACCAGGATTGCCCAGCCACTTCCCTTTTTAAAGGCCATCTTCTGGTACTGCATGTCCTTATGTTGCCCAAAATTTACCAATCATACAATTCCTTTTCACATTAAATTGAAATAATGCTTCGAAATGGCAGAGCTCGTCAGGGGTGGAAGAAATTCCTTCCCATGTCAGGTTTCACCTCTGCTGATAAAGGCAGCTCAGAGCTGCCTCGAGGAGACCTCTAACATGGAAGCAGGAGGCAGGCAAGGCCCCACTGTCCCCCAAACCAAGCTCCTCACAGCGAAGGCATCTGCACTGAAGATCCAGTATCGCCCAACTCCAGCTCTCCCATCCACTTGCTACTTATCTTAACTGTCTCTCATGCTATTTAATCTGTCCTCAGGACATTAAGGTGGCACACTGCAGAGACCCCCAAGAGTCGCATGGGAATGTTTTTATTCTGGTGGCTGCAGCTCTGAGACCACAGAATTCACAGCACCGCTTTGTATGTGAGGCACAGAAACAGGTTGCTCAGAGAAATTGTGGATGCCCCCTCCCTGGAAGTGAGGGATTTAATATAACCGATTACTTATATTAAATATTCTTTTTAAAAAAATACATTCCGTTTTCAGTCACTTTAATTTCTACAGAACATTTCTGCTCACAAAGCTGCAGACCACTGCAGTGGTACAGTCCATGTGTTTCAAGGCGCAACTTCCCTGCAAGCCCCAGAATTTGGAAACCAGTTAATGGAGTTAAGTGAGTGGCAGGTATCAAAATAAAAATCCTTCTCTTTCCATTCGTAGAATCATTCAGGTTGGAAAAGACCTTCAGGATCATCAAGTCCAACTGTATTCACCGAGATGCAACACTGAAGAAATGCAGAAAAGCTGCAGCACTGAGATAAAAAGGAATCCTACACATGCTTAAAGGTCAAATGCACAGTTCATTGGCATTCTCAAACAAGACGCACGCTCAGATGCTACACATACTGAACAGTACTTCTTCACAAGGTGCCCTCAGATTGTGTCAAAGCCAAACAAACCAAATCATGATGCAGTTTTGTGTCCTACAGAAAAAAAATATCCTCTGATACATCGTTAAGACGGCCAGTTACAAACAGTGTTGCCAAACGCCAGCCGTGCAAGTTAACTACAAGGAATTCAGTCTTTGGGCTCTCCTCAGTAAGCCACTCCTCCATTGGTTTCTTAGTCCACACAGGGAAAATTTCAAGAATTTGTAGTGACAGAACAGGTGCCCTTGCTGTCCCCTTAGAAATCCCAAACAGCTTTCTCACCTCACCTTCTTTAAAATAACACTAGACCAGACATACCAACACTTTGTAAACTTACTTTTTTATAAATTTATTTTTCTGGAAGAAAAAAAAAAAAGTGTCCTTCCAAGCCATGTCTTTTTTTTTTTTTTCCTCCTCTCCAGTTCACCAATCGTGTGCTCAATTGATTAAAATACACTAGAAGACCAACATATCATGCAACTAAACAGGTATGCAAAAAAGCCACTGTAATAAACTACTAAATCATTTAATTTATGAAAAACATTATTTGGATTTTTTCTAGTCTTCTGAATCCTAGGTGGAAAAAAAGGAGGCTGAAAACCACCAGGAAGCTGCAGTTACCTGCTGGGGCCTCAAATAATAAAAAATTAATAATGTCACTATCTTTCATTCCAAAAATAGTTCAATGTATTTTTCTCTGCAGATTGGGAAGACCTCACTCAACCACCTAACCTGGAAGCTCATGATTAGAACAGGGTGATTTTTTCTCTACAAAGATTAAACAAAAAAACCAAACCAAAACAAAAAAATTACAAAAAATTAAATTGCGATCTGAAGAAATCAAATACCTTTTTGAATAAGCACTTATTTGGTCAAAATGTCTTCTCTCTTTCTTTCTTCTTACCCTCCCTTCAAAAGACAAACAACATTCCTTTCTATGGAGTACTGAAAGGAGTCATCGCCTTCCGTAAAAGACTTTAGCTGTTTTCTCTCTTAGGCAATTATATTCGCAGAATTCAAATTGCTTCATGTTCCATTAGTCACCACTGGCAGATCTAACGTGGAAATGAAGTATCTACAATTTGGCAGAATATTAAGGTCCAGTAGTAAAATTATATATGGCATGTGAGCAGCTTATTGAGTCATTCTCAATAATTAATACATAATTATCTTAGTCTACGCTCAAGCAGTTGTTATCAATTGCACAAAGAAGCTTTAGGTTAAGTGCAATACATCCCCTCCTCCTTTCCCCTTGACATTTTCAGTGTTGTCCTGCCTCTCAACATACTTGTTTACAACTTTGGATGTAACAGAAAGCCCAGCAATTGGTAAAAGTGATATTAAAAGGCGGAGATAGAATGCAAAACTTGGGAATTTTTTTTCCCTGAACACTAAGTTAACTCTCCCACTTTATTTCTTCTTCATTTCTCTGAAAATGGAGCAAGGCAGTGGTGTGCATGTGCAGAAGAACATGGGAAAACCCACACAAAGTCCCCTTAAAATTTTCATGCAACAATTCCATATTAAAGAATCCCCGCAAAGTTAAAGAACTCCCACAATATATTTTGAAGTAAACCTTCACTGTCACTCATAACCAATACAGGTGGTTCGCAGTAGTTTTGTATACATACATTTATATACACACACACGTATATATATCCATACATACATATGACATATATATATATATACACACACACACACACAGAGATATATGCAAAGTCACTTATCCAACTTCTCAAAATATGCCCCCAAATTCTCTGTCCAGGTTGATGGTTTTGCACTTCAACCACCCGTTTCTGGTCCTCCCAATATACTAAAGCCCTGCGAAAACCCATCTTCTGAATTCACCTCCCTTCTCCTTTCTAGATCACCACAGCCTCAACTGCTTTGTTCCCCTTTGTAAGGTTGCCCTACTGCCTTTCACTCAGATTCAGCCTTGGATGCCCCAACTTCCCACTGTCCTCAGGCTAGACAGCAGCCATTTAGATGCTTTTTCTAAAGTACACTCTATGCCGGCATTCAGGTCAATCCAGGAGAGCCTTAAATGTTCTTTCAAAGAGGGACAGGAAATTCAGGCTTTCTTTGAGTGAGCCACACAGTGACTGCATAAACTCCTCTCAAAACCCAACAAACAGGGGGCCTTCCTACGCCGGGCAGGAACATCAGGACTTGAAATTTTAAGTTAACTGTGTGTCACTCCCTCACTTCTATAGTGATTAAATTTAAAATGTTTAAAATAGCTGCTCACCGTGAGCAATAATCTGAAAAACTACTGGTAAATATCTTCATGGTAAGTGTTTTAAGCAAATACCTTTTACATTTGCAGATCTATAATGAGCTTATAAAAACAACACACATCATCTCTTCTCTTTCACACTTACTCTCTATATTAAAAAAACGCCTGAATGGAACTCTTCCTGGGATGAAAATTTGCTGAAGGTTGTTATATTAGGTATCTGCTGAAGATTAAATGGGACTACTTTCACATCACAACTGATCAAATGCTGCTTATATAATATTTAAAAAGCTAGCAGGCTGCCAGCTCAATAGCCTAGGAAAGTGAGTTCACTGGTGGAGCTCTTAATATCAGAAATCATTACTGTTAGTTTGCCAACTGTGCACTGTTTTCCAAAATAAACACAAGAAGGCTGACATGCACAAAGTCAGATTACTACTGGCAACACTGGAGCCATACCAGAGTTTTTATTTCAAGACTCTGCTACTCTCCATTAACAGCAGCGCTCACCCCATCTGTTGGTCAGAGTCACCTCTCGCTGTGCATCAGCACCCATCCTTTTGGGAAAAATCCCCTGTGACTTACTTCACTGCAATAGGATGAACCAATGATAAAAACTAATCAGCTTGGTATATGAAAAACCTCTGACCTCAAACATCTGAGCCCCACTGCCTACATCCCCTTGTCTGCTGACAGCTAGATCAGCCACTGGCGAAAAAACCCAGACACCCAAGTCTGTGAACATAACAAGGACAGACATACGAACTGCAGAAGATGAACAGCTGAGAGAGAGAACAGTTGGTAGTCTCAAGCAACACTGGAACTCATGTATAGAAATTAAAAATAAACAACAAAATTTTCAGGCAAAGAAGAAAGTGATTAGTAGTACTGTCATCCTGAAAAAAAGACTGCTTGAGCATACTCAACTCATTCCAAAATTTAAATTATTTTGATAAGCAGAATAAACGAAATTAAAATTGGGTTCCTAATCAACTTTGTGAATTGCTGTAACTTATCAAACAGTAAAGTATTATCCTTGGTTAAAATGTATTTTATATTATACACATATACACACACACACAGATATATTATATGTACATTAACACATTATAGTTGAAGAAAATTCTGTCTCCATTAAGGAAAGTTGTTAACTAAGTAACCATGAAGCTCTGAACAATCCTGGTCCAAGACTAGCCCACCCAATTCTTAACCCCTAGCAATTACAGAAGCTCCTTGCAACAAATTTTTGTACCCTCACCTTGTGCACTGTCAGCTCTTTGCTCAGCTCAATCATCTCCCTGGATGAAGTCACCAGAATGACCTCCTGGAGCACCATCACCACCTCCATCTTTGCATCCTTTCCTCTCTCCAGCCCCCATTCCACACTTGTTTGGGGTTGGATATTCCCACCCTTCCCTCCCCAAGAACATGGCAAGCTCACACTCCTTTCACAGTCTTTTCCCACCTGTGTCTTCATGTTGGCAGCCTGACAGGTTTTTGTGTGGATCTACTGTAGTGTCAGAAGGAAAGTTGCAGTGATAGAAGGTGGTGCTATAGTCAATAATCAAGTCAAAACATGTAGGAAAACCTGACTATGTATTAAATCCAGTGTGTCAGGATAGTTAATTATATTAGATTTAAGAGCTCTATCAATGGCTGGTAAGGATTATTTAACGGTAATATGTTTAGTTTAGGGACAATCTGCAGGCCTGAATTCAAATTAGGCTTCAGAGCTGAACCTTCCAAAACCTACAAAATTTTAACACATCTACATGTAACCTCCTCCCTCCTACTCCCCCCCCCCCCCATTATCTATGAGCTAACAATCAACAT
>WUAM01000431.1:13030892-13058749 GCA_024336885.1 Actenoides hombroni
AAAAAACTTTACACACACCTAACTGATCGCTCCTCCCGCCTGCACCCGACCACCCCATGATCTATGAGCTAACAATCAACATAGTATGCCTAAAAAAAAAATATATATATATATATATAACCACACACCGGGTGTGGATGTGTGTATTGGCTGACCTTCAACATGAATGAAGAAAACACAGGAAGACAAGTATCTGCCTTTTGTTCCATCAGAATCCACAGGACATTTCAAAAGTACATAGACAAGATCACCAAACAAAATACTCTTCTCAAAAAGAAATCTCTGATTATCTCAGCTCCCTCTGCTCCAGCTCACCCAACCCCAATTTCCTCCTGACATATCCTACACTGGCAATGGAGCTTTCTCCAGCCTGTAGACCTTAAAAGCAGGATCTTGATCTTTGTAGTAATCTTGCTCTCAACACCTCTGGATTCACTATACCATAACTATAAATTTCCATGCATAAAAATTAAACCCAGTACATGTCCTTCCTTAAGGTAGGAATTATTTATCAAACTTCTGCAACAAGGAAGCTGTGTTAACTCGTAGAGGATGCAGCTCTACTAACCCTTAATAATGAACCATCTTATTCCCAACCTAAATCTGGTGTAAACTGGATACAGTTTTCTTCAGGGAATGATTACTATCCCCTCTTGGCCAGTCTGAAGCTGTAACATCGAGATCACCACCACATTAAAAAGGAGGTATGGACATCCTGACGTTGTAAGACCAACAGTGCCATAACAGGGACAACTCAGTTTCCCGTTTCTTGGATTTCTGTATCAGTATTCTAAGTCAATCCTTCAACTATTTCTACATCAGAGCAACAGTCAAATTTCTAGCTTTCTCACTTTCCGAAACCTTTTTCAGTGCTGTATCACTTCCCCCCCAGGCAAAATACAGCAGCAGAAATTACTTGGGTTCAGCAAGACCTAAGAGAAGGAACACTGATAATACCACCAGCCAAGAGGACCAGTGAGAGAATTCATACAGACTAACAAAATTCCGGCCCAATTTAGATTTCATTATCCAAAAGCCGTTTCTAAACCTCTGCTGAAAACATGCTGGTAGGGCTGGCACAGAAACACAGTGGATAACACAACGTCGATGATACACTGTGTGGTAAAACTGTTCACAACAAGGAATGGCTAAAGCAGATGCATCGCAGGAATGGTATTTAATAAAATAAATATTTAGAACAATACTGCAGGTCTCTATTACAATGACATAGTCCTTTTTAGCCAGAAAAAAAGTTGGAATAAGACGCAGAATCAAATCAACAGGCCCACATGAAGTCTTTTTGCCTATCTGTTTGAGAGCTTGCATTTGTTAAGTATTCAAATATTGCTTCTCAGCCTACTCACCCAACACTTGGGCTTCTCAAATAATCTCCCAAATAAATACTGACCACATCACACAGCATCCAGGACCCATTTATTCCATCTTAGCCATAACTGGGACAAAAGATGAGTGCAGTACTGTAGGAAAAAACTCAGTATTTTTCCACATTAATAAAGAACCGAATACACTTTCTATGCAGAGACTGTCCCTCGAGGCATCTTGGTCTCAGAAGAACAACAGAGATCTGAAAGGAAGAACTGCTCCATAAAAAGAAAAAAAAAAAAAAGGTGGGGGGGATGGGACAAAAAAGACATCTTCTTCTGGGGGAGCCCCTTCTGGCCTACACATAAAAGTGTATGTAAAAAATTTATGGTGCTTCCACGGAATGTGACATTTGGAGATAGCTATGTAACTGTAAACAAATCACTCTGTGATATACAGCCCTATTTTACAAAAGTATTTGTATTGTCATAATAACTATTTTCAGATTAAAACAGACTTTAGTATTTTGGCACATTACAGAGCTCGTAATTTGGGCATGAAATCTCAGCTGCCTTAACGTGTTGGGAGCCCAAGGCGTGAGGTGGTTATAGTTGCACAATCATATTCTGAGGTAACCTCTCCCTCCTTACCTCCCAAGGGCAGCTCAAGTTTCAGTTAGAGAAGCTAATTGTTCAATTCCAAGTTTATCCCCTTCTTAATCTCCAACTGATGACTGCAGCAGTACAATTTGAAACACTTACACATCCGTCTACAATTTCTCCACTGCGAAAGGGCAGATATTTTCCTGCAGCTTCTTGAAGCATGAGCTCCTCTCCTCCTGTGCTTGTATTAATTTGGGTCTAATCTCGCCAACATTTTGTGCAGAGACCCTTCAATCAAGCAGAGGAGATCTGCACAGGCAGGTGTAACGTTGTCACTACTGCCAAGGAGAGGTCCCACCAGCCTGCGGGGCTGCAGATTTGCACCTTGCCCTGAGAAAGGCAAGGCCACCGCCCACTGACCCTAGAGGGGAGATGGAGGTGGCAGTGAGCCAACTGAAAGCAGCTGGCTCCTCTGCTGAAGCTGGCTCTACATCCTGCTTCATCTCCTGACATTTTATTCTGTCAGGAACAAAGGTGGGTCCCAACTTCAATCCTCCCTGCTACAAGAGTGCTGATAAGGACACAGTGGTTAAGCCAAAAATCCAGCTGATGGTCACAAAAGCAAGAACGGGTAAGAATGACCTTTCTTCCTGCGCATCATCCCTTTACAGGTGAGTAGCTGGGTCATCCAGAGCCAGTGATACTCCTCCTCTTATTGCAAAGGGACTAGCAGCTGTGCCTGGAGAAGATGGGTCCCTCTGGGCTCTGCACACAGTACTGTACCTACAGGATACACTGACTTCTGTCTGTCTCCACCCTTGTCCAAACCTTCCTCCTCCATTACACACAAAGCAACAAGAGGGGTACATCTGAATCCCGAAAATAGAGGGCTTAATTTCTTCAGACCCTTCCAGAAATGTTGACACAAACTGTGACTGACAGTTCACAGCAAGAAAATGCAGTGAATGCAAGGATATTAAACTGATGATGTCTCTGTCAAAGGTTCAGCCACGACAGCCAGCTCATGCCCTGCCCCAGAGAAACAGTAGTGGACGTGGACAATTGGCCATCCCCCAAATCACCCCTGCAGCTCAGGCCTTGAGTCAGCATCTCCCAGAGCTGCTGGTCAGAATCTCTTGTCCAGGTGAAGAGCCCACTCCAGTCCAGCCACTGTGCAAACACACTCAGATCTTCAGTAAATTTATGCTGATCAAAAAAACCAAATCCTACTTATCCTATTAACTGCAACTGGGAACACATAGAAGCCTTAGTTTGATCAGATGTATGGCAGCCTTAAAACACTGAAAACCACTTAGAGATGGAAGTTTAAAAGTGACCAGACAACTTTTGATTTCTGTTATTCCCAGAGCAGAGCTGATTTTGTTTAGTGGATAATGTTCTTTCAGGCTTTTAGGCTTATTTTGCAGAAACAGAGCGTGCCAAGATATGCACCCAATTTAACATCATTAGACTTGAAAGCTGAGTTCAGTCGCTTCAGAGAGAAATAAAAGCTATTTTCTGAGCAAGATTGAAAACAGGATCACTTCACAACAATAACAACACAAATCTTCAGAAGATTATTCCTCTTCCAGCCCACCTCACATCACCCCTTCAGATCTCAATCTTTAGTCACCCTAATTATCACCAAGAATAAGTTTTACAAGAGAGTCAATCTGGCAAAAATAAAACTAAAAAACCACAAGTTGAAACATGTGCTTGGATACAAAGAAATCAAATTGGAAACTACCTCAATGATTTTCCAAAGACAGATCAGTTACAATGAATGAGAAAATACAGGAAAAAAAAGCTCTAGCTAATGTTCATAAATAGTTACTCCTGCTGCTAAAGTTTGTGGGTTAAAAAGCTGCAGGGGCTGTCAGCATCCCTCTGAAGTGACTGAGTAGTTTAACAACTGAATTCATCTGTGCACTCTTCCCACAAAAAGGTATGGATCCTGCTACAAGGTCTCTACAGACGATCTCACAACAAATAACAATACTATATTCGTGTGCAGATTGTGCCTACATCACGATTTTTAAAGCCAGAGCAGTGAATATGGATCTGTCTAACAGTGAATACTCAGCTGTTTGCATTACATGTACTAGATTTACTCTTCTCCATCTGGAAAACAAAACTGGGTTGTAATACTGGTGTTAGAGTTGTACAGAGCTCCCTCAGGGAACTTTAAACAGTCTCAAAGAATAGAAAAGATGTCTTTCATATATAAAAAAAAAGACTGCTGAAAGAGACACTGAATACTACATATAAGGTCCAAGTGATTAATGAAAGTGTAATATTTTATAGCTTTGGATACAAAGCTACACGAATTTCAGCGAGGTCAGCAGAAACGTGTCGTGTGTTTGATGTGCCAGTGTTCTGCTATGTATTATTATGCTTTATTATAAACCAACAGTCACCAGCAGAAGTTGATCATAACTCTTTTGGGATCCTGGCCCACAAATGAGATGGGCAGCTCCTACCCAAGCAGCTCATGCTGGAGGGAAGCCCAATTAGCCTCACTAGATTAAGGATTTCTCTAATGGACCTGGCTGCTTTGTCTGGTCACCACTAAGCAGATAGAGACAGAAACACATCCTGAGCCCACACTGCTCTAGCATCCCACCTTCACAGCATATGTTCTTGAAGAGCAGGAAGCAGCTACTGCCTGGCAGTAAGGAAAAAAAAATGCTACCCTGTCAAATTTTATCATTTAATACCCTCCTCTCCCTTCCCAAAATGGCAGAAGACAACTGTATTTAAAAGATTTTTTTTTTTTCCCCAGTTTTGTTCACTACTTGTTATGCTTTTCTACCCAAAAAGAAATCCCACCATCCCTTCTTTCCAGGGAGGAACAATTTTGTCTCACACATTTATCAGCACACTCATTTCTTCTTGCACCATTCTGTAAAAATCCTCTTGCATCTTTGTGTAACCTCTGCACATGTCAGCAAACTGCTCGCAGCCTGGGAAACATTTTCCAATGAATTTTCCTTTTACACCAATAAAAACTCAATACTGAAAACCTCTCAGGCCTCGACACTTTGTTTCAGTAGCAGACTGACTTCCCTACTCCATTTGGGGATGAAGAGACTGTCCCAAGAAAACTAGCTGCAGACCTATTTGAAAGTAACACCGACAAACCACCCCAGTGCACTGCCTCACTGAGACACTAACGGTTTCACTCAGCAACACAAAGCGAGCCAAAGACAGGTCTGCCTGAGAAACGGGAGGCAAATTGGCAAGCAAACCACAAAATAAAGTCTCAAAGTCTTTCACACCTGCTGACTCCACTTCAACAATCCTATCGTGAAATTTTAATCATATGCATTTGAGACAACCCTGCACAGCTTTCCCCCCTCCCTCCAGACAAGTTAACAAGATACAAAAACACCAAGAGAAAGGCACCTTGACCACTTGCCTATCCCAACGATGGACCGTAGGGGTGAGAAGCTGCTGAAGCTGATCAGGTGTCGGTGTCCTGCCTCCTGGGCAGCCTGGCAGGAACCTCCCCGCCTCCAGCACAGCCCTACCTGCCTACCCGGGCACTGTGCCAGGCAGCACCTTCTCCCCAGACCCCTTCCTCAGGGATCAGGCAGGGAGTGGGACTGGGCCCCAGCTGTGGGTCAGGGCAGCACGCATGGGGTGCAGGTGGCAACCGCCTGGGCTCGGTCTCCAGCAAAAGTGGGAGATACTGGCGGAGCAAAGCATGGGACCCCAGCAGCCCTCTGCCACCGACTGTCCTCCTGCGCTAATCCGTGCCTCTGTGCCAGCTTAGGGGATATAATTAGACTCACAAAGGAGCCTTGTTACTGCTCCCTGCTAAGAGGCCGTAGCAGTTTTGATTAGTCATACCAGTGACTCTGCTGACCCGCTCTGGGGAACGCTGCCCTGCAGAGCTTGGCAGGGAAAAGCTGAGCGAAGCCCCAAAAGTAAAACCAGAAGACTGTTCCGGGACGAAGAGAAGGAGGAAGGGGGGACTTTAATTTTTATTTTGAAGCGTGTTTGACATGGCACGTGGAAAATAGATTATGTTGCCAAAACTGTTCTGGTTTGTTTTTTTTTTTAAGCTGTTCCATCCTTTCTTTTTAAAATCTTTTAAGCAAATACATGGGTGGATACATCACTACATTATAAAGAAGTTACTGTTACCTATGAGTGACAAAGTACAAAAGCTAAAAGAAAATCTCCAGAACAACCTGGGCCTCTT
The DNA here is from genome assembly GCA_024336885.1 of Actenoides hombroni. Taxonomy (NCBI): domain Eukaryota; kingdom Metazoa; phylum Chordata; class Aves; order Coraciiformes; family Alcedinidae; genus Actenoides; species Actenoides hombroni. The sequence continues at coordinate 13,037,025 of WUAM01000431.1, forward strand.
AAGATCCGATAGGCTGTCAATAGCATTTGAGAGATACAGACATTTTCCCTGCACATTAAAACCAAGTCAGTTTTCTCAGGGAGCAGCACTTTCCCCAAAAGTGAGGCAGCCTCTGATAACTCTAGAAATAAATAACCTCCACTCAGAAAGGCATTGGAAATCACCGCCTATGGAGAAATGTAGAAGGTACATCCTTCCATCCCCCAGGGAAACCGATATTACAAAATTCTAGGTGATTCTTTCAAAGGACAATTTATTTTAATAATCTTTTCAAAACAATTAGCTTTATTCCAGAGTCACAACATCAATCCCTTGCTGCTCGGCAGATTTGCACATGCAAGCTTGCTACAATTGCTGACCATCATACCTGGGGATGTAAAGGATACAGTAACAGGATGCACAGAGTTTATTTGGGGGAAAATGAGAAAGACCAGTGCTGCTGTATTCTTAAGGGTCAGCCCAGAATGAGAAGGAGAAACTTTCTTCTTATATATTGACCTGTGTCCTGAGATCAGCTTTCACTGACCCATCACACTAAACACACAATGACTATACATTTTTATTAGTTCTGTGCTGTACCACAGCAGACTGATTGCCACCAGAAGCTGACTGCACCGCAGCATCCTTACCAACTGACTGACCCACAACCTGCATATGAAAAATGAATGGCTTTTCATGAGCTTATAGTAGCAAAGGAAGAGCTAGAAGTACCGTGGATTTACAGAAACCCTGAAACTTCAGGAGGGAGAAGGAGGTTGGCAAAGGGCAAGAAGTGATTTTATTTCATGCAAGTATATTTAGATTTTAATAAGAAATCTAGTTAAGACATATAGCAGAACTACAGAATTACAAAGAAGTCCAATAGCTCCGCTGTATGAACTTGCTGGAAGTTAGATGGCATATGGCTAAAACTTTCCCAGTGAGACTTTAATAGTCTATCAAAAAATGAGTGCTGAATATTGACTTCACACAGATGTTAAAGCTAATACAATGAGGGTTTTTTGGACATAGTCTGAATAAAGGTAAGCTCGCATGATCCCTTGCTTATCAACATTAACACGCATGCATGTCTGTGCACATGCACACTCAGTCCAGAGAAAGACAGACTTTCATTTGATGAGTGACTTTTCTAACTGTTTCTGAGTCTAAAAAACATGGGGTTATTGTTGTGTGAATGAGGATGTGCAGTCCAGCTGACAAATACTATTCCGTACTTGGTGACCTCTGGTCAAACAGCGAAGTAAAATCAAGCAGAAAAAAAGAACTTTTTTTTTAATTTCCAGCAGCAAGTCGACCTTCACATTACGTAACAGAAGGAAAAATAAAAAAAAAAAAATCATACAGAGTGAGTACTACTGGATCCACTGTCTGAAAAAGTATCAGAATTACACTGGTACAAGTGGAAAAAAAAATAATTAAAAAGCAAGTATCTCCTCAATTTTAAAGAAGAGGAAAACTTGGACCTCAGCATACACTTGGCTAATAGGGTTTTTTATTTTTGCATTAAAAAGCATTTCTCCAGTCTTGATCTGCAATCAGACACTGATGAGCTGTCCTGCTAGACTGCAGCCAGAACAGCAAACCGACAAAGCAAGCTCATCTTACCTTCACTACAAAGACTACTGGGCATGGCACTACATTTGCTGGAAAACAGTTGTAAATAAACACATAATTGCCATGAAAGCATTTCTAAAAGACTATTTGAAACTTTAAAAATATTCCTGAAATGACTGGGATTATTACTGTCCTTATTTTACACATAAAATCAGAGAAGGTGGGAAACAAGACAAACATCACGCACAAAGATTTTAGTCTATTGAAGAACAGAGATTTTCAGTCAAGTATTTTGAGGGCAAAGACCCCTCTCACTCAAGGCCTTATCTCAAGTGTAAACCTGCCTCTCTCCAAGAGAGTACAACTAAGTGATCAACCTGGCATCATTAATCTAGTTGCTGTTGGATTACAGCGTAAATGAAAAAGGAACCTATAGCCAGCTTCCCACACTTGGTATTAATGCAGACATGCTTATAAAGCTATGGCACTGGAAAAAAAACCCAAACAATCGTTTCAGCAACATAATCTCAGTATATTTTCCATGTGCCACGTCAAACATCCTTCAAATTAGAAATGTAGTACCAAATAACTTTTCATTTCTAAGTGCTTCTTTATTAAAAGAGGAAGCTGTATGTTCTTGGTTCAAAGGAAACCCCTGCGTGCCACAATCTGAGCTTCTAGAAAGCTTCACCTCCTTACTGAAAAATAAAGTACCAGCTAAGAGAAATGTAATTCGAAAACAGAATGGGTCAAGAGTCAACCCTGTCACCTTCTCCTCTCCCATCCCTGAAATCAAAAAACAGTGATTCAGGGTGAAAAGCTTTCACTAGGAACTCACACGTCAGTTTCACTGGGAAAGGTTTCCCAGATCCTTTTTTCGTTCGTTTTTAATAATGAAATTTGTGGGGAGCCACAGGAAAAGCAGCATCTGTGATCAAACCTGTTGCCAAAGGTGCCAGTCCCAGTCTCTTCCTCCGCCTAACTCTGGCTGCCAATGTGGACTCCACTCCTCACCAAGCCTCTCATCTGTCCTTCCTCAGGCATATGGCTTTTCACCAAAAGTAGAAAGATGAAAAAAGGCCTGAGCTCAGGAAAAAACCTGAGTGCTCAGTACACGTCCCCCTTCAAGATATTCCAGGAAACACATTTGGGATGCTTTTGTCTAGACCAACCTTCCTGCATCATTAAAATATATACTACCACATTTAACTTAAGAACCCTTATCCAAAAGAGACCGTGTGTGTTCTAAGGCAGAAATCTCTAAATTATATTCAGATTTTTGAAATCCACTTTAAGTCATTTAATGAAAACAGCAGCCACAAGAGAGCGCTACAAGCAAAGGATTCAACCACGGAGAGAACTACAGACTTGAAGCTATTCGGAATAAAAAAACCCCACAAAACTCAAACAAAAACCACAGCTGTTGTGGTCAGGCAGACTTATTTGTACATTTAAGAAAAGTCCTCAGACTTTTAATTGCTATAGCTGTGATCTTCAGAAGTCAGGAGAGATTCTGGGTGTCTCCATTTTTGAATATGGACTTTGAGATACACCTACTGCTCCTTCTCTTTGTTTTCAAAGGGAGATTACTCAGCAGTTTTTGGATTTTCAGCATTTTTAAATGACTCACTTTAACTGAGACACCTGAAATGAACAGGTTGTTTTCTGATACCACCACCTTTTTTTTTTTTTTTTTTTATTTCTTTTAATAATTCCCTAAAACAAGCAGCTAAACAATCAAAACTGTGTTTGCAGCTTTGCTGTTGGCTTTTGGTCTCTATGTACTGAGTATCTGAATACCTTACACTCCCTTCTTACCTCTCCAAGAGAAGTGCTGACAAATTCTAACAACAAATGAATTGTAGCAGTTTTTTCCATGCAAAATAGGAGTTCCTGTTTTTTTGCATTTTCAGCTTCTAGTATCTTATCATAAAAGGAAGTGACTTCCAAAAAAGTATCTCTAAAAAAGAACTGATGTAGAATTTGAAAACAAACAAATAAAAATATAACCATGTGCTTAACTTACGGACTTCTGGGGGGGGAGGAAGGGGCTCTAAGACATATGAAAGAAATATAATAAAAGCAACCTATTAACATTCAGATGACTTAGAATGGCAAATTGAAAAAGTATTTTGATAGTCAGTTTACTGACAGACTTCTACGATACAGGTATCTGTCCAAATCCCTTAAGTTTTAGCAAAGCAGCATAACCTACCTTAAATGCCTATTGTTACCTGCCAAAATTCTCATGAAGACGTACACAATCACCCTTTGCCTTGCTCTCAACCACAGCACAACCTATCACATCTGCAGTGTTGCTCTTAGCTTTCTCCTGCCATGCATTGGGTAACCAGTTGGTCTGCCAGTCACCCTGTGTCTGAAAATGGAGCAAACAGCAATGCTGTGCTACAGTCAGCAGTGTCTTGTAAGAAAGAAGCCATGCTGGAAGGCGTATGACCTTGTCACAGCACAGCAGAGTAGCTCCTTTCCTAGCCCATGGTCTAGTAAGCTGCATTTTACATAAAAAGAAACTAAAAAGACCTGCAAACCGCTCTGCTTTGGTCTGTGAAAACAAATTATCAAGTCTTACTGCCCTTAAATTGTTCAGTCATTAACTTGAGCAAATCAGGATTTCACCATCACAGTTTGCTTCGGTTTTCCCTGTACCTCAGCCCAACTGTACAGGCTTGAGCAGGACGGAACAGCAATTTCATTTTTAAATAAGATATGCACTGTCGACAATGAGGTATTAAGTTGTATGAGGGATGACATCATCCATCTTCCTGCCTGCTAAATTCACAATAGACGACCATGATAAAGCTTTCATATTCTGGAACTGTTTTTCCTCGCTCTGCCTTGGGAAACTAGACAGGCACATCTGGATGTCCGAGATAAAAGTTATGATCTTGGGATTTATGGTATATTATATAAGCTACATAAATACTTTTCCCTCATCCTTATTTTGTGCATATTCCACTACCTTTTGATGGCTAGATAGCATTAAACTCCTGATGTCATTCTCTTACCTCAGTTTTCGCCATGATTTATCAGACTGCTTCTACAGGGTAATGAAAGATTTTTTTCTTAATAAGTATTTATCATCTAGAAGCACCTAAAATGTCTCACATATTGAAAAGCCAGCTATAAATGGTGGTTTCAGCAGGGTTTACTTTCAAATATTTTGGAAATTGTCATGCTATGGAAGTAAGGTACTAAAGAAATTAACCTTCGACATAAATACAAGAAAAACTTCATTCACCAGTAACACTGAAGAAAAATGCAGCCTCTGACAGGGCAAACATCAACAGCAGCAGCAGGAGTCACAGGAATTTTGGGCTGTTTCACCATGGCTGAAGCAAAAGATCAGGAGCAAGGAAGAGGAAGCAGAGCAGCCTTTGGACATGCTCCCCATTACCACCTTTGCCCAGGATGGAGTTAGGCAAGCACAGCAGCAGGCAGCTGCTGGCCCAACATGCTGCCTTTAGCAAGAAGGAACTTGCTGCATCCTTGGAGCATGTGGCTGTGGAAACCCTTGCATTGCTTGTGGCCAGAAACAACGGGTGTGTTTTGCCTCCCAGCCACTTACCGCAATGAGCTTACCGTTCAATAGCTGTCCCTAGTGAATTGAGTTTCCTCAGAAACCACATTCCAAATACCTGTGTTTCTACACAGGTGTGGTACATTCCCACACCGATCTCAGCTGCGATTTACCTAACCACGGCCAAGGTGACCCAAAACTGGGAGTGCGGAAAAAATTCCTCCAGTCCCAGGGCATTTCAGGAGATGGCCCTGCCTCGGCTCATCTCACTCCCGCTTAAAAGACTATAGCCACATGATGCACATTAGTGAGCCTCCACAAAGAACAATGCCACGAGCTGAGATGCTTCAAGTTTTATTTGGGAAAGCTATTTTGCTCTGACATGTCCTATGCAAGCTCAGATTCTGAAGATGTTAGCATCCCCCAGAGCTCTTTCTTACCCAAGACATATGACCCCTGATTCGGCTGCCCACCTGCCAGTAAGGCCACTCCATCAGCCAGACCAAAGAACTGATTCTGATTTCCAATTGCAACCCAGCAGCAATTTCCCCAAGCCCTGGCTGTTGTCACTCTGTCCTTGCTCTGCACTCTGCACGAAGCTGGACTAAAAGCCTAAGGGCCATGTAACTCAGCAGCATGGCAGCTGTGTCTGTGCCAGACCTTGTTTTGCCAGGTGATCCAGTATTATGCAGATTCAGCAGCAATGACCATAAAATAATGGGTTTCTTGTGTTAAGAGATAAGATGCAAATTTCTCCAGTTATTCAGTAACTAAAACTGCAATAGTCTCACATTCCTGCCCTTCTTTTAAGTGCTCATGTTTCTGGAGTTAAGGGTTGGATTGAGAAATTATTTTAAAACGTTTTTGTAGTCAAGTTGGAAGGTGTTGCAGGTAGTTACTTGACCAAGTATTGCATAAAATCTTTATGCTCAATATGGTAGGCTACTTGATACCGAAACATTTAAGAAGTGTCCAAGTTCTCAAGCTTGTCAATCATTTAATCCTCAGTAGGTGAAATATGTAACCTAAAAGTACTACAATGAGAACTGCAACACACTGAAACAGGAGTATTACTATTCTCCTGAAGTTGTACATGTGCATGTCAAAGTTCTTGACGAGTGTTTAAAAATCCCAATGCTCCCAAGTGCTTAAAAGCAATGCCAAACAATTCAGTATGTCAAAATGCACACAACATCTATAGAAGCATTCCTTCCACAATTAAAAGAAGAAAAGCATTATTTACTTGGTCATTAATGGACAGGGTTACAATTTTCTTTCAGTCAGGGGTCTGCAGAGATCTACAGCATTATCAAACATACACAAAAAAAAAGTACACCATGTGTGCATGTGAAAATACTACGTGAAAGGAGTTCATCTTCAGTTTTAGAAGGCTAACCTGTTTCCCCCTCTCACCTAAGGGACTACATATTACAGTCTCCACCACCTACACTGAAATCCATCAGTGGGAAGCAGTTTTAAGAATAAATCCAATGTACTGTCTGGTAAAAAGCTATGGTTAAATCCTGTAAGCACTAGTATTACTTTTTCATCTTCAGTCATGTGAGTGCTCTCAGTAAACTGGATGAGACTACTCATGCTCAAAATTAACCATTTCGACAAGTGCTTGCAGGACTGAATTAACAAAACCAAACCAAACCAACAATAAAAGCAAACCTAAAAAACAGACATGACTCACAGGTTGTTACTGTCTGATGCATACTCCATTCCACAAAAAAGCATCATTGCCCAATTTTGGTAATTACTTCATAAAACTGAAACTCACTGCCACAAGTAACCTTCCAAATTAGCATATTCAAATTACAGAGGATTCCTTTCACCTACAAGGAAATGCCTACGCCCTTCCTAGTACTCCAGACATCACCCTAACAGAGTTGCCTTGATAAAACGTGGTGACATCTGTTGTATTTTTGTCTCTCTGTTATTCAACATTTAGATTTGTAGAGAAATCAATTACAAACATTGTCACAAGATGAAAATATATCACTTCACAGGTATTGAGGGAGTCCTGACAATTGTACAAGACAAACATCCAAAACCGTAAGACAACAATTTGGTCTCTGAAACAAGGGACAATAAACCACCAACTGGAGGGACTGAAGTTTATACTCACCTCAAGTGTCCCTTAGTTTGTCACCAGCAGCATGAATCAAACCACATTAACGTAATTAAGAAACAGGCGAGGCGGGCAGAAAATTAAGAAACACAAGTGCTTTTTAGATGTACACCCCACCAAAAAGACAGCTGGCACAGGAAACATCCAAACACCCGAGTGGCATTGCTGGGGTCATGGTGCAAGGAATGTGATGTGGATTCACAATGTTTACACGTTGGTTAAGTGACTGCACCAACAGTTAGGCAACCAGGGGAAATGGTCCTCAGCAGGGCTCTTCCAAGGTATAATTTGCTGAAAATACAAGATGAAAGCATGTGCTCCTCCTTCCGTCGTGTCCATTCCTTCTGTCAGTAGCGCAGTCACACAGCTGAAGGAGGAGAAGCACAGTGGAGGCCTGGCCAGCCCTGGAGGTGGGGGGCAGGCTTGAGTGGGAGGGGAGCTCCTCGCCAGCTGGCCTCCTCTGCGGACCCCCACTGAGCATGCACAGAGTGGCTTATTTGGCAGCTGCTCCATGAAACACTCCTTCACAGAAAGATCCTGCTGGGATTGCTGGGCACGCCTTAAAACACAGGACATTCACGCCAAGGGCTCCTGAACCAGGTCTGTAGGTGCTGTGCAATTCACATGACACGCTACCCTTGTACTTAGCTGATTCCTGCCCTCCCTCCATGAGCCATAGTAGCAACAATGCAGAAAAGTAGTGGCCACATCCTGGTGATGCCCTGTCACATACCCTGACACACATGGTTTGCTCCAGTCTCCATCCAGGACCCATCTGGGAGGATGGGCTGGTAGGACGTCCTATCTGGTACACATTTAAAACCAGCCATCCTGCTTAGAGCAGAAGAGTGGGCCTACAGCAACGCACTAACCCGTTTCTCTAGTGAATTTGCAAATCAGGAATTTAACAGCGCAACCCTTCCACCAACTGCAGTCACAACAAGCCCTGAACCTTAAAGCTGTGTGCCTCTGTTACAAATACCCACTCTGGAAATGCATATATTGAAGATCTGGACAGGCACGTGCTGTTCCATGCCCACCTCAATTCCAAGAATGTGTGTGCAGATACAGCCCTGAAAAGTCCTCCTGCAGCTTCCTCCCTATTTCCAAAGGCTGGTTGAAAATACAGGCATTAGAACAATTACAAAAATCTGTTCTCAGTCCATTAAGGACAAGGTCAATCTTCCAAAAGGAAGAATTGTGGCTGATGAGCAACAAGAGAGAAATCACTGCTGTTTGTTCTGCCAAAACAATCACTAGTTCCAGAAGCAATGAAATCAAATTTAACAGCAAAATAGATTTTAATCCTACTCAACAGTGGTTCTCCACAAATGCATTTGGTTTATTGAGCAATACTTAACCATAACTATGGACTAAATATGTATTTGGATAAAAAAAAAATTCCTTAAAATCTGCAAAATTGCATGTATTTTTCTACTTGTTTCCTATACTAATTATTTGGATACCTAAAAAACTAGAACTATCAAGTGGCCAAACACAGGCAAGAGGCAGAATTCACAGTCCTCCATCTGTATCTTGTAATTGTACAAAAAAAGACATTATCCCTCATCTTCCCAAATCATCTCACAAACTGATATTGCCAAGTTTCACAGAGTATTCCTGCAGTCACATGGAGCTACGAAGAGCACAGCCAGCTGCTCCGCAAGTCATAAATGGCCAAGACGAGATCTCCTTGGTAACTTACACACAACCCACTGCAGAATGATCACTGGTGTTGTTGAACATGTCTCCATTCACAACGTGACAAAAGCCAGTGATGTCCCATCTGAACCCTGTAAAGGACTCAGGTTTTTATTCCTGGATTTCTGCCCAGGTCTCTGAGATAGTGCCGCACAACCTCGGAATCCTCAGGATCTTAATGAAAAACCCTCCTCCTGCTGCGCTTCAATTAAAAGGCTGGCTGTCTCTGCGAAGTGACATGCAAATAAACATTTTTTTTTAATCTTTTACCCTAACTTTCCATGTCTAGGTGTTTACAGGTCACGTATCATGATATTCACTTCCCTTATTAGGATTTTGCACAGTAAATTTTAGCATTCAGCCTATGCTTCTGATGGCAAGTGTGTTTGCTCTCGCTCTCTTTCCCTCTCCAACAAGAGACACCTCAGTGTTGCAAAACCAGCTTGCACTTTGGCCACATAAAGGCAGCAAACCAAAACGCTATAGAAAGGGAAAGAAAACATTCCCATTCACATATGTATGCAATATGGCCAGAACTACTCCAGAACTTCAAGGCTGGTTCTCAGGCACTGGCAGTACCTACAGAATTAGGCAAGTAAAACTGAAAGTCCAGCTTTCCATTACCAGCAGACCATGAGAAAAAGTTGTCCCTGGCTACTCCCTCCTTTGCCCACCTGTTTCCACTGCCTCTAACAGATGATTTGACCAGTCAACTGGACAATCTCACATAACTTCATAGGGTAGCTCCTAAAAGCCATATAATCCCACCCTCCCTTTAACATCAATAAATCACAAACACAAGTGTCACCTATGTGTCACACTAAACTGTTAAAAATTGTCTGATGAATTCATAGTGAAAAATTATTCCAAAATTTCATACACTTCTGTCTAGTATATGCAAAGGAATAGAGATCATATTTAATAACTATAAGGGAATTTAAGTTAGAAGCATATGAAGAACATTTCAATTACATGTAATATGACAATCACCTCAGTATCAACACTTGGAGCGATTTTACATGTATATATATAGACACATATCTTTTCCAAACCAAGAGAGATTCACATACAATGCCTGTAAGAAACGTCCTAAGCACAGTTACCTTTCCTTATTCCTAAGAAAGGAATCTACTCAAGAAATGACTCAGTACTACACTAAAGAACTACCAATTAAGATGTGTTGTTTTGACACAAAGCCTCCCGAGTTCTCTTTTAATCCAAGACCAACAGTACACTGCACTTGTTCAACCATTAATATATGCAAGCTACTTAAACATCAGTTCCACGGTCCTGATTTGGTTTAGACCACAACTATGCAATGTTTCCAAAAAATACAGCAAAGCATGTATGCTGATGGCCACCACACTTATGCTGGGTATTTAGTACTGCAGGCACTTTTATCTAGAGACCAATGTTATTTTACCTACGCAAGTCAGGCATCGGATTCTTGAAAAATAGTGGGTAAAAATAATTTTGTGGAAGCCAGCTACCACTGCTGAACACCACCAGCCTCCTGAGAGGCTTTTGCCACAGTTACAAGTTAATTACTGTGAATGAAACACTTTACTCCCTATGGCAAAGCTTTTTCACTTGGTTTTGGCTGTAGTTACATTAGACTTCTAAACCAAAAATAGCATGCCTTACTGCTTCCCAGATACAGAAACAGTTAGATCAATGTGACATCAGGATAGTGGCATTACTGCCTGAAGGAGTGACCCTTATAGAGGAATTTCACATGGACATGCTTCTCCACAGTAATAAATAAACCCTGATTTTTCTGGATTAATTCTACTCACATCATTAGGAAGGAAGATCTCTTTTTCTTTACAGAAGTTCTCTCTACTCTTTAGCTTTGCTAAAAAATAATTTTTCCACATCATGATAGTTTTCTTTTCACTTCTGGATCAGTCTAGAAATAGATACTACATACAACCCTAGGGGAAAAAAAACATTTTCAACAGAAAATCTAGAGCATTGTTTCCCAAGCTGTCACAGGTAACAGGGACAAACATGATTAAAACAAAGACTCTTTTAACCTTCAGGACCAGGTTGCTGAACTTCAAACCATTTGTCTATTTTGTGCTTTGGATTATCACACTGACACCCACAGGGAATATCATGATAAAACAACACTACAGAGAAGAATCACAGTGCCAGACAAAGGACACAGGGCACGCAAACAAAAAGATGCTAAGATGACTTGCAGATCAATACTTCATCTTATACGTAAGTCATTGAAAGAATTGTGGTATTATCTCCAGTCTCCCCAGGCAACAGTCAGGGTGGAGCTAAAGATGACTGAAATAGTCTAAAAATGCTAAGACAGGCATTTCAAGATTGCTGTAATTAATTAAAGCGCACAGACTGTCTCTGAAGAGTGGTGGTCCTATACAGCAGTAAACCTACTTCCCCCCCCAAGTAATTTTGCAGTCAGATCAGTTCCCGGATCCAATTCAATCCAGACCTGCAGGAGTGCTCACACAAAGACTAAACAACTGGTTTGCTTAAAGACAGGACTGTTTAAAGCACTCATAAAAATTCAGCCTAAGATTTAGGGCAAACAAAATAAAACAATACTGTTGTTCAAACCATAACTTCTGAAAGAGAGCATGCAACAAGGCTTTTATAAAAACCTGCATCATTTGAACTTCCAACAGGAAAAGAAAAGCTATTTCAGCCCACAGACAGCAGTGCATGAGAACAAGCTGGCCAAGAATAAAATGAGACTGGATGTTAAAAGGTTTCTGACGGTCAAAGGACTGATGTCCTAAGGCAACTTTCCAAGAGAAAGAGTAAAGTTGAAAAACCACAGACAAAAACCCTAACTAATTTAATTCACTAAGTTTTATGAAATTTTATCTAATATTATGCAGGCTTGCCAACGACCCAAAAGGCTCTTGCCTCTTTTGAGAGCTCTGAAAATCTTAATGAATTTAAGACAAAAATGTTTTCCTTAACAACAGCCACCATTTCAGCCTCTTGGCTAGAGCAGCTAGGTTGCTTTTGCCCACTGCACATGTGCTAGGGAAGGAAAAAGAGGGATGAGAAAGGACTGATGAAAATCCATCAGCTTTGCACCAAACTGCACGCAGGCACGCATAGCAATGGGGCTCTGGTGCCTGCAGAGAAAGGCCACAAATCCCCAGCAGCAAATCAGTGCTTGATTAGCTGTATCAAAGTTCCCCAAAATCACATTCTTGAAGTAGTTGCGAGTGACAAGAATGGCAGAGCTGTGTCTCTTATGAAGGTATTTCGGCCTCAAACTTTCTGCTGTTTCCAAAGACAGATCAGAATTCAGATTCGGAGCAAGTTACTGTCATAAAACTGAAAAGTACCAAGAAAGAGGGAATCTTTCCACTTGGTATGAAGCTTTCTGTAGTAATTAAGACTTGCTGTCTTGGCAGATTCTTCAGTGTCTATAAAACTTCTCAACCCTGAAGTTCTCCCTTTCTGTGACAGATGCAGCTGATGTAACCTCTGCTAACAAAAGAGCTTTTTACTGGAACAGCCAGTTGAAACTGCTGAACATCAGCATTATTTATAATAGTTGTGAATGCATTTTATTTTACATTTATTAGGTTTAGTGCTGCACAAATATTGGGAGAGCTTCTAGAAGTACCTACTGGTGAAGATATAAACAACCATCTGTGAAAGATTCAGGTTCCTATAATTTCTTCTGTCAAAAACACCTTCTTAAACCAAAGGTGTAAAGTATGCTTTTGTGCCTCTCTTATCTATTGGTGCTGTTTCACAAAAAACAGTCCTCATTTAAGATAGCCTCAAACAGTGGTTATATTTATAGACTGGGTCATCATACCTGTCAAACCCCAATTCTTAGCATTTTCTGCATTCCAACAAAATTCTTTTTTTTGATTCTAACAAAAGACATCTAAAATTTTCACATGAAAGACTGGTTGGTGTAATCTGATAAAAAAGTAATTCATTATAAAGTCATGATTCAGCTGAATAGGAAATTAATGAGAAAGATTTTGTTGCTCAAATTTCCTGGTTTGAATTTTTTTCAGAAGTTACAAGATTTAACCTACTTTAACAACTGTTCACATTTGTTAAAAATATTTTATGAAACTTACTAAGTTAGTAAAAAAAGTGTGACCTTACTACTTTTAAGTCAAAATGGCAAAACAAAAATATTCCATACCAATAATGTGTTCTGTTTTGATAAATTGTTTCAGTTTTTCCCCTTCACTAATAACTAACTGGAAGGACACTTTACCCAAAGCCCATATGAAATGCTTGAAACCTCAAGTACTCTCAAAAAGTGGGAAAACACTTTTCCAAAAGCTTCCCATGTAACCTGTCCCTCATGGCCCAAACTGGCCTGCAAACACACTAAAAAGCATTGTCTGTGTCCACAGACCAAAGGCAGGAAAGCAGGACTGGCTGGACAGCTGGCTTCAGGCCCAGCACTTTAAGAGGACAGAAAGGAATAGAGTCCTGATTCGTCACATCACAACGATATTCACAGAATATATTGTCTCAGTTTTTGCTCTGATCAATAGGCTACCTCTCCCCATGCCTTCTTCCATAAAGAGTCTGTGTTCAGTGAATAGGTAATGCCACATAATATGCACGTTAATAACACGGAATCCAAGTCATTATCTTGCCAAGTCTTGGCAAATTTTGTTGCACAGTAGCTTATACTCTGGAACATATTTGGTTTTCCAGCTGGATGACACAAGCTTACCTTTTTACTACAAGCTTCAGTGTCTTGTGTGAACCTTTCACTAGACAGATTGCTTCTTGTCGGAAGCCAGAGAGACCCACATCATTGATGCCAACAATTTCATCTCCGGCCAGTAACTTGTCCACGGCTGCAGCTTTGCTCCCATCTTCAATCTGAAGAAAAAGCATATCAAATAGTAGAATTATTGAGGCTGCACAATGCCACCTTTAAAATCAGTTAATGAGCTTTCAGTACTGGCTTCATACAATAATTAATACAATAAGAAAGTACTTTAAGTAATTAAAAAAAAATACATTCAAAAGTGCTACAAGGAAAGAGTAATGATACAGAGGCAATTAGAATACGAAAGAAACGTAAGGGTGAAAAATAATGAGAAAACTCGAAAGCTTGATGGAAATTTGTGAGTCAAAAGCATCTGTGATCTTGAGCTCTGTTCAATACTGTACAGGTAATCATATTTGCAAATGCTGCTTCAGGCAGGCATCTTCAGATCTGGTTCCCCAGAGAAGGCAATGAATAATTTTAACCATATAGTCAATAACATTAACCACACAGTCAGCTCCAAAATTTTGGCATGCAATGGAACGCCAAAATATTGATGAACAATCTGGTCTAGAAAATAAAGTGATTTTCATCTGGCACATAACATTTAAGAAAGTATCTGAGAACTTATAATCCATATAGCTAGCTAACACCTCCGGCTAGAAGGGATGATAGTCTGAGATCCAAGGAAGACAAAAAACACACCTCACTGCCAAAGATCACAGCAATACTAAGGGAAATTCACTGGAAGATTATGTTGCTGCCACAGGCATCTCTTGCATGCATTGAATTTTTACATAGCTATTCATAACATGTGGTGAAACACGCACAAGATAAATTAAAGAGTCGGGTTTTGGCAATTTCTACCCCAATGAAGGAAAAAAAAACAACCCAAAACCTTTACGAGTTACACATTTTCAAAATTTAAGACAAATCTCAAAAGCTCAATCAGCCAGACTAGCAAATACGAACAGTTTGAACTGATTTCAAAGCATGGCTACTAGGATATCATGACATTATGCAGGAAGAAACTAAGAAGGGCCAAAGCCCATCTGGAAGTTAATCTGGCTACTGCCATAAAAGATAGCAAAGATTGATTCTGTAAATACATTAGCAACAGAAGGAGGGTTAAAGACAATCTCCATCTTTCACTGGATGCAGAGTGACCAGGAATGAAGAAAAGGCTCAGACACTGAATGCCTTCTTTGCCTCAGTCTTTAACAGTAAGATCAGTTGTTCTCTGGGTATCCAGCCCCCTGAGCTGGAAGACAGGGAGCAGAATGAAGCCCCCATAATCCTCCTGGAAGCGGTCAGTGACTTACTACACCACTTAGACACACACAAGTCTATGGGGCCAGATGAGATCCACCAAGGGTACTGAGGGAGCTGGAAGAAGTGCTCACTAAGCCACTTCCCATCACTTACCAGCAGTCCTGGCTAAACAGGGAGGTTCAGTTGACTGAAAGTTAGCAAATGTAATGCCCATTTAGAAGAAGCACCAGAAGGAGGATCTGGGGAACTACAGGCCTGTTGCCCTTGGTGCTAGGGAATAGTATAAAGCAGATCATCTTGACTGCCACTGAATTGTACCTACAGGACAAGAGATCAGGCCCAGTCAGCATGAATTTATGAAAGGCAGGTCCTGCTTGACTAACCTGATCTCCTTCTATGACAATGTGACCTGCTTAGTGGATGTGGATGAGGGAAAGGCTGTGGATGTTGTCTACATAAACTTTAGTAAAGCTTTTGACACCATGTCCCACAGCATTCTCCTGGAGAAAGTGGCTGCTCAGGGCCTGGATGGATATACTCTTCACTGGATGAAAAATTGACTGGATGTTCAGTACTGGGCCCAGTTCTATTTAACATCTTTGTCAATGATCTGAACAAGGGGATTGAGAACAGCCTCAGCAGGTTTGCAGATGACACAAAGTTGGGCAGGAGTGTTGATCTACTTGAGGAAAGGAAGGCTATACAATGGATCTAGACAGCCTGGATTGATGGGCCAAGGTCAGTGGGGTGAGGTTCAACAAGGCCAAGTGCTGAGTCCTGCACTTGGATAACAACAACCCCAGGCTTAGGGAAGAGTGGCTGGAAAGCTGCTTCATGGAAAAGGACCTGGGGGTGTTGATTCATAACCTGCTGAACATAAGCCAGCAGTGTGCCCAGGTGGCCAGGAAGGCCACTTCCATCCTGGCTTTTAACAGAAATACTGTGGCCAGCAGGTCTGGAGAAGTGGTTGTCCCTCTGTACCTGGCACTGGTGAGGCCACATCTTGAGTACTGTTTTCAGTTTGGGGCCTCACACTCCATGAAGGACACTGAGGTGCTGGAGTGTGTCCAACGAAGGGCGATGAAGCTGGTGAAGAGTCTAGAGAACAAGTCTTATGAGGAGTGGCTCAGAAGACTGGGATTGTTTAGGCTAGAGAAAAGGAGGCTCAGGTGAGATCTTACTGCTCTCTACAACTGCCTGAAAGGAGACTGTAGTGGGGTGAAGATTCATCTGTTCTCCCATGTAACAAGCGACAAGAGAAAACAGCCTTGAGATGTGCCAGGAGAGGTTTAGATTGGACATTAGGAAGAATTTCTTCACAGAAAGTGTTGTCAAGCAGTGGAACAGGCTGCCCAGCAAAGTGGTTGAATCACCATCTCTGGAGGGATTTAAAAGACCTGTAGCTGTGGCGCTTGGAGACACAGTTTAGTGGTGGCCTTGGCAATGCTGAGTTAACAGTAGGACCTGATGATCTTAAAGGTCTTTGCCAACCTAAACGATTCTGTAACTCTAAATATAGCTGTAGGTGTAGAACACTTCACAATTCAGGCCCTCGGCTTTCTCAGTTTCTTTCCAGCTCCTTTGCTGTCAACACAGCCTCTGGCTTCTGAGTTGCTCGGGCTCATGATCTATGCATTTAATTTTATTCACTTCCTCACAATCCATATCCCACCTGTTCTTGTAGATTTGACACTTTGTCTTCAAAGCAAAGACTTTCATTTGTGTCTGCATTATATTTTGCATTGACTACAGTATCTCCGAGTCCCACATTATTAAATGCCAGTGAACCTACAAAGAATAATTCCTTGTAATAGCTCCAACTGCAGAAAGCTTCATAAAGAACTGCCATCTTCTGAGGCACCAAGAGATAAATCCAGAGAAAAATCTAACTTCATGAATTCTGATGCTCACAGTACAGGTTTTAGGAAGACTCCAGCAACAAAAGAATACATTAAATAACCTAATAAAAAAAACAACAATATCTCTTGATGAAAGTACAGTAGGATGATCTCATACACCACAGCAATCTCACTGCAGGCACATAAAAGCTCTCTTTATTTAAGTTTAGTATAAATGTTCTTAAAAATATTCAGACCTATAAATCTAAGCCAAAAAGAATGTAATGAAAAATGCTTAGTCTTATATCCCATTCTAAAATGCTCATTATTTATACTAGCCAAGCAACTCTATTTCCAGAACTTATCTTAATAAAACCACGTAACTAAAGACAGAGCAAGTTTCTACATCCAAATACATCTAGTTCTCAAGCTATGACCTGCCCTTTGACAAGCTTGTGTATCCCCTGAACATCAAGAATTTACCAGAATACCGAATTACTGCTCCAAATCTTCAGTAAAGTTGAAAACAGGAGAGCAGCAGTGGAAACAGCTTATATGCAAGGAAAGATTTCAGTTCAGGGATGTCAAGTATAGTATAGCTGCCATACAAGGGACCCTGAAGTCAGGCAGAGCTGAACAAGAGAACAGGCCACCTGGGACTCACGTATCATAAGCCTCCTAACAGGCAACTTCAAGTCTTTCAAGTATTTAGATGCATTTCTGGGTTACTACAAAATAAACTGCGCTTGAAGGTCTGAAGCGCACTAGATTAGCAAAGCAGTGAAAAAACATTAATGAAAGTCAGAGCTGAATCACTAGAATTGTAGGGAGAAGGTCAAATTGAGGTGACAAAAAAAAACCCCAACCCAACACAAAAAAACCCCACAGAAAACAGGAGAAAATATCTTGTAGGAGGACACATTTTAAACTCGGAAATGTAGATGCCAACCAGTTGTGTCCCTTATGCCCTGAGCAAGGCACCAACTGAATGACAAGATGAGAGAAGCCCCCGGGCCCTGCCACCTGGGCCTGAGGACTTCAACGGGGTCCTTTTTTTGCCTTTAAAAAAAAAAAAAAAAAAAAAAAAAAAGGCAAAACTCTGTCTCCTAGGGTTTCAAAGAATGTTCATTGTTCTCAGTAAGCATGTTTGTTTTTTCTTCAGGCTGGCAATGCACTGGCGGCAGGGAGTATTCAGTTACCCCCTCCGAGTTTTCATTTCAGCAGGGAGACCATGCATTCCACACAGTGCAAGCTTTCCAAAGAGACTCCGGCTATACAAAATAACATTAATCAAAAAAAAGTCAAAAAAAAAAAAATTTATTTTAAAAATCAAAACCTAAGGACAAAGCTGAAGCCATCCTCATGAAAAAGTAGAAGTGGCTTTCTTTAATACCTTGCCTCCAGATCAGCTGCAGCTAGGAAGAATAAAAACTACACATCCATTCACAGTATAAACCTTCCCAAGCTGAACCAATTTAAACAAACCTTTCATACTCAGATCTCCGAATGGCTGTATGAACGCGATTCCACTTGACAATGCACTTAAGTGGAAATGGGAAAGTTAGCTAGACACGAAAAATACAATTTCTTCAGTTACACTAAAAGTTCTTTAGTCATAATGACTGAAAAAAAAAAAAGCATTAGGTTTTGCACACATTTAAAGAAACACGGCCCAAAAAAAAAATAATTCCATGAGGAAAAGACCACTTCAAAACTATTGCCCTACTAACCTGCCTCCCCTTCTCAGACTTGGGACAGTGCCATTCCAGCTTCTCCTTAAGGTCTTCTCTTTGTTTATTAGTCTTACCATTTATTGTTTTTATTAAGTCAACCACTGAGAAACTTTTGATCTTTTGATGTGTGACCTTCACCAGAAGTGTAAATCCCAACCAAAACCACATAAACATTTGAAACCTAGCAAATACGCTTGAAAATTTCACAACTATATTTCAAACTTCAAACACAACATGCATTTCACTCGCCCATCTACAGAGCCAGCTGTGCTATGCTGTGTTCAGGATTTAAGCACAAATTTTAAGATTTGAGCCCATATTATTTAATTAACTAGCATCCAGTTCTTTGGATGAGTAAAGAATAACTAGGTCAAGAGCTGAAAATAAAAACCCTGAAAATGCAAAGGGAATTTAAAAGATTAAGTCTTTTGAGAACAGTCAACAAGGAGAGATCTGCCTCAGTCACTGTCAGCGGGCAGATGCAACTGGACATAACCCTGCACATCCCCTTTGCTCCATCTGGAGTACTTGCAGGAACTGAACGCCCATAAAGTACACATCTTAACATTTTTATAGCAATAGCAGGAAACAAGAGACAGATGGAAGAAAAACAATCAACACCTTATTTTCTTATAAATAATGGATATAAGCCTTCAAAACCAGGTATAGTTACACTGCCTATCTTGGGTGAGTAAGGAGTTCTAGAAATGCCCTCAAACCATGCTTTTTGATATGTATTTAAAAAAAAAAATCATACCCCTCTTACTATGCTAAATTAACAAAAGCAAACACCATGACTTCCTGTCCTTAGCAGGGTTGTTGATAATGCTATAAAAAAAAAGTGTTTTCAAAAAGGAGATGAAAAGGATGTTTGTTGACAAAAAGCATCTGTTTAGAGTCTCTAACTCTCACCCTGCTGTCCCTGATGACCTCCCTATGGCCAAGAGCAAAGACAAGCTTTGGGATTTGTGCATCAGGGAGGACTGGAACCGCAGAACTGAGTTGTCATAACTGTGTCTACGTTAGTTGTCATATCTTCCCAATTTTATTTTTGCTTATTAAAGTTCATACCAACAAAATAGGAAGAGACACTGATAAAAGATGCAGATGTAGATAATAGGTTAAAAAAAATATGCGAGTCAAAAAAGCAACACAAGTGAAACTCTGGTATGTGAAATTCTTCCTGTGAAAAGGAGAAAGAGCCTTGAACTGGGGGAAGAGCTGAGCCATGGTTAAAAATCTAACAGCCAGACACAAAAACAGATTCAAAGGACATTTACAAGTCTGCATTTTCCACTGCTGGCAAGATGCACGTAAGGGAAAATAATGCCCTATATCTGCAGCTTTAAAATGCTGCTGTGGTGATGGGAGAGTCACTTCTAGAATGTGACCCCTTCACTTCTGTGTTTATCAGGTCTGACGTTTAACTTAAAATACCCACATTCCTCTATAGGCACCTGTATAAACAAGCCGAAGACAGGTTGGGGAAATGCCATGTCACAGGAGATCTAGTTTTGTTTACAATGACGACAGTTTCTTGTCCACGCTCTCTTTGGACAGGGTGGGAGACGGGATGGAAACCCAAACCCAGAGACAAACACAGGAAAAAACAGCACCATTTATCAGCATTCTGCTCTCGACCGTGATAAACTGTTTTATCATAATTCACTTCTGTACAGCCAAGAAATGATTCTGTGCTCCTTTTGTCTTATCAACATCTAATATGGATTTTTTTAAAAAAAAACCAACAATCTTCATATGAGATCATCAGAACAAGTAAAATGTAGGAAGTGTTCATTGTTTAACTCTGTACAAATCAAAATAAAGAAGAAATACCTTTACAGTTCAAGACTGGGATTTGCGTAACTTTGAGGAATCAACATAAAATGAACAGAAATGATCTAACTCCAGCTACACAGTCTACAAATGCAGTCATGAATGGCAAGGGCTGCATTCACCATCAAGACTCATGGGTCAAATTGAGCAGGATAAAACAGGGGTGCAACTGGATTCAACTGGTCTAAAGACAATGGGTGTATATACATTAGGCATCTCGCACAGACATGCATGCCCTGGAAGCTGAGCAACGCTAACACATTTGATTTTACATCCTTTCACATCCTTTCCCTCCCACTTGTGGGCCTCAAAGAGAATGCTGGAAGGACACCTGTCAGGGAACTAACTCTATCTCCCTTTTATAGATGGGGTCAGAAGCCTATATGGAAACAAAGCCCAAAACAATGCAGGGTGTCTGCAGCAAAGCAAGGAATTCCACAGAAACCCTCCAAGTCACAGGAAGGTACTCATAATCCCAAGCCACTGCTCCCCACAGACTCTGGGTTCAACAACGAGCATTAACCATCCATCTTGAACTTTAAGGAACATCATAGAAAAGAAAAGAAAGTTTAATTGTATGCTACCAGCTTGCAAAATCCGGACCTGTGAAGTACTATCCAACACTATTACCTTGGTAATTGCTGCACTTTGATCAGGTAGGTTAAGTGTCTGCTGCATTTGGTGACATTCTACCTCAACACAGAAGCCAGAGGTTCCCTTTTGCCTTGTATCATCCTATCACACCCCATTAGCCACTGACCACACTTGCGTTCCCCAGATTATGTTTAAACATCAGACCAAAGAGCACTGCATTTTAGGAACATTAAGACCAGGACAATGTATTTCCCTAAAAGCAGTTTCTTTCTTTCCCAGACTGTGACAATGGCTCACAGTCATTGTCACAGAACCTATGAACAAGCAGAAAAATTAGTCTTGGCCAGCTGCTCTTTCCAAGCATCCCCCCATCATGCTGAGCAGACTTCAAACTGTCAGGAGAGACACCTTCTGTCAACAGGTGGTGCTTAAAAATCAGTTTGGAAATAATTTTTATTTTTAAATAGTAGAGTTGACTACCAGTTGAACATGAGCCAGCAGTGTGCTCAGGTGGCCCAGAAAGCCAATGGCATCCTGGCTTGTATCAGGAATAGCGTGGCCAGCAAGACCAGGGAGGTGATTGTCCCTCTGTGCTCAGCACTGGTGAAGCCTCACCTTGAGTACTGTGCACAGTTCTGGGCCCCCCACTTCAAGAAGGATACTGAGGTGCTGGAGCGGGTCCTGAGGAGAGCAACGAGAGTGGGAAGGGACTAGAAGGAAAGTCTTATGAAGAGAGGCTGAGGGAGCTGGGGTTGTTTAGCCTGGAGAAGAGGAGACT
>WUAM01000431.1:13058849-13099391 GCA_024336885.1 Actenoides hombroni
GAGGCTGAGGGAGCTGGGGTTGTTTAGCCTGGAGAAGAGGAGACTCAGGGGGGACCTTGTCGCTCTCTACAACTACCCGAAGGGAGGTTGTAGTCAGGTGGGGGTCGGGCTCTTCTCCCAGGCAACTACTGACAGGATGAAAGGGCATGGCCTGAAGCTGCGCCAGAGAAGGTTTAGGTTGGATATCCGGAAGCGCTTCCTGACAGAGAGGGTGATCAGACACTGGAATGGACTGCCCAGGGAGGTGGAGGAGTCACCATCCCTGGATGTGCTTAAAGAAAGGCTGGATGTGGCACTTAGTGCCATGGTCTAGCCAATGTGGCTGTGTTAGGTCACAGGTTGGACACGATGATCTCAGAGGTCTTTTCCAGCCTCAGAAAGTCTGTTATTCTGTGAGTTCAGTAACAGGACACAGGCTATCATGGCCCTTTCTAATTGCTCTTTATTTGGTTTCTTGAAACATCTGGATATTTGCCCAGCAATTTTTTTGTTCTGTTTTCTATTTGTGTTTCTTGTTTTAAAGAAATCATCTTATTTTGAAAAGCTGTCACTTCGTATGGTTTTTAAAGCATTTATTCATTTTTTTATAATTGTGTCCACTCCACTGTTTGATTAAGGGCTTGCCATCACTTCCAGTAGAACAGACCATTATTGGGGGATTTATTACAGCCGTAAAAATTGAATCCAGGCAGAAACCTAACTTCAGAGTTCCTCAAACCAGAAGTGTTTAAAAAGTATGGTAAAACACCCACCATTTCCCTTTTTAAAAATTAATACACATACCTAACCTGATTAAATACTTTATTCCAACCTTCACCCAACAACTTTTATTCCAACATTTAAAACAATACCTACCCATTAATCTGTGAGAAGACCTTTCTGATTATAAATAATCAGTTGTTATTTCTATGAGGATACTGTTATTATATTTTAGTCTGTTTAAATTGCAGAGCCATTATGGGCTCTGCTAATTGAGGACCAATAAAAGTATTTGAAGCCAAAAAATGTAACGAATCTTCGCCCTGAAAAACTAATGATAACAATTTCCAGATGAAAAGTATCAGGAAGAGAGACTTCACGTAGATTTGTAGGTTTTAAGAACTGAAAGATAGATGTTTATTTTAAAAGTGGGTTGGGTTGTTTTTTTTCCAAAGCAATTCCACTGTTTCAGCAATGGAAATCAGAAACATTTCATTTCTGCTGAACACTTGTACTAGAATTAAAAAATAATAAACTAAAACCCACCTTTATTCTTTGAAAGCACAGAGCTAGTCTATCAGGAATAGGAAGGTGGGGCTGCTGAGTGTCACGGATGGATTTTTTGCTATTAGTACCTAAGCGCTTCTAGACAAATAGGCCAGCACCCAGGCAAGAACAAAGCAAAAATGGACCCTGGTTACCTGGAATAAGACTAAGACAAGAGTGGAAAAGATGGAGATGCTGAAAGCAGGGATGGTGTAAGAAACCTGCTGCTGATGCAGATCCTGAACTTCGAGAACCCCAGTCCAATTCCTCTCTCAAACCAATATAACACTGGCAAAGTACAGCTTAAGTTTTATTTCTTCTACCACCTCATCAACATCTAGACTCTCTCCTACTGCTGTATTTAGGACAGCATTCATCCAGAAAAGCTGTATGCATCTTATTCAAGAATTACCGAGAAACAATTCCCATTTAATTTTAGCTAAGAGTTGAGTTTTGCATTTTACAGAAGCTAATGACATCCAAGCCAGTGGAACCCATCTGAACTTGCAGATGTTTTACACTGTTCTTAAAAATACTTTCCTATCTTTTTTCCACAACGAAAAGGTAACCTGTATAAGGAAGCAGCACATACCTGTGCTATGAAAAAAAATAGCCCGAAGGCCAAAAGAGAAGGTTTTTTTCTCTGTGTGCAGTTTAATTACTCTAACAAACCACCTATCATAGAAATTTGAAGGGTTAGCTTATCCATATTTACTTGTGCAAGTTTACTTATGGATGATTATATACATATAGGCTGTTTATATATGTAATCTGTGCAGTTAACATTAAGCATTTTTATAGGCCTACATTTTGTACTTTCAGCTACTACGAACAATGATACGAATGGTTAAAAAAGAGGTTATACATAGAAACAACTCACACTTTATCTTTCCAAACTGATAACAGGAACAGACTTCCAAGAGGAAAAATATGACCTGACAAAATAATCTTTACAATCATAAGGTTCAAGGCTTTTTACTTTGCAACTAACATACACTTCCAACAAGGTTGGCTTATCTTTCTGCCTTCCTGTCCATCCCAGGAAAATAATGTCACAGCTTGCCAATGTGCCCTTGACAATAACACGCTGAATGCAATCTAACAGACTGTAAAACCACTGCGTAACTAGGGAAAGGGTAGGACTTACTGACAAATCAAAGAAAAAAAAATATGGAGTGTGTCTGTATGGTCGTGTAGGTACGGTTGTGCATAAATTGCAAAGGAAAAGCCTGGTTCTATCAACTTAACAGTTTGTGAGGAACTTTGACATGCCTCAAAAGAAGACACTGAAAGGTCTAGTAGACAGCAATAGAATACTCACTGAAAATAATTTTCTCCTATTTCATGCAGTCAATCAGCTTAAATGTAACCTTTCACATACAATTTAAGTTGCGTCTATGCCTATGTCTACAGACCACTGTGGTTTCCAGAAAAACAACACTCCCTAGACACAGGTAGCACTGATTCAGACCCAGCAACAGAAGAAACTGCTTCATTGCCTATTAGTTCAAAAAGCACTGTGATGGGTCTGCCAAAAGCCACAGGAATTTTAAAAACAGTATCAGGTTTCCATTTTAAATACTTTCTCTTCAACAGAAGATTTTTAACAGAATGATTATTCTGACAAACTTATACCACCATTGGGTTACAGTCATGCCTGCGATTTGGGACCTTCCATTTTTGTCATAGCACAGATGCTCATTTTTCAGACAGTGAGAAATGACAACATTCTCCAATTATTATTGTAAGGCTATTCTTATCAACTCCTGAAAACCTGATTTTACCACAAAACTAAAAGTAATTCATATAATAGTTACTGCTAAAGTATTTATTTGGGAATCCACTGCTATGCTGTAAAGTGAGCAATACATAACATTACATGTCTAAGCAATGATCTAGCAGACATAAGCATTAATAAGGAGAAAATGACCTATTCACACAGTAACTGATGGCAGATTCTTCAATAGGAGTTCCCCTTTGCAGAATTACTCAACTTTTTTTTTCTTTAAAGTCTCACTAATGAGCTGAATTTGAAAACATGTCTGTCTTGTTGATTCCTTTACCTCTTCCCTACCTTCCTCTGAGAAGAAAAACAAAAAAACAACTGCAAAAAAAAGGGTCAGGCATCTCCTAAAATTTGAGGGGTTTAAAATTTGACAAGTCTTCACTCTTTTCATGAACTTTTGCTCCCTGATTAATATTCAGGCTCACAGAAAACCCAAATTACAGATCGAATGAAGCCTTCCTTTGCCGTTATCATTCTCAACAATTCCAATATTTAAAGCCAAGTTAAAACAAGAAGTTACATTTATTCCCTCGTCCCCCACTCCACTGTTAAAATAAGCAACAAATCCTCAAGATGTCTTAATTCACCTTTATATAATTTATACAACTCTGTTTACTCTGTGCATGCAGTACTTCAGACTGAATAGATGCAGATATCTGTTGCCACTCTACCAAATCCATGTTTTTTGCTGTGCACTCTACATGCAATTTCAATTCTTTCTTAAAGCAATAAAAACTCAGGCACTAGTGAGATGACTCTTAAGAAAACAAAACAAAAAAACCACCCACGTATTATTATAGAAACAAAAAAGGTCTTGGTAACCTTGCCCTTAGCTTCTCCTCTGTTCTTGTTTATTAGTGCCTCAGTAAAGGAAGAACGTTTCCCTGACTCCACTTTCGCCCAGAATTCAGACATGAAAAGCTGAAGAAGGCAAACACTAAATATGCCATTAAATATACTCTTCAAGAGCAGGAACTGCAACACAACTGCTTCTAAAATTATCAAACAAGGTTCACATAGCAAGCTGCAGAAAGGACAGCAAGGCAGTTTCTGCCCAAGCTGTTCTCCCTTGTCAGCTTGCAGTAACTGAGCTGCCTGGAATGGTCAGACATCAGAGGGTCACTGTTACGGAGACAGACCGCTGATAGAATCAATGTGCATCTCTCATGATGCTGCAGTAATAACAGCATGTCAATAAAAAGCCTTCCAGTGTTTTTATGCAGTTTATTGACAAGATGAAATAGCGTCCATCTACCTTCCCAAGGCACATGCTCACCTGAGTGTAGCTAGAATTAAGAACCAACATCTTAAGTCTGTTCTGAGTCAGGAACCTGAAGAAGGCAAAATCCAATTCTGTGGAAAGGGACTAATTTATAGCAATTTACACCCCTAGGCATCATTTACATCATAGCATCCTGTCCCTTTTCCCCATACCATCAGTACTCTGTTGCCATATAGTTCAAATACTTAAAAAAAAAAAAAAAAAAAAAATTTAAAATCTTAAAAAAAAAATATTCATTTTTTCAAAGCAGACCTAGGTGGTCATGATTTCAGGCTCTTCATGTGTTCTGTATACCATTCCTTACAACGCCATTACTTCATATCATCACAGAACACTAGAAGAAATTCCTTCCTCATGAAAAATTTACCATAGGAATTAGATACGAGAGCTTTTTTGGCATCTCTGCAAGTATCCTGCCTCCTTTTCTTTACTTTAGAAGTCTAATTCTTCCTAGGATTAGTGAGAGATAATAAACCAATAAGATAATAATACCAGGTCATGTAATTCACACTCACATGACAAAGGTTATTTTGAAATTATAGGATTGTTCTGTGAATTAGCAACTAATGCACTAAAATCACTGGTTTAAAACAATGGAAATTTACACAAAGCATACAAATAGGAGCTTCAAAAATCTGCATGGATTTATCAGTAAATTGTGATATAGTGCAGAAGAATTCTTATATTCTGAAATTAAGAGTAAGCTTACTGTTCTAAATAAGACTTATGCCAAATTGGCTTTCATTCGTAGCTCTTTTTCAAAAGCTTCATTGTATAAAATATTGCTGAAATGATTAGCTCTAAGAGCAGCACTTTAGTCCAAAGACTTAACAAACAAACAAAGTTTTAAAGAAATATTAAAGGGCTACACATGCAATTAAGTGCATGTGTAAATATTTTTAATTATGATGAAACTACTCAGTTTGACAAACACCTGTGTTTCTGTTTGGCAAAAGTATCTGTCATATGGGCAGATGCAGTTACCAAAAGACACATCCTGCTCACACAGCACAAGTCACAACTCCACGACACAGAGCTTGCTCCAGCATGAATAGAGAATTTCAGGAAAGAACATTTATATAATAATTCTTGCAGAACAGGAGAAAATTTATACTTCACACACATTGGTGGTGTGACCTCTATATATGCACATGTGCATGTCATCATATGCATGGCTTACGTCTCCCACTGCTGCCTATGCTGGTGAACAGGAACACTTCTCAAAAGTGTGTCTTCCAGCAGCATGCAACCATACTGATGAAAAATTCATGTCTTAGCACGCCAGTTTAGGATGTCAGCATTGCCAGGAGGCTGACTGCTCTAAATACCACACCGCACAGGAGATTCTGAACTTGCGCATCTTGGTAACCGACAGCCCATTAAAGACTGTCTGTACTGACAGTCTGAAATGAGTCTGTAACGCGGTTAAGGAAAGTGAGTATTTTGTGAAAACCACAAGATACTGTCTGTATTATTTATGAATGCCATGAAACAGCTGTATTCCTTTGAGAAAAAACAGGTCTTAAAAGCCTAACACTGAAGTATGCAAGAGCTGGGAGGAAAGCAGTATTTTAACCCACTGTTTGATAGTCCTGACAATTTCCCACAGGCATATTTCCAAAACCATCTTCAGTGGAAAACAACATGGTCTTCTGAACAGCCTGCCCACTGTAGACAGTAACTAGGTTCAAAACCTGCATTTCATTCTCTAGCCTGTCACTACAACCTGCCTTCTCCCAAAAGCATACTCTGTGCAGAGACCTGATTCTTGAAGTGGTAAAGTACAAATGACTCCCTAGACAAACCCCCTGAGTTTTATTTTATGCGTAAGATCTGTGCACATAGGCTGAGATTCAATCACAAAAGAGTATTTTTGTAGACACTGACTTGGAGGTTGAAATTTCAAAGCAAATCTTAAATTCACCCTGCAAAGATCATTCAGTCACAAAGCATTACAGGACTTGGCTACATGTCGAGTTCAAGAAAAACATTTATCATCACTAAAAACAGCAGAGAAACAATCTACTCTTCTGAATGATACTGAAATATTTAAACTGTGTACTACATTACCACAGCTACGTACTACAAAATCTTGTTTGCATTGTATTTAAATTCTCTCTGAATTCAGTAACTTATACACTCTAAATTGTAGGAAAAATCTTAAAAAGATCTTAATTTTCATGGTTTAAGAAAGTTGAAGGTTTGCCTAAACCAGCAACTGGAAAGCCCTCTGCTTTCCAAATGAAACAGGCAATGTGTTCCTGCATCGTTAGTTTTGGGGACAGAGACTGACCAGCCTTCTCTAGGATAGTTCATCATTTTATGATTCAGGAAACTAGTATCTGGTGAAGTTTCTGTTATGCATCTAAGACTATGATCAGCAAGACAGTAGTGGCATTACAAACTCAATCATCACAGTGATTTTTTAATTTTTTAAATAAAAGCTGCATTCAGAGGTATGTAATTCTAATAATAGCTTGGTTTCCAAAGGCACCTGCCACCTTTGCCTCACAGCTAACTCCATTCTGGATCACCAACTGTGCACGCTCAGACTTCACTGGTACAGAGCTACCTGCAGGGCTGAACCATGCCACTTCCAGATACTTGTCAAACATCTTGCCTCCTTAGGCAAATCCATCACCCAATCGGTCTTCTAGCATTTCCCAGATGAAGGATAAAATCTATAGCTCAAGTTCAGGCTGTGCATTAGTCTATACAAGCTTATCAACAAGGCAGTTTGTTGCGTTTTTTTTTTTTTTTTAACTTTAGAAACAAGTCTGTCTGTTTCTCAAAATTTGGCTGAACTAATGCATTTTTACCCACTGGTTCAGCTGTTCATGCTCAGATATTTCTTTAAATACCTCCTTGCTTAGCAGGGAGTTTTCTGGATTACCTGTTTCAAGGACTTAATTACCATAAACTATATATGGACTCTAGGAGCTAAACGTCAGACAGTGTAGTGACCAATTTGTAAGCCTCTAGAGTTTTTTCTTCGGCCCAGCTATGGACCTGAAGGCTGGTTAATGTGTCTTTAAAATATTTATAATTTCAGCTTCTGAAGATGAACCTTGCAGTTTTTGCTAAGAACTATAATTCTCCTTTTCACAGGTAAAACACATGGTATACCTAAAAGTAATTTTTGCTTTTCTTTGTTTCTAGTATTAGAAGAGTATATTATTAACACAGAACAAAGTTGAGGGCTGATGAAACTAAGAATGTACTGCAAGACAGTACCAAGCAGGTCAGTAGAAACTCACTGCTTTATTACACAGCTATCCCCGTACTTCCTCTGTTATTAGTTTTTCTATCTCAAGAATAGGTAAGGACTAGAAGTGTCACTTCAGATGGCTTAGTTCCTCCTGTTTATGTACATCTAGTGTTTCAGAAACATGGGTCTGTACCTTCAAAGGCACCTTGGTAGGAGAAAAAACACTACACCAACACAGCAGAAAGATGTACAGCCACATGCATTTGGGAAAAAGTTGCACTGATGCTCGTGGGTTTTGGTCTTGTCTCTAAAGGTGTAGATGTGACTTCCGGGAGTACATCCCAAAATTCTCATCTTTCTCCCAGTAAGCTGAACAGTACTCTTCACTTCTAGTGAGCTGTGGAGAAAAATGTATTTGGGCTAGCAGTAGTCCATTTCAGTTGGTCTGGGTCCATACCACACAGCAGATATTAGAAGCTTACAGTACTGTGCCAATGTGGGCTGTAGTTGATACCTCCAGAGCTGCTCAACAGAGTGAAGAACGGTGGCTTTTTACATCAGGGGGTTTCCAGAGCATGAGTAAGAGTGAAGTGCAGGAAGTCAGATAGCTGTGCAATTAAAGATCTAAAATTCCCATTTCATTATTTGAGGAAGGCTGCAGGGACTCCTGCTGTGTTCACATACTTTATTTTCTGATCTGCACAAAGTAACCATAAGGCAAAACATTTTGTGAAGCTCTCTGAAGTGCATGGACATTACTAGCTGAAGCAAGCATGGTGCATCTGCTAGATAGCACCTCTTCCTTCCTTCATTTTCTAACCCACTGGTTTATGTTTCTGTACAGAAAACACAGGATTGTAGCTGATATTTCAGAGTAAAAAGTTACATGAAGCTGCAGAGACTGGTTGGCTACATACTGGATTTTAGAGATACAACAGATCCATAACAGTTATCAGTCACAGATTTTTCCCTTGTCTGGGCATCATACAGTTTAAGCTTACAAATAAAATATCATTTTCCATGTGGTTATCCAAACCACAAGTTTGTTTTTGTCTTCTATTCATAGTTTTCTCATACAGAACCCTCTCTCCTCCCTCCTTTACCAGTTACCTACTATAATTATTATTTGTATTTCAAGACTATTTCAAAATCTGAATTAACTTCCTGAAGGTACTATCTTTTTAGTATGCACTCTTTGAATTCTTCGCTGTTTTACTATTCGTATTTTAGAACTTTTTCTGTATGGTAGTTCTCCCACAAAGTTTTAAAGGTTGTGATACAGAGAAATACCCATATACTATTTCTGGAATACTGTTGTACTTCATGTCATACTGGGAGTATCATATTTCCTACTTATCAGTGAGGCACAAAATGCAAAGAACAGACCTCTTCGTTGGATAGTTTTATTATTAACAGAAGTGACTGAAGCACTTTTCGGGTCCAATACACAGTTTGGTTGTATAGCAACTTATTAGGAATAAAAACCAGGAAGTCTACAGAGAGTATTTGTTCTGCTTCAGAGGTTCATCCTCTCAGTCCTACCTGACATAGTCACTACACTGTGGATTGCATTAAAGGCTACTAGTTTTCCTCATTCATTACTTCACTGTAAACAAATCTCCAGAGGAATACAGGTAGTATAAACTGTATTACACATGCAAAGTTCTCCACAGAGATCTTCTCAAAGATACAGGACCAGACAGTCTGCTGCCACAGAGCCAGTAATATCATCTGACATTAGAACTATAGCTGGCTATCTCAGTATCAGTTTTCCAAGAGCTTAGCAAAAAACAGTGAATAAACAGGTAAACTGTCGTGCTTAATAACGCTATGATTTACTCACTAAAATGGCTTAAAGCTGTAAAAATGTGATTTAAAAAAGTATCCTACAAATGGGAAACTAAGAATTCAAAACTCAATAAATATTGCTTAATTTACACACAAAATGTGCATTTTCAGGATTCTTGCAAAGAAATGCAAACAAGGAAAAATTGTCCGAGTTTTAAAAATTGTGCAACATTAAAAATGGTCTTGTGATAAGGAACATAAGCCTCCTTCTCCTGATAGTGTTATTAACTGGTAATGCTATTCCTCTGTGCTGGTGTTATGTTTCCTATTACTCTGCCTTTCATTCTTCTCTTTGCAAAAGGAAAACGCTGTTTTCTTCAGGATGATAATCTAGATTAGGAGGCAATACAAGCAGCTTGTTAATTATACATATGCACAAGAAGAACAACAGTTGCTCTACTTATCAAGAGGATTTAAAATATAAGCAGCACAGGCCCAGAAAAAAACCCGAAACCAACTAATGTAGAAAACTGAGTCTTCTACCACAAGATTACAATTTTTAAAAACTGTAACCAATTACTGATTAAAAAAAAATAAAAATCAATCTTACAGGAGATACACCAACACATACTCAAATCCTGTCCAAAAGAAAAACAGTATGAAAAGCCCATTTTAATCAACTTCAACATGACAGATATTTTCAGTACTGTGAATGATATACTTAAAAAGTACCTTAAAGGCAACTCCATTTTTCAACATGTCATAATTTTCTAAGAGCACAGTGGAAGACTTTACTTTAACTCCAAAGCCCCAACAGTCAGCCTCTTTTCACAGGGAAGCACCAACCTTAGCCTACAAGGATCCACCAGCTTTTTCAAAATTAACAGTGATTTTTACATATATACATATTTATTTATTAATAAAAAGGAGGAAAAAGAAAAAAGAAAATGGGAAAAAGAACACAAAGCCAAGTAAAAATACTCTCTTTGAGAAACTAATTTGCAACACGGCTGCTATTACGCTACCCTACTACCAAAGGGGGAAAACCAAAGGGTAATTCCATCAGCTAGTGTACAACTCCTCAAAGCAACCTTCTGGCACCAGACCAGGAAGCAAAGCCAAACTGGCCCTCTGAGAGGCCACGACAACATTTGCTGGCCTCATCACACAAAACACCTCCTCCTCTTCCAGAGCTCCTGCCCACCCGCCCTTGAGCATCAACAGGAGAGACTGAGCTTCCACAGGCACGTGGGTGCCAAAAGATCACAGCAATGCCTTCGTAAGCTCTGCTGCTGTTTGTGGAACCATGCTCTGTTCCTGGGCTGTACAGTAGGCCCCGAACGTGGCCTCGCGCCTCCTTGAAGGCGTTCCCGCAACCGTCCCACCCCAACCATACCTGTTGTGAAACGCTTGGGCTCCAGTATCGGCAAACTACAGCACAGAAAAACTAAATAACATTTCAGGTAGCAGTTTTGCCCTTTCATTCTAAAATAAAGACCCCTCCCCTTTTGCTTTCAAGCATTCTGTTTTTACACCGCAGCATTTTTCTGCAGTGTACTGGATATTATCTCCACACAACCATCTCAAGTATTAACAGCACTGAAATATTTACAGTGTTGCAATGTTAATAGGGTTGAAATATTTACGGATTTGCCTAAGCCTATTAAATATGCAGCTTGTCCTTGGAGAAGAAAAGTTACAATATATAAAATTTAAGCAAGGGATTCTCTCCGTTGTTTTGTCGTTGACAAATTTATAATAGTTTGTACTAGGCTGTGCATTGTTTGCAAATGATCACATTCCAGAGGCTAAACAAACTGATAGATGGAAGACACAAAAGAGTGAATCACCCTCCAGCCTTCAAACTCTGACTGTCTGCTCAGACAATGGCACAGAAGTGCAAAAGAGTATTTTAAGGAGCTTTATACAAAAAACCCCAAAAGAACAAAGCCAAAAAGCCAACAGGTTTTGTGCCATGAGAAGACATGTAGCAAGGTATGAAACTTACTGTACACCAATGTGACTTAAGCAGTGTGCCAAGCAAAAAACGTGGTCCAAATCAATTTTATTAATTAACTGGGGAGAAGAAAGCAAAATAACCCAATCAACTGAAGTATATTCTTCAGCAGTTGTTCTGTGGCTGAAGAGAGAAAACACCTCTCTGCTAAATGGACACACTGGCAACGTTTGAGAGCATTAAGGAATTATTTTAGGATAATGTCTAAACATGTTGACATTTAACAATTTTTTTTTTAGACACAAGGAAACTGCCACGCAGCACCAGTCCAGTCATGAAAAGATTTTAAAAAAAAAATTAAAAAAAAATATATATCAAAAGGCAGTTGTACATATTTCACAAGACAGATGAACAAACACAATACTGCTACAGAATCTGGTTCTCAAGCTCTGTCCTGTAGTATGGAATAGCCGCAAATACCAAATACCTATTGCTGTAATTGGCATGAAAGCAATATTGTGCTGTATTTGCCATTTCTTTGTTGCATTGAGCAACAGCAAACTAGGATCACTACCAAAGTATTTAATGCTAGAGCACATTTCTATTAAAGTCATAGCTTGCCAAGATGATAGGCAGGCAGAGTTGAGACACAGCAAGACCTTACCAGTTCATTTCTGTGGACTCAAGGAGAGCTTTAAAAGAATGCCTGTAGAATGACTAGGCTAGATAAGAAATGCCTCAGCTAATTTTGGCCAGGTCCCAAACTGAAATGGTTTAACAGAATAGTTTAAATTTGGAAAATGGTTAAAAGAAGAAAAGTTATCTGGATTGTGACATTTAACATCTGACTTGTGGAAAAAGCAAAGCAAAACAAAACCAAAACTAACAACATACAACCAAAAAAAAAAAAAAAAACCAAAAAAAAAACCCAAACAAAAAAACCCAAACAAAGTCATTCTGTTAAATATTTTCAGTTTTAAGACAGAATATATTAACCAAGGAAAGATGAGGACAAATAGAAGTGCTTGGACTCTCTAGCAGCATGCCTAAAGCTCAAGGTTAAAAGTACAACTGACCCCACACAGAGCCATTTGAACATGTGCCAAGTGCATGAAGTTCGGAAGTTTCATGCTCTGCTAAAGCGACTTTCACATCACTCATTGGCTTCATCTCGCATCAAAAGCACTAAAAGAAAAACTGCAGAGAATCTGATTACAGATGGCTTTTACTGATGCTTTCTACTTAATCTCCTCTGGAATGTGAGGTCGTAGCCCTCCCATAATTTAAAAGGGATCTACATACTATATGCACGCTCAACTATCGTCACTGTATAAATAATATTTTCCCTTCTTATCTGAGCAACATAACTTAAGGAATTTATTGCATCCCAGATCCTCACTCACAAAACATGCATGTGGCTGTATGGCTTTGGGTGCAATTGTATTTTCCACAGTGCCCATTGCCTTGTAAATACAAAGATACTTTCATATGTTGTCGTTACCTGCATTACAGTCTGTAAAGGTACACAGGCTGGAGCGGTACTCTCGGTGCTGTAAGGAACACCTTAACCCTTCAGGACTTGCCTGCCCAGGAGGAAGATACCTACGCTATGGATTTAAATGGTTCACTCCACTTTCTGTTTTGCCCATGGAACAAGTTCGCCTTCGCGCATCCTGGCTGCATGTCACAGAGCTGTTTTTAATCAACAAAATCCAGAAAATCCAAGGCCTATCCATACTGGACAGAAGATTCATTCTTCTCTTAGGTCTAAACTTCCAAATATTCTAGAAGAAATGAGACTGGCTTGCTTTAGCCTCTCTCTTCTCCCAGAGATATTCATTCTCGTTATTAAAAGATCCCTTTGTCACACATACACACAACAATTAAATAAATAAATAAATTCTGAACTTCCCATTCAAAATTTATTATGATACTTTCTGCTGGATATGCCCTTCTGTTGGCAGAGAAAAGGCAGTGTATCATAAGTAAGGCATGAAACTCTTAATGATTTGAATCTGCATTCTTCCTGTCATTAAAAATCTCAACTGTAAAAGCATAAAACTGAAGTCAGTCAAAATATTCTACTTGAAAACATACACTGAAGCAAGCATTCCTTGAAAATAAAGTCTTAGAGAACTTATTCAAAAAAACTTCCTTGATGTTCATTGAAGAGCTGACCCTCTTCTTTTCCACTAGTCAAATGAAAAAGTAGTAAAAAGAAAGGAAAAGCTTTTTTGCTTTCCTGTTTTCAAACTCCAAGAAAGTTTTTTAAATTTCAATTTTCAGTAAGTGTCCTGTGTCTTCCAGTCAGCACTTTGAAAAATCACAGCTAATGATTTCTGTTATAATAACCAAGTCAAAGATGTTGGGGTGTTTTTTTTTGTTGTTGTTGTTTTTTGTTTGTTTGTTTATTTCTTTTTCCCCCATAGTGAAACACACAGGTGTTTTAATATTGGACAGTGGTTTTGAAATCTCATATGACAAGCATTACCATGATGATGGTGAAAGTAGATCAATAATCCTAGAAAAGTCACCTACATAGCTCTTTTCTTCCTTAGCTTTTGAAGGGGTCAGGCTCTTGGACTTTGACACCTTCTGTTTATACATTCTTATGCTTATTTGGCCAGAGTAACTTTGTTTCACAATTAGAAATATGACAGGGTGATGAGGATATTCACATAAAGGTAGTCTTCACCATAGGGGCCCTTCTCCCCCATTTCATACTGTATGCATGTACACGCATACATTTGTATGTACCACAAGCGTAGCAAACTCAAACACTACAATTACCTTCAGGTTCAAAAGCCAGTTCCCCCACAGATTTTGACATGTGAAACCAGTTAATTGTACAAAGAAAACCTTGCACCACATCACGGTCTCTTGAAGCCTCAGCCAAGCACCAAGATCTACCTACTATGCACTACAATAATACAGTTCAAGGAGACCATTTCTTCACCCAGAGAACTTGCAATTGGCGTACAAAAGAAAATGCACGGTCATTCATTGGAACGTTAAACACTGATTCAGTCCACTATAGGGAGCATCTTCTACAAGATAAATACAAAGCAAACAAACGTTTTTGCTGAACCTTAGAATAAGCATGAAACTGAAATTAAAACTGCAGGTCAAGAAGCACCAGAAGTCAGCTCAATAGCAGGTTAAAGAAGATAGGCTAACTACCTTTCATACAAGAGCAATGAACAAGAAGAAACGTAGACAGGTAGTCTCACTCAAAGCAATGGTGGCTTCTGTTGGTTCACACTCTTCTTGACTTACTCAATAGCTGAGCCACTCATCAGCACGTTCAACTCTTAGACATTCTGCACAGTCAACTCGCAAAGCTTCCTCTGCTACACCGTCAGCTGGGAAAGGGCTCCCAAGCATGGACGCACACACACAATGAAGGTAAGAAATCATACTCTTGCATACTCTTTAGGGCTCTGCAAGTGATGCCCCACAAATCACAGGAGGTGCCAAATGAACTCCTGTCCAACTTCCTTCCAAGGGAGTAAGTTACTAGCTTGAATCATTTCCTTTCCTCTTACCTCAACCTAATTCTGGCTCGAGTTTCTGTCCTACAGTGTACTTTAAACAAATACATAGGTGAGCAGAGAAGAAACAGGCAAAACAATTGGATAACTCTCCTTCAGGAAAGCTATTTCCAACATCCCAGCTTCCCTTGCTTTGCATGGTAAGTAAAACTGTGAATATTGTTTGTATATATTACCCGCGTGTCTCCAAAATCAGAGAAAAGTAGATAAATGCTTTCTTAACATTATATGATTATGTAAGAGCACTACAGTAGTGCCACCCTCAAGTCCAGAGAGACTGTGCAGCATTCCCACAAAAACTTGGGATAAACACAAGCAGAGCAATCTAAATGCATTCACACCAGGGAAAAGGAATATCATGCTCTGATACTCAATTCACAATCAACAAAAAGAAACTTCTGGGGGCTTATCAATCCAAGTATTTAAGTTTTCAGTAAATATAGTTAGCAACACACACATACAATGCATATTTAGCAAAGTGATTTTGAGAAAATCATTCCAAACAATCCAAGCTGTTCAAAATACCCAGTCTCTCCTTATCCTGAAGATTAAGCATACAGGTGGACAATAAGAAATTAAAGCTCCTGGATTCCCAACTGCTTTGAGTCAATTAGTCCTACAGTAATCAGATTAACATTAGAAGGAAGATGTTCTTGTTATCACTAATAAGTGCCTCCTTGGCAATAGACATTATTTCCAACCTTTTTCAATAGCCTGAACACAGAGGCCAAAAATTCAACAGGTATGAAAGCAGAACTCCAGCAGTCCTTCCAGCATCCTTGGTAATGGCTCTTGAGGGCAGGCTTAAGCCATGGTTAGCAGAATTGCCTGAGAAAGTCTGACAGCTATCTTTGTGCTATTTTTCTTCTACAGATAGTGGATCAATCACTAAGGCTGTCAAAACAGCAATTTTTAAATAAATTCTGATTTCAAACGTGAGTTGATATAGCAAAATGGCAATGTGAAGATAAACTAACCAGCTCTTAAAAACTTCTTTCTTGATCAAGCCGGTCAGAGGGCCCATTACAGGTTACGTGTGTCGTTTGGGGGGGGTGGGGGAAGAGGGGTAAAAAGGGAAGGATGTAAATGAAATGTTAACTCTAACCCAAGCCTTCAGCACAGCTGTTAAGACGCAGCAGGAGGGATCTGGATATTGTACTTACTGAATCAGCTAAAGAGGTCTAAGCAAACTGACATTCATAACGAGAGCTGTAGAATTCCATTCATACAATGGGTGGCCACAGGCCAAGGATAACTTGCTAAAAATAAGAGATCTAGGAAGATTAAAAAGCAAAAACATTTAATTTAAAAACACTTATTGCAATATAGAACTAGAAAAGGGCCAGATACTCCTGCACATGCAACTATAAAACTACTCCCTCTTCAGCACAGGCCTTCCAAGAATATACCCTTTCCAATGATAAAAATGGGAACAAATGAGGTAATCTTTGATAAATGGGTGAAAAAGAAAACTCTATCATTCAGGAGGTATTAGAAATATGGCAGAAGACTTATTTTACATTAATACTTCACCATTATCCCTAGTCAACTTGACAAAAATAGATCTAAGAGTAAAAAGGGCAATTTGAATGATTCTTTGTTCATACTGTCTAGGTGCTAAACAAAAAATAATACTATTTCTGTGAATTTGTCTCCCCTTGAATTTTTAGGAAAGTTTTAAAGATGAGAGTCATAAGGCCTCAAAAATCAAGATACCTAGCATCCAGAACAACAAAGAGTTTTTAATTACGATTTTATGGGTAGGAGTTTGCAGAGACTTTTTTTCTCCAACATCCTTCATTCACATAGGTAAGCTGCTGAGACACAAGACAAAACAGCTAAGAGAACTAAGAGGACAGACTTTTGTGAGTACAAGATGCTTTTCTTGGCCATGAGAAGTAGTTCCTTGCTATTCTCTGCATTAAGGAGGACTCTGGCTAATAGCAAAGAAAGCATTCTCCTCCTTACCGCCATCCTTCCCCTTCCTGCCTCCCCACTCGGTGCTAAAATCCCATTGATACGGAGTCTTTGGGTGGAGTAACCTAACTTCTTCAACAAAGCAGCTTGCCTTTTTCCCAGACAAATGACTTGGCTGAACTTAAGAATGTCCTTTCCCTATTAAGAAATTCCACAATAACTGCAGTTCTAAGAGAAATCCCGGAATCTAGAGTGGAAAAACCCTACTGAATTAGGCTTCCAAGAGTCAGCAAGTCTTAAACGTTTATTTAAATAGAATTGTCACTCAAATATCAGTGAACTGCATGGACCACACTGAAAGGGAACCGAACAGCATAAATCAGGTGACTATTGTAACTTCCCCAACAAAATCTGAACTCTAGCTCTTTACAAAACATCAAGACAGTTGAATCTTAGCCGAGCTGTTAAAAACGGCTGCATGCATTTAATTAAGTCAAAATCGAAGCCAGATGGCACATGCTGCTTTTCCAATAGACTGGATGCTGTCACAAGAGGCACTATTTAGGCATTCCTTGATGATTCCTGGCACCAGTGGCTACAAAAATCTCTTTCTACAATCTACCATACATCCCCCCTCCTTTTTCCAGTCACCAAGCCTTTAAAAAGGGTGGGGAGGAGGAAAAAAGAGAGCCCCTGAGATAAATTGACTCAGTGTGTGGAATGCAAGGCAAACATTCCTGTACAAATTCAGATTTGATTTATTTTCTTTAGAAAATTCCAGCTGCAGGAGAAACCCCCAATTGTTGGTCTTTGCCTTATAGCCCCTAGGGTCATCACCTGTATTACAGGGAAAAAAAAAAAATAGAGAACTATACCTCTGTAGTACTGCACAGCTGAAGATGTTAATACTTCAGTCAGTATTAAACGCAAGTAAACTGGATAAAAAAGGCCTCAAGAATTTGGAAGTGGACGGCTGAAAGGAAGCATTAACATTTCTTCTCTGGATTGCATAACCTCCCACTGAAAAATGATGGTGTCGGTTTTTGCGGTCAGCACACATGCTGTGAACTCTTCCTACTCATCAGAAAGACCAGCAAGTTATCGCCTGCTTGTAGCCAGCCAAAGTTATATTGGACTGAGCCAGAACTGAGTGGTGATAGCGTATTTTGCTTCAAGTACTGCACCCTCCAACACATGGAATTAACAGAAGGGGCATGAGCCGCATTGCTGGTCCTGCTTCTCAACTCTTGCCCAAGCCAGACAGAATGCCTAGTAATGTGTGTGTCTGAAAGGCAAGAGGGAACAAAAAGCATCAGAAGTTAACATATATGAAAAAATACGCTACTGACAAAATACCTTTGCTTGATTTTTGCTTTGAGATTTTTCTGTTCCAGAATTACTTAAGCAGCTGTCATATTGCTCCCAAAAGGACTCCTGAAGATATTTAGAGAAAAAGGTGGGAACTGTAATGCCTTTTGAAGAAACAAGGAATGCTCAGAAGCCTTTCCTAGGTATTCTCTTTCCATGGCTCTATCAAATCACGTGGAAAAGCGAACCATAGCGTATCTCATTGTTTGAGTAACCCAACATAAAGTATACACATGGACAAAGGCACAGGACTATAATTTTAGATTATTTCTAACTAAACAATCCCCTAGTGAACAATATTATGGACAAAACTAGGGTTTACTTAAGTTCTTAATTATGATTACCACTTTTATATATATCCAATCTCAACTTTCATTAAAAAAAGGAGTTATGCACTTGTACTGAATATCTTAATGCTGGTGCAATCTGTTAAAAGCTCATTTCCACCACTACTGAAAAAAAACCCCTCGTCTGCTGTGAAAAGGGTGGATGTGTTTAACGACTTCAGCAGAACAATTCTTCTCTCCTGGTTAGTTTAAAGCTCCATTAATCTTAATGCGAAACAAAACAGTCTCCTTTAACAGCCAGATTCTTGACTTTGAGCTGTTCCAGTGTTGGAGTTGGGGGCTGGGGTAGAAAGGACATGGACCAACCACAACTAAGAGATGGAGAGTAATAAAAAAAAAAAACCACAGACAGAAAAACAGTAGAAACAAAATAAAACAAAAATTATGTGTGAAAGACTACCATCTCCTCTCCTGACATGGAAACCTGGACAGCATCACCTCAAAATCTTTCTTACTCCATTTTCAGATACATTTTAAAAGATCAGCACACCGTGAAGATCATCAAAATATGACCAAGAACGCACAGGTTATGGCTTCTAAGTCAAGCATCCCAGCACTGACCCACATCATTAGCCATTAGCCATTATTTACAGAATAATGTTGTAAATGAAATCCAGTCTACTAGGCAGCACTGTTTTCAGTGTGAAAAAAATAGGAGCTACAGATGTTTTCTTTGTAGACACTGAAGATGTATCTTACTTAGATCTTTTAATTTTCTTGATGCAAGACGGATTTACTCAAAACATCATTCCTATATGAACCCAACTCAGAATTGGACAAAATAAGGTCTTTAAAAATATTCTTCACAGAAAACATCTGTAGGGTTTCTTACATACAGGTTTTACACTCCCCTATGCACTGCTTTTCCATTATTGTACCTATTGACATTACTAAGTGCTCAGAGCAGCACAGTCCAGAGAGCAAAATCTGTTCTTGTCACCAGGACGTTACAATGTAAGAGACAGACCCAGGTGGCTGAATGCATTTGAATTGCCTCTAAAATGGCATTAAATTGCCTGCGATTTATCTTAATACTTTAAGTTGTATTAAAGCATGATTTCCTCATTACATCTTGTAAAGTGCAAATTTAATCACTTGACAGTATTTGCCCAGCATTAACTGTGGCTAAGAAGAGGGTGCAGCTGCAGTTTCTACAGCATGATTTCTAGGTCTCCCACACCAGCACTACCTTACCCAGAAGAAGAGTTCCTCAAGGCAGCTTTTAATTGAAATGCTGCGAGAGCTGAGCTTTTCAAATGGCTCAGAGATTGGCAAGTCATTTTGTATCAATTCTTACAAGTATCTGAGACACCTTCTCAGACAGAGAAGAACTGCACTAAGGAGGAGACCTAATTTTCCTTACAAATTCTGGGGGTTCTTGTTTGACTGCACTTTTGGTTTAGTTGACAGTCACAGACACGTATCCTAAGGTACAGAGACAATGCTGTCATTTGGATTGTGTTCACAAATCTGATTTTCTTCTACAGGTACAGAAGGCTGTTTGCAACACTAGAGATATGCCAACTACTACTGCCCTCGCAGTACAAGAAAAAAAATTTTATTTTTTTTTTTTTAAAATACAAGATAAAGGAACATTTCAGACCATCTTCTCTGCTGACTTAGATTTTGGCCAAATTATAACTGTTCACCATACGATTCTGTGTGTTTATTTAAAATCCCATATCAAAGTGCTCATTATTTCTCTATAAAAACACTTACATGAAAACACTTTTAAAGCCTGAAGAATGTATGATTCTTAACAATTCGTTAATTAACCAGCAGTAGTGCTGTGACTAGAGTGACAGAGCTAGCTTCATACACAGCTTCAACAGCTCCTTCAGTGTTAAAACCTGTGAATAATCTCTGACATGAACAGGAAGTGACAGTCTCACCATCTCCTCATCACTTCATGGGAAGCAGAAGCAGTTCAGCTTTGGTTTAATTTCTGCCGATGCAACCCAATTTGACTGGATCCATGCAAAGATGGACCCCTTGTTCTGTGGATCCAGAAGACCTACAAGGCATTTGTATAAAACTTTTTGTTCCCAAGTCAGGAAAGTAGTGACCAGCATAAACACTTAATGCTAAGTAATGCTTCAACCAAGTGGCCTCCTCAAATTGCAACACAAGAAATTGTATAATAGAGCAATTGAAACAGCAGAGCAAACACAGCAGGTGGTCCTGTTTTAGCAGACTTCCACCACTGGATTTTGAAATTTTACCCCTAGACTGGTATGCACACAAATACATTAAAGAGCCTAAAATGTTAAACATTGGAGGCAAATCAAACATTTACAAAATACAGGGTCTATTATTTTGGACAAACCTTGCTGCAATCACAGAGGAATGTTTCCTTTGGCTGCTATTATGCTCACTTCCATTTATTTATATAGAACAAAAAGCAAACAATATTTTCTTACCTTGTTTTTTTAATTGTCTACAGATGGTACAAAATGGTAAAGGGATATGGCTGGAGGACAGACTTCTGCCTTCTACTGCACAGATCTGATACGCAATTTTTGCCAGTATGATAATTTTACTGCTTATCTCAGTTACAGAAAAGAGAGGGTCCAGCAACCATACAATTCTTAAAAGTTTATTTTGTCAGCTAAGCAAATAGGAAAAAGAAATACGAAAAAGATACCATTTTTACAATGACACCCTAAAGATAGCCCATTTTACCTCAATCATAGTAATAACAAACTAACACTCTATTCTTTCTTTGAAAGTACTGGAATACTGAGCTTGGTAAGTCTCTCACTCTGTGTGGAAGGTTTAAAAAGCACAGATCCTTCATCAATTAGTCTTTTTATAAAGACTCTCCAGAACAATTTTAAGCACAAATTATAAAACTCTTCTCAGTTATCTAGTAACAAAATACAAAGACCTCACCTAGTTCTTCACTTGAAAAAGATCCAGAAATGCTGAGCACAAACTGAGCCACTCACAAAATCGTTTTTGTCTTGCCTATTCCTCTACGTTTTAAGTTTTGTCATACCAATATTATCTCCTTATATATAACTACAACAGATCAGTGGACAAAAATATAAAACTGTAAGCAGCTTGCACACAGGCACAAGCAGTATGGCATCTTATGGTTAATTAGCCCATTTACAGTAAATCAAACCCACAGCTCATCTAAGAAGCCACCCTCTGCTGTATTTTCCAATCAGCCAGCCCACACAGTATGTTGGGAGCAATGCAATTTTCTCTTAAGTAAAGCACAGTTGAGTTCATACAGATGTAAGTGAAAAAGGGTGTTACAACATAACAGAAAAATAAGACTATCAAAGGAAGCCTGAATCTTATACTTTAGTTCCTTTTGCCAAAATGAGATTTGAAGAGAGAAGAGTTTTCTTCGTACAGATCCCGAAGCAGGATCCAGGCCCTTTGGTAAAAACTAGCTCACAACATAATCTTACATGCCCTTTTTTCCCCCCAATAATCTCAATTTTGGCACAAATTACCTTGAAAAAAAATAATAATTCCAATTATCCCAAGACTTGTAATTTCAGAAAGCTAACTCACTGTTCAGAACTCTTCTTGAAATAAGGGAAGCAACATTGTAACTGTGGCTTTAGCAGAGAACAAAAGTTGCACAGCTCCGCAGGGCCTGAGAAGAGCAAATCATATCCATACATGGACCATGCTGGGTAAAGTGAATTACATTCTCTAATCACTTAAGAGAAATGGAAGAAAACAAATACAGCCAGGTAATGCTACATCATAGACAGAAAAAAACACACTGAAAAAAAACCCCAAAAAACAGAGAAAGGGTTATTAATGTATGCAAGTGGTTTTGGGCCCAGCCGTCCTCAAATGTCAAGACTCAGAGTCAGAAGAAAATCCAAAAGAAAGCTTTTAAGATCAGTGACTCAGGACTGTCCAAACTAAGGACAAGAATGGCTGGACAGAAGTCCACCAAACAGAACTGTCATAGTGAGAAACAGCTGTCTCCTAGAAAGAGGACAGGACTGATTACCTGATTGAGCAGTAACTGAAAGAATGCTTAATTTCTTTAAAAAAAACCCTAGGTTATGGACCATTATGTAGGACTCCACAGAAAAACCTCACAAAGTATGTTAAAAAGGTATGGTGGTAATCATCCCTGAGCTAAAACCAGGATCAGGTTCTTGTCTTATTAAAAAAAAGGTATAGTAGCACTTATGGAATTAAAAATACAGCTGCTTGTTAAAAATGGTTTTGGCCAGGTGTCCGTGAGATCAAGCGCATCACTCACACTGCAAATCAGGTTTTATTTCAAGTAATTCTCTAAAGAGCAACAGGACTAAGCAGCTTTATTTTGTATACAGCCTTTCCTGCTCACTTAAACACACAATGCTGCTATTCTAACGAAT
The DNA here is from genome assembly GCA_024336885.1 of Actenoides hombroni. Lineage (NCBI taxonomy): Eukaryota > Metazoa > Chordata > Aves > Coraciiformes > Alcedinidae > Actenoides > Actenoides hombroni. Next base: position 13,081,657 of record WUAM01000431.1, read on the forward strand.
GCCAAGAACCAAACTAGAAACTTTTCAGACATCAAGAAGGAACCTCACTATTTGATCTGGGAAGCCAAAATCAATAATTTGGAGCAGCAGTCACAAACTCTGCAGATCCCGAGTAATGATCTGTACATAATACACTCAGCAAGATGCTGCATCACTACTAACAGTGAAGTGAAGCATATTGTAAAATTTTCAAGAAAAAGTTGCAGAAAAAAATCCTAGAAATTCCCATATACTGGAGGAATTTATTACAAAAGGAAAAAAATCAGTAGAACAGTCAAAAAAGAAGTCTCTGAACATCAACAAGAGGGAGGAAAAAAAATAAACCACCGCAGCCTTCAACAAATCAAGACCAGACTATGTTTTAAAGCAACCCATGCTGCAGAGTATAACCTCTCATTTAAAACAACCTTGCTACCTCACAAGCCGAAGGCAATATATGAAAGTAATCTCAACAACAGCCCTACAACAGTCCTGAGAAACTCAGATAAGTACACGAGTACTATAGTTTCTACCAATTTACACTCTATGGAAGACATGGCATTCACTACACGCAGCAGACAGCCAGCAGCAATGTGACTTTTGCAGGCTTTTGCCTTACAGTCGAGTTGAAGTCCTTTGAAGGACTCAGCATGAACTACCGAAGCAACACACCATTTATTTTTACTTCTCCTCTGACAAAAAAAAAAAAAAAAAAAAAAAAAAAAGTACAATGTTTCTTACTTATTCTGACAGCATTTCTTATCAAAACTTGTTACAGATACTATGCTGTTATGGGATGAGAAAAATTCCTCTCTAAAAGCCCAGTTAGGAGAAAGCAAGGAATAAAAATAAAAAGGCCAGTTTCACAATACAGAGAAGATACCAAAAGTCTCACTGACATCTACACTACGGCCTGTGTTATTGCATTTTTTTTGTTTTGGAGTTTTGTTTGATTTTGGTTGGGGTTTTTGTTTGCAGGGTTGGGTTTTTTTGTGGTGTGTTGCTGTTTTGCTTTTAAATAAGTGACCCGCAAGACGATGAACAATCACAATCCACTGATGATGCAAGGCTACCTGGATTAGTCAAAGCTGCACTGGCTGCAAAGAGCCACCCAATAAAGACTGCATTGCATAAAGTGACTGTAGATAAGGTAACACACATAAAAACCTCCACCCCACACCTACAAGCAATAAACACAGACCCACAGACAAGCAGCCAGGAGTTTGCCAGAGATCCTCGCTTGCATCATGTTGGGCCACGCTCTGAAAACTGCAGTTCAGTGGTCACCAGCAGACAAGTAAATAAAACATCTGGAATTACTAGAAAGGGAATGGCTTTCCATTCTCACTCAAACATGACAGTTCTGCATCAATCAGCCTGCTAACGTTATCACAAAATGAAAGCTTATGTAATGCTTGTCATCCCACCAAACAAGAATCTAGCAGAATTTAGAAATGTAAGGGAGAAGGCTGCTCAGAGGTACTACTCAACTTTTACATGAGGAGAGTTTAATTAGGACAAATTTGAGCTGACAAAACACGTAGCAAGAAGAATTATTATATAGTATTATATATTAAGTCTACAACACATGAATCTGTAACACATCCTGGCACAAATCCACAAAATGGAGATGGCCAGTTATTTTTCAGAAATGTATTCAAGCCAGTCAGCTGTGCAAAACAGCACCTTTTTCTTGAAAGCAGGTATGAAACACTGTAGGAAGGCAAAAGTTTAAAAACAGAGTGAGGTCAAAAAAACCAACAACAACAACGACAAAAAACCACAACAAAACCACAAAACAACACAACAAGAACACAACAGCCCTGCCATGAATTTGCTAATTGACTTTTAAACACAACTGATTCTGACAGCCCTAACTTGCTGACTACGGAAACACTGTATCAAAAAAAGATGAGAAATACCAATTGAATAAATAAATAAATAAACACACTATACTTCTGCTTCTTAGACTCATTCCTCAATTATTAACTCCCAAAAGCAGGCAATAAGGTCCAGTAGACTTTGTCCCTACTTACTACAGTTGTCCTCATGTTTCTGGATACAGCAGACATGACTGCCCAGACAATATCCCTCTCTCACAATGCTGAGGAGGAAGGTGAGGGGGGGATGAAGCAGAGTATCAATCCATAAGACAAAGAGCACATTAAACTAGATATACAGCAGCTACCACAAAATGCATAATGCTAACAATTTGAGACTTACAAAAAATAATTTCTTTCTTTTTACCTCTCTCTCTCCTTTTTTTTTTTTTTTTTAAGGATACTGCCAGCAAACACATGTACAGCATTTTTAGAACGAGATGCAAGATCACGGTGTCCCTGAGCAATGTTGTGCTAGTCAGGAGTAGCAGATATTGCTTGCAAGACGCTTGTGAACAGGTTTTTGAGAACAGCACTGGAAGACTGCATCCATGAAACAAATATTCACAGGATGGCTATGTCAAAGGAAGGAGCTACAAAAAACAGAGCTCTGACTGGAGAAAAGGACAATGGCACCCATTGATAAAGGAAAAAAATTAAAAATAAATAAAACAAAGGCAATACGCTTATTATATAAAAATCCTTAATCCGTACAGTACCATTTAACCTGTAAGATTCATGGCAACAGTGCATGTGGAGAGGTAAAACTATTTTGAGCATAACGTGCAAACAGAACTTTCTGAAAAATGCAATGGATTAATACAAATCTGTATTGCTATTTATTGCCTTTATAAAAAAAGGAAATGCAATTGACTTGAGAGCACAGCTATCTTACCACGCTCTCTGGTTTGGACTCAATAGTAGATGAATCACTGTTCTGTCAGAGAGTATCAACAGAGACTCATCACTGACAGGCTCAGCATTGTCAACAGTTATCATTTATGAAATTAAAGAATTTCAGCTGAGAATTTTAAAGCTTCATGAGGAAACTGCAACTCCAGTCTCTAAATAAAGCTGACAAATACTCAGTTTTTACAAAAGCTCAGAATACCAAGGCCAAGCTGTGACCAAACAAAATTAGTCCAGTCAGGTGAACTTATGACTAAATAAAAATAGTTCACTTAAATTTTCTTCTTACAGTGACTCCATAAATGCACACTCCAGTAAAATAAACAGGAATCTTCCTAGGCAACGTAACTTCTACTGAAATTACTGGTCTCTTAAGTTTTCCAGAGCTACCCTGTAACTATTTTTTTCCTCTGTGAACCAGCAGGTTATGTTCTTTTAGCACTGAAAATACTGGTTCTCTCTAAATGTATGAAATTTAAAGTGTGGGGAAAAAAAAAATTAAAAAAATTAGGAACTTCTCTCTGAGAATACACGGAAACATTTCTGCAAGAGTCATTATCCAGAGACTGCAACAAATCATGAAAAAAAAAAATGTCTTGCCAAATCTTTGATTGGCAAGACAAAGATGTTTTCCTCATCAGTGAGGATGCCCAATACATCCTTACAGTTCATGACCTGCACGTTAAGAGCTCATCACAATTGCAAATTTATTAGCCATATTTATTTCCTGCAGATCTTTCCTTCTGAAACTACAAAGAAACAAGAAACTATGCCTTGATACATCTCCCACACTCAAGGAGTCACATAGCTGACTCCAGACAGGTTATGACAGAGTATGACACAGGCTCCCTTAGGAAGTTTTCCTTGTGAGAATTACAAGCACAAAAGTGATACAGCCACCGAGATAAACACTAATTGCCTCTATTGTGATCTTGTGTAATCACCTCCAGTGCTTCTGCACACCCTCTCAGGTCTCCACCCCCAAGCAAATCACAGGACTGTCTTTAAGTGTAGCATAACAAATCCCACAGCTGTGTAGCTGAGCATTTCCAATATGAGAGCACGTTTTCACCTTCAAGAAGTGACATACTTGTAAAAATTCAGAAAGTTTGCTATTGCATTTCTCAGGCACCTTCCATCACGTTGTTGGCCTGGCAGACAAACAAGGATTCAGCAGAACAAACTGAAGTTTCTTGTCACCAGTGCCAGTGGTACAGCTCAGGCTCAAGCTATACACATTTATACTACCACTTTCAATTGAGGAAACAAAGCACTTCATCACTTCCTTCAAGCACTCCTTGTTTAATTTTCAATGTGAAGCTTACAGACTAGGGAGCATATTGCTTAGACCAAGTCAAAGTGAACAACCTTGTGCTTTAATCATTCTGTTTATGATACAGATATATGGGCTATCCATATGTGAATGGATGGCCTACATCTTGTTTTCTAAATGGAAGTAAATTTCCCATCCCCAGAGACAATCCAGTGTGTCCACACATTTTCTTGCTGGATCACTGTCTTTCAGAACACCTGTACAGCTACTTACGTACTTGACATTTCTTAGGAAAAGAGCCACCACTAGTAGATCCACAGTCACTCGTTGCAAAGAGCTGCAAGTAGTTGCACAAGGGTTCAAATCCATAATCAGGTCTGACGCTTATAGCATTGCCATCTTCAATACAAGACTTAAAGGTAAATGAACACTTGCAGACTAATCAACGTTACCATGTCACAGATTGCTTTCAAACATTTTTGGCCATTTTGCTGAAGTGACAGAAGCTATCCAGTCTTACAGAAGTGGTTATTCTGTCCATCAATATTAAGAAGTAGAGGGTTCTAGAGGTATTTTTCCACTCACAATATATACTGCTGACAGAAAAGACAGACAAGATTTGACATTAAGTGCACATGAACCAGAAGAACCAGATCTAGTTAACAAAAAAAATTAAAAAAAAAAATCTACTTGTACTTACTACTAAACAATACCCAAACCAGTGTTTGCTTAGCTTACACCTTTGGGCAGTATCGGGTATGTTATTGCATTGATATTAAGTCTGGTTCAAATACTTCTTTCTACTGCCATGTCACTACTTGCAGTGCCTTAGTTGGCCTGCCTGCGAACATGCTTTAAGGAGTAAGATGAAGCTGCTCTACAGAAGAAAAAAAGCTGGTGCCAATTCGACCCATACAAGCTCAATCGTACACAGGCTTGTTCTATTGTTTTCAATATGCAATGAGTATTTCCAATTTTTTTCCAAGGAACACAAACAGATAAATCAGTAACAATGGCACAGGAAAAATCCTGTGGCTGACATTTTTTCAGGCAGAGAGAGATTTCATTTGGCTCAATATCCAGGAAAAAAGAAAGTCACCATCTTTTTAAGCATCTCTTTTTCAAAAGTAATTTATCAACCTTATTACACAGATAATTTTCTATGATCTGGAAATAATCTAAACCCAAAAGTAGAAATTAAATGCCATGGATGTGCACCAACAGGATTTCACAAAACTACAGGACTCCATTGACATGGGAAGTAGCCTGGAAGAAACAATCACTTACGTTTGTTATACCTTAGTACCAAAGAACTTTTAACATCTTCTTACCCAGTGTGCAGCATGTCATCTTTTATTTTCACTAAAACCAGTTTGTGCTTCAGATATATTTACACATCATCAGGGACAGTGCACCAAACTATAAGAAGGAATTAAAACCACTGCACAAGTAATGAAAGAACTAAGCAATCCAAATTAGAGAAATAAATGCAATTTTGTTTTCAAGCCAAAATATTTTAAGGAGCTTATTTGCACTGCTAAGACGGGTGCTTTGAAAAAAGAATGTGCAGATTTAAGAGTTTTCTACACCTCAGGGAAAAACCTACAAAGAAAGCTTTACCTCCAAACGCTAACACAACACTAAATACAAGGTTAAGAATCACTGACAAGAGCAGTAAATAATACAAAATAGAGAAATATTAGAGATATGACATTAAGGGCAATCATTTAATCACAACTTCTAAGTAATCTCAATGATTTTTCCAGAACTACTGAAAAAACTGTTGTCCTTTAAAAAAGGAAACAAGAAAAAATGTAAGGAACAACTGAAGAAATTCCAACACTATCCACTCTAATCTCGAAACTCATCTGGAGTTTAACCAGTAAATGAAAATACTGTACTATTTCAGAGTAAGATCTGATCTCATATCTTACATAAACAATCTTATGATCATGGAAAAACAAGAGTTCAAAGCTGTGTTTAACCACCAACAAAGCCACATACTTTTATTTGAGTATCCTGCAAACACAATGCAATACAAAACAAAACTCATTTCTTCCTGTACTTAACCTGAATGGTATCAGTGAAAAGTTTCACTGTTCAATTCCTCTGCAACTAAGTAATAGCTTCATGGATTACAAATCCCACAGTTTGCTAGCATTTACTCTCCCATCATACAACTTAAAGCCTTTTGGTTTGAAATCCCAATGTGCATTTTTGTTTCTTCAGAAACTAAGTATCCGTAAATGGACAAACTATTAAAAGGGTCTATCAGGTCACAATCCAACTTGACTTTTGATCTGCTTTCCTCCTTGTAGGTTGGATATTAGGAAATTATTTTTTTTTACTGAGAGAATGGTGAGGCATTGCAACAGGCTGCCCAGGGAGGTGAGGGAATCACCATCCCTGGAGGTGTTTAAAAAAAATGTGTAGATGTGGCATTTCAGGACATGGTTCAGTGCTCCTGATAATACTTACTAGACGGTTGGACTTGATGATCTTGAAGGTCATTTCCAACCTTAATGATTCCATGATACACTGATAATGAGCCAAATAACTTATTTTACAATAAGCAAGTATCTTTAAAAAAAACAAGCAAACACCAAGCAACAGAAAACATTAAGCAATACGTCTTGAAACTTTGCTCCTAAGGTTAGAAGCTATTACTACTATTTCAAACATGACAAGTCTTCATATTTGGTAAAGTAATATCTATTGAGTTTTGGTCAGTGTTTCAATTTCCTTGAGTAAAATTAATCTTGGCAGTTTTTAAGTAACAGTTATGTTGCTTTCCAACACCTTACTCAATTTTCAACATCCTCTTAATAAACTGGGAGCCTGTGTCAACTGTTGTTCACCAGATAGAAAAAAAAAGAAAATCGACCTATTTATAGTGACTGCACCCTTGTTTGTAACACCTAAGACTGCAGTCTCCTCTTCCTTTTTGATGGCACTGCATCTTAAACATCACCTGGTTGCCTATTAAAAATTTTAGGTCCTTCTTGACTTTGAAGAGAGTCCCCATCCCACATGCACAGCTTGTACTGTATTACAAGAAGTGCTGTAATGGAGAAATAGTGGAGTTTTGTTTTTTCCTCAAGTGCTCTGAGGTTGAGGTGCAGCACTGAGCAACTAAAGCTTATGAACTTCAACATTTAATTTCAATTATATAACTGTGAAACCCTTGAAGAAACTGGCATCCATCATCAGAATTTCAGTCAGTTCAGGAAATGGATATGTGAACGTAAATCAGGTAAAAACAAAACACATTTGAAACTGTCACTTTGTTGGGTTTTTTTTATAAAACCTCAAAAACAAAACACTGGAATGCACTGAAGGTCATAAGGTGTTCCTGCTTTCCTTCCAAAGCTGAAAGCTTTGAATAATATGTGCTCAAGAATGGAAAATTCCTTTTCTGTCACTGTATATTAAAGCTAGTTCTGCTTTTAAAATGTGTAACTACTACATCATTCTCCTTCTGCCTCAAGTGAGAGCCTAATCAGAAAAGGAAATAACTCAGACTATCTCAGAAAGAAGACATTCTTCTGGTGCTTTGCTACAATTTAATCATCACCTGGACAACTATCAAACACTACAAAACATCCACTAACCTTGCTAGAAACTTCTCTCTTCAGAAGTAAAGCTCAATGCGACATCTTAGCTGCATGACTCACAGAGGTAGAGAAAAAACAATGTGTGCTGTTGCATACCAATATTCACAGGATACTTTTTCAGGTCACAGTCTGTTGTGTGTATTCTGGCTTTGAATTAAAAAAAAAAAAGCAGACTGATTAACTTCAAATACAACTACAGAAAACATGAAAACCACTGTTCTTCCTGGAAGCTCCCAATTTCCTCTTCATTGTACCATAAATTTTAATATAAACAAGTGCAGACATCTTTTTGTTGCTCTTATTGCCATATAACACCTTCCTAATAAGGTACCTAAGCCATGGTTTGACAAAATCACCTTATTATCCTCACATTACTCTAAGAACCATTTTGGTAATTAACAACAGGTGTTATTAACCACTCCACTAATCAAAGTTGTTCAATGCTTCCCATCACGAGATCTTACTTTCTTTCAGTGGTTGATGAATTTGCCATGTTTCAATTAGACAAACACTTCCTATTGTGCATACCATCCTCAAACTTTGAATTTTCCTAAATGTAAACTGAAATGCTTCATCCATTTCCAAGACACAAATGAAGAAGATACGTTTAGGTCACAAGGCAAAACTGTCAACTTGATCTGAAACACTCCAGTGACTCCTGCTTCAGTAAAAGGAGTAATCTGACAGCATCTAGGATGTGTACATCATTGTCTATGTGCACACATGCCTTATGGTGCTTGAGGTAAGTATCTTCAAAAGCATCCAGCTACTAGAAGTCTCAATCAACTGCAAGTCCTGTGAATATTTTGTAGGTTTGGGGCTTTAAGGTGTCAAGGAAAAGGGAAGGAAGCCATGTAAGCCAAACTGCTCATGGCTAAAAAAAGAAAAGCAAGATTTGGAGTTAAGGATAGAAATGGAAGAGCAAGAGAAATTGGTAAAGAAAGACTTTTTTCTATTGATTTGAATTCAGAACCAATCAGATGAGGAGAATGATAAAGGATAGAGACTTCTAAGTAAGAAAGGTGTAAAACTGGAACAGGTTAAAGGAAATTCAGAAAAGGCTAGGATCAATCACTGGAAAGAGGAGGCAACTACACCATGCTCCTTCCAGAACCTGGGGACTGAGTTCTTGAATCTGAACATACCTCTGGCAGTGGAGAAACCTAAACCTGGTGGGCAACATACCCCGGTCACCTCTAGTGTTAACCCCCACGGGAAACAACCACCCATCATTCCTCCTGTGGGTTTGGAAAACTGCACTACAGTTGTGAAAATTACATGGATATCACTAGGATGCAACTTGGGTTTTGGTTTTGTGTTTGTGGGTTTGTTTGTTTTTGTTTGTTTTTTTGCTGTTGTGTTTCGTTTGGTTTGGTTTTTGGGGGGGTGTTTTGGCTTGTTTGTTTGTTTTCTGTTTTGTTTTTGTTGTTGGTTGGGGGTTTTTTGTTTTGTTTTGTTTTTAGAGAAGACAAAAGAAAAGGGAAACAAATACAAAACCTCTCTGAAGACTATAAAACTTACAGAGCAAATGACTCTATAGAATGATTTAAATATTCTATAATTAAGTGTTATATTATATAACCTTACCCTACACTTCTTATCATCATACATGATAACATGCCAAATTTCACATCCAAATAGCAATCTTTCTCTTTCCTCTCATCAATTTACTGCAAACAAGAACTACTGTCCAGTGCCTAAAGACACATTGGTTTTGAGGGGTGGAGCTCCTTTTCAGGACACTGACTGCAACCATGTTTTAGAAGGTGGAGGCCAATCTTATTAAGAAGAGTCAAACACATCCATGAAGAATTTTCCTTGAAATGTTTTGTAACAGTCTAGATCTCGATGCAGCTTTCCAGTGACCAAGAAGTAGTTAAATTAGCACTGGAACTGCTACCAAAAAAAACCAAACCTCCACAAAAAACAAACAAAAAACCCCCAACAAGAAACAAAAAACAAAACCCCACCAAGTTGAACAAATTAGAAATCTAAAATAAAACTTTCAGTCCAAAGTTAAAAAGCATTAAAATAAATAAAAGTAATAATCCCTGGTACGATGTTATAAAAAGGTATACAACCAATTTTTTATTTCATATCAAAACAAGCTGCCCAAATAAGTCCACAGAGGAACATTCCCAGAACTCAAAAGAGAAGAAAACCTGGCCATAACAAACTGCAACCAGCATCAAGCATCCCAGAAAATTCCAAGCCTTTAGACAAAGAGGTACCCACAACAGATGCAGGCCTAATTATAATGTGGCATGACTTAATTTAGTGTTGATTTAGCAAACATCCTCTCCCAGATGTTCAAATGTGAAGTGGTTCTTGGTAGGGAAAAATATTAAAACAAGCAAGACGGTTTTCTTTTTGCTCTGATCTTATTAATAACATTTATGTCCACTCTGTCCTCAGAAGTGGACTGCATGCATTTTTTTTTTTTAGATTACATGATGAAGAAAGAGTAAAGGTCTGGATTCAGACTGCTCATTAATAAAAAAAAAAGCAAATGTCATAAATGCTTCTCCTATTTATTTCCGTACTTCAAATTAATTTTCACTGGAAGTCAGCTGGGCTACAGCCTGTAAGTCACTGTGGGGCGTGTGACTGTATACCACTGTTGCCACTCCCTGCTGTTCATCTCCACTCCCTCTAATCAGCTAATTAAATTGCTCATGCAACACTTCCCCAGACAGCTTTCAGCAAAATAAACTAGGTTGCTAAAGACCTACTGTTTGCAGAATTGGATTTAGGATGGAGAGTCTTCGCTGGCTCAACACCTTTAGACTGAAATGTGGGACAATTGTATCAATCACTGATCCAATATACAGGAGCAAACAGAAGCCTCCAACTAGCGCTGGTTATGCGCAGACATAGAAACTAAATTTTTATGTTTGTCCTGCAGTCAGAAGTTTTCTTCTGTACTTCTGTTTTCTTCTTTTTATGTTCCCTTCATTCTGCTGAAACTTGTATCCTATGTTACCACCTTAGACAGCAATAAACCCTAAGTTCACCATCAGTTTTGAAGCCCCTGATGGTGTATTTCTGTCAAGGACCTGTAAGTAGGTCATAAGCATCAGAAATTGAAGGAAATTCAAATGGTCAGCAAGGACGTGTGTTTTGTCTACAAAAATATATTTCCTTATGAAGTTTTATTGCTAATAAATGCTTCAAATCTGATTCAAATGTCTGGTTGACCTTTCATACAAGAAGTCCACATTATGGGGTTTTTTTTCCCCTCCCATTCAGGTGCCAACAGCTTGTGTCATTCCATTCGTCTTTTATTTTTCTGAGGCACTGAAAGTATCTATGCATTTTGGGTAGGCAGTGGTTTTAATTTTGTGACAACAAACCTAATTGTACACTTAAGTACATTATTAATGACGAACACTACAGATACATAAGCACAAAGCAGTGTTTTCTGTTGTGAAGAAGGATTTACTCCTGTCGGAATTGCACAGCTACAGCCCTTTAAGACAACTCTACATCCTCCTAGGGTTTCCATATACTCAGGTCCCAGGTTTTACTAGTAAGACTGTGAAATCTTTGCCACCATAGTAATTCAGCACTTCTGTGTTTCACAAAAAAATAGACCTGTGAAGTAGAAAACTTTGTTAGACCTATTCAACAGACGCTGAGGCAAAGAAGCAATGCAACTCTGCACAGAAATACAAGCAACCTGTGTCGAGAGGCAATTAATTTACTAGATCTCTCAGTTTTCAATTCTCTAACATTTTCAGTTCCTTGCTTCTCAGAGGGTTCTTCACAGCATTGAAGCTCTGCAAACTCAGACTCATCACCTGCTTCATGGAACCAAACCACCACCCAAGTGCCACACACCTCTCCACCCTCACTTTTTAATCACCTACACATTTGACATAATAGGACACAACTATGATATTTTTAAGATGACAATTGCCTTAATCAGACAAGAAATTCAGTTGCGCAACAAAAGACTTGCCTTACACCCCTCCCTAACCGTAGATTGAGCAATCACAGAAACTCCACAGGTCTCCAAGATGTCAGGAAAGGTGCAGCCCTCCTACCTGATATAGATACCAATCTCCCCCAGCAGTCAGGAAAAACATCGAGTTCCCAGAAGGTAAAGATTGTAAGGCATGGGGGGGGATAAAAAAAGAAGGAAAGAAAAAAAAAAAAAAAGAAAAAAAAAAAAGGTATTTTGCTACTAAATCACTGTAGTTTAAATTTTATGGGCAGGAGCGCAAATTGTTGGGTTTTAAACTTGTACAGGATTGGGAAAGAAAAAAGAATATGAAACACAGAAGTTCTTGCACATAATAAGAATATGGAAAAAAAAAAAATATCACCTTAGAGCTTTAAAGTTTTTCCCTAACAATGTTTTTTGGTAAGTAGAAATAACATTATGACATTAGAGCCCCATTTAAGAGAATACAGTATTTACATAACATCTGCCAGCCCTAGAAAAAACACTGCTTTTTAATTTTACAGAAGCCTTTATATTTAGAAATAAAGGCACTTTACCAATAGTAACTTAAGAGATTACAAATTATTTACAAAAGCTGATTCTGAAAGTGTACTTTTCTCTGAAATGTTAAATTTAATGTTTAGAATAGTTAACGGGTACATAAAGCTTCAAGTTTTCCCTGTTATCATCTGGAAATTCTTTCCACATACAAACATCCAACAAAACACTACCTTATGTCAACACCATACGTCAGCATCTTTATTTTATTTAAATGAATGACAGTGAAATGGATGTTTTGCTATTCTATTTAAAAACAAAACAAAACCAACCTGTAAGTGTCTCTAATGAAAACCTAAGGTCCTCCTATCTTCTAAATCAACAAAGTCTGTCTTTGTAAAGGAAAGCAAGCAATTTATAATACTGTAATGATTTCCAGAATTATCCAGAATCCAAATACTCACCAGGAGCTGGAGAATTCGTTATATCAGATACCAGCCTGCTAGACACCCACAAAGTCATTTTTGCATCTAATTTAAGAAAATTAACACAGTGATGACTAACTGATACTCTGTAGGAAGTGTTTTGCTTCCTTTACCATGAAATCATGTTTCTATGATACTATCATAAAACATCATAGTATTTCACTGAAAAATACACAGCTTCCAAATGAAGTATTGTTACCCCCAAACAGTAACTTTTTATGGTATTCACTGAACCAAATCAGAGGTTAATTTCCTAAAGAATGCTTAGTTTAGAATAGTTTATATCTATTTGGGAAAATCAGAGACAGTGCTTTGTTCCATAGTTTATGTTGGAAGCTTTCGAATCAAGTGTATAACGAAGTTTCTCTCAAGAGACAGAAAAAATCCAAAATAATCTGGTTTTATAGCTTTGTGAAGCGAGTTTGAGAACAATCATCTATTTTACTGAAGAGAAAAAGTACTGAAGCTGCAATTTTGAGTACAGGAGTAGGTAGCTGTTGTTCACTTTTGAACATATTTATTGTACTCTCCCCCTTGACAGATGTCTCCCTATTTCAGCTTTTCAGACTCGACTGCAAGTCCATTAGAGAGATTATAATAGAAGGACTGAGGATGAAGAACTTATTATGCTAAAATTAAAGTGTCTTGCCATTTAAAAAGGCTCCAGATTTTGTTTCAAGTTTCACTAACACTTGGATCTCTTTCCATTCAAAAGATAAAGCACAACTTAGAATGAAGTTCATGCATTTCCATTATAAAAAGCTCTGAATTAATTTAATCAAAACCAATTTGAATTCAACTTCACACACCCGTGAGAGCATTCTTACAATCCCTGCCAAACTGCTCAGAGATAACTGCTTCTCTGCTATTACCAGAACATTAAACACTGTTGTTGTAGATGACATAAACACACAGCAAAGAGCTAGACTACTGTGAGTACAGAAATGGCCTAGATCTCAAAAACATGATTGACAGAACAGCTAAGAGCCTGGAGCAAAGAAAGCTTCTGATAAGGCCACCTACAATCACAACAACAAGGCGACCCTCCATCACGATCCATCTTCCTTCTGAAAGGTCATTCAGATAGAAAAATTACTGCAAGAATGGATGAAATTGCACTGTTACTAGTTACCCAAATGGATACAACCCCTCAAGCACTGCAGTAGAGGGCCCCTTATATTCCCTAACTTTCAGTCACCAAGATTATTTTTTTGCTACTCTTGAACAACAGTCCACTACATCCTTCAAAAACCTCTTTATTAAGTACAATTCCTTAGAACTCTGTATCGAAGAAGCACAGTATCACAGAATCATTTTGGTTGGAAGAGACCTTTAAGATCAAGTTGATGGAGGTGGATAAGTAACTAAAAGAATTTAAATATTTCAAAGAAACTCATAATTTAGAAATTGAGAGAGAGCAGGGCTGGTGGCAAAGGGCAATGCTAATGCTTCTGAGGCGGCAGAAGTATAGGGACACAGGAGGTGAATTCTTCCCCCCTCAGTGCCAATGCTACTGTGCCTTTGCCTGAGCAGTTTAAAGCTTTCAGCTGACCTTGCTGCTTCATCAGGCTTCAGAAGAACTTTGAAAGAACCACCTCTTTTCTATCGTCCAAGTCTCCACTCCATCTGTTTCTATTTTAAGAGCCAACCCAAGAATTCTGTACCTGACAAAAGATATTCAGTTTCTCAGAGCAACAATTTGCTGCATTTCCAGCATTTACCATTCATCTCTTTCTGTCTCGGGGAGTCTAGCACACCAGTGACACTCAGGTACGAGCAAAGGCCACTATAAAGGTCCCCCAATAACTTGTTCTGTTGCAGAATCCATTCTCTTATCTTCGTGACCTCACTTGTGCTTACCAAGAATGCTTTGAATTCATTAGATACTAAATACTGATACTGTATTAACTTACAGGGAGGGGAAAAGAGTTCTCTCCTAACCTCACGCACATGTCCTTGGTAGGTCACGATTCTCCCCTGATTATCTCAATAAATCAAACTGTAAAGCTACATTCTTGTGATATTCAGAAACCAAGCACAACCAGAGAAATACAGAATTTTCTGACAGTTTCAGGTATAGCCACACACATTGCAAATACACAGAGACTCTTGCTTGAGTATGTTTCACCTTACTACAGGTACCTACACAGGCATCTAGGTATGTGTCGAGGAACTGTGGGTTTCCTCAGCTTCTCACAGTTGACAGCAAATGGTAGGCACCTTCAGAAAGCAATTCAGAGCACTTAAGTCACATCTAATTTAAACAGTACAGATTACTTTCCAAAATTATCCACTTCTATTAAACACCTAGCTTAAGTCTGGGTGAACATCGGCAAAAGTCTCCTGCTTGGCAAAGCATATGTGAAGGATACAAACACACTCTACAAGCACATCAAGTTGAATTTAAAAACTGGCTACAGTTCAAAACTTCGTAGACGTTTCCTACCACTGAATGGATGCATTTAAACAAAAAGCATTCAGTTACCCATTCCATAAACCTTTCACTCCATCTTCCTTGTATAGAAGCAAATCTGTGAAGTTACAAATACTACTAAAATTAGAAATCCTAAAAATTCACTACTGGAATGGTGATAATATGCTTGGGGAAGGTGGGGGGATAGCACAGCATATCTGCTGCATAACCTTTATGAAACTGAAAATACTGTGCTATGTGAAATTAGCTTCCAAATATTTCTTATCTTAAAGATAAGAAGAAAAAAACAAAAACACCCACAAAAACAAAACCCAGGAAGACTTGCATAAATTTTACAGTGAGGAATCAATATTTTTCTTTATGTATACATTAAAAAAAGGCAATTGACCTTATATCCAATAGGCTCAAAACACAAGACAGTAGAAAGCAAGTTTGTGTAGATTAAATGGACCAAGTCTCATCTCTGTCAATTTTTACTTTAGCTCTCTGGGAAACTCTCCATGCACTCTCTCTCTTAAGTGTACATTAAGTTAAAATTCTGCTTAATGGTTGGCACCTGTCTCAAACTTCTATAATAAACTGACCCACAGAACTAGATCCATCTACATATTAGGTATTCTCTGTATAGATTACAAATGTGTAGGAAGGCTAAACACAAATGGCCTTCCTCAAGAAGAGCTCACATGTGTGATATAATATTGGCTTGGTTACTACTAAACAGCTGTTTTCTCTAATCTACTCAGGACCCGGGTTCATTTCCCATTTACCTCCTTCTGTCCACACTCCCATATTCATTAAGTGTGAGAACACACAATGAATCAAGTTCTGAAGGAAAAAATATACACAGTCTATTGAGTAGAGCATATGTATCATACACATAAACATCACACAAACCCACACTGGGTTTTTTTGTTTGTTTTTTTTAGGAGAAAAAAAAAGGCAACAAACAAAAACACAAGTATGATGCATAACTAGATAATAAATGGTGTAACTGGCAAGCCTCTGACAACAGCAAGCAATAACTAGAGGTCTCTTGCTGGTCTTTTATTTTTATGCTAATGCCTACTGTAGTATCCAAAATGTATACTGAAAACTAACAACAGAGAAGCTTAAATTGTCCTTTAAATAGACTAAATTAATAAACATTCAAATAGGCCATCGCACTGTCTAACTCCTATTTCTGTAACCATACCCACAAAACATACTAATTCCTCCACCAAACTCCACAGACATAAATGTTTTTGTTCATTTTGTTGGGGTTTTTTTTGTCTTAAACTAAAAAAGTCGTGACATATTTGACAGTTTTTACCTAAGTATCTAGAAGGGCAAAATGCAGGGGGGGCGGGGGGGAGGGAAGAAAAGAAAAGGAATCCATTTGGAGGCAACCAGTATTTCCAAAAGTTAAGTTTGTCTGTTATGAGGAATTAAATGCAGCATTCTGACGACTTCTCAGGAGGATTTTTGTCCTGAAATGTAGTGTGAAATGCACGAAGGAAAACAGCAGTTTCAGGACTAGAAGCGCACACACACCAGCTCTTAAATCTCACACTCGCATTGTTGACTTCTAAGCATGTAGCTCAACTGACTTGAAACTTCAAGTCACAAGCCTTTGAATTCATTCTCTCACTTCAACTCCCTACAGTTTGTAGATCACATGCAGCAATACATAAGATAGCTCTAAAATGCCATTTCAACTGTTAATGCTCTTGCCAGAAAAGCCCTCTCTTAAGCTTCAGACTTCCACAGCCAGACCATTTACACCACAGTGTGGTGGGCTCCATTCTGCCAGTAAATTCACAGTCATAATGAAGATACATTCAACAGCCACTAAAGTGCTAAAATCGAGAGCATTCCCTTCATCAATCATCTTACCAAAGTAAAAAGCAGTATCATCTTCTTGCATCAAAGCAAACCAACTCCTCTCTTTCAGTAACAGAGAACTGGGATTCAGCAACCAGACACAAAGGTAAACACCACTCAAAACAGTTTCAATAGCACTGAAAAAAACCTCAACTTCTAGCACATTTGACAAAGGTAAAATTAAGCAGCTAAATGATACTATTTAGTCACAAAATTTTCATTCTAACATAAAACTTTTACTAAAATTTCTCAACTATCAAACTTAACAGCACAAAGAAAAGGTCCAACTCAAGACCAATCTTTCCCAAACAATAAACATTGATACATTATTTTAAAATTGATGGTTAAGATATAAATTCAAATTATGGTGCATACAGATCAGTAATTTTGCTTGGTATTGATGACCAAGAGAATATGGATAGAAAATAAATTAGAATGAATACTCCTCCATGTATTATCTTTCTAGAATTGAAGGAAGTGAATGAAATTTGTCATGATACAGAGACCTAGATTAGAGCTCTCAGCCACAGCACAATAGCTCCCAAGAACTTATAAATCAGCTTTTTACACACGTCTGCATTTATGTTGAAGCGGTCAGGACTTTCCCAGGATTACCACTAAATGCTGTTTTTTTGGACAACAAGCTTCACAGACAAGTTTAAGAATTGTTAATGTCTATGACCAGTGCAGCTCACCTCAAACACCTCACTTGAGAGATGCAACTAGTTTTATGTTTGAAAATGTCTTTTTTGAATCATTCATATAGATCACCATTAAAGCTCTTCCCCCCCCCCCCCCCCCACACCACTCACATTTTTGTTTTAGTTCTGCACAACTAAAAGAGAAAAAGAAGACAA
>WUAM01000431.1:13104370-13128399 GCA_024336885.1 Actenoides hombroni
CAAAAGTCCTTTGTTTGTAGTTTGATGCTTAGCCAGAACCTGCCCAAACCCCAGCACATTTATTCTGAACCTATATAGCCGAGCCGCGGGTCGCCGCCGGACAGCCGTTCCCGACCGCTCCGCAGCCCCACGTCCTCCATGAAGCCCCCGCGCCGCCAGCGGCGCCCGTCGTGGCCGGGGCTCGCCTGCCTCTGCCGGCCGCTCCCCGGTGCGCGCCAGCCGGCGGCAGAAGCCCGTGGAGCCACCTACCCGCCCCGCAGCGCCGTCCAGCCCGGCCCCATCGGCGGCGAGAGAGGGCTGCTCCCGCCCGCCCCCTTCTCCTCCTCCTCCTCAGCCCGGTATTGTCTCACGCCGAGGCCAGAACCCGGTGGCAGGGGGAGCGGCTCCAACTTGCGGCAACTTGGCGGCGGGGCAAACGCCGCCAAGCAACGCGGGACGCCGAAAGGAGTGCGACGGAGCGAGGCGCCCCCACCTCCCTCCCTCCACTGTGGCCCAGACAAAAAAAAAAGGGGGGGCGAAATCGCTTTCCACCGTGGTCTTCCCCAGCGGGGGAGCCGCTCGCCCCTCCCCAAAAGCGGTCAGACCCGCAGCGCGATCCCCTCGAGCGAGGGGTAAGGAGGGGGAGGGGGAGAGCAGAGCAGCACCGGGCCGGCCGCCAGACAAAGGCGGCGGCGACAGGGTCCGTGAGCTCCGAGTCACCCCGGGGCCGTGCCCGTGTCGCCCCCGCCCCGCCACACGCAGAGGCGGCCGCGCCTCTCCTTTACTCCCCGTCCCCGAACAAAAGCAGCGAGCAGGTGGAGGGCGGCCGCGCCGCTCCGGCCCCCCGGCAGTGGAGGGGGTGGGGGGGTCAAGGGAGAGCCGGCGGCTGCGGCCTGCCCCTGGCCGGGGACGCCCCGCCCTCACGGTGCCAGGCGGCAGGGGGCCGCACCGCGCCGGACGGGGAGCGTGGAGGAGCGAGAAGGGGAGGCTCTTCCCGCCTCGCCGCGGCGTTTGTGGCTAGAGCCCGGGAGGGGAAGGGTTAAGCAGTAGGGCCGCATGCAGGGAGGAAGCCGGGCAACATGGAGGGGAGGTCAGGGGGCAGCTGCCGTGGGAGCCGAGGGAGGTGCTTGCTCCCCGCCCCTCCCGGCCGTTCCCTCCGCCCCGTCCTGTCTCCACCACCTGTGGAGCGGGAGGGGCGCAGCGTGTGCCCAGCCCGCCCGCCTCGCCCTCCCTCCGGGACCCTCTAGCGGCAGCCGGAGGCTCGGCGGGGCTGGGCCGGGCTGAGGTGAGGGGAGGGCAGGGTCCAGGTCCCAGCCTGGTCCCGGTTCGGGAGGGCTGCTCCCCTCCGCCCCGGCGCCGGAGGATCGCGGGGTCGGGGGCCTCAGGGGTCAGAAACGGGGCCGGGCCTGGTTTGGCGGCGGCGGGAAGGGAACGGCGGTACAGGCAGGTGAAGCCTACAGGAAAAAAAAAAAAGAAAAACGAAAAAAGAAAATCCAAAACAAATGGAAAGTGATGTGGTGACACAGTTCAAGGCATTGGTTCATTTGAAAAAAATACCGTCAAAAGCGTTTGATGGAGGAGGGTGAGGCAGGACTGGAAGTCCTGATCTCCAGGGAAATCTTATTTTATGGATGTGAAATAAATGCAGGGTTTGGAGTTGCTTGATATCTTCACTGAGTTAGTGGTGGGACTGAGAGTGAAATATTTTTTTCTTGCCGGACTTCATTCTCTCAACTTAATTGCATCTTTTTATTAGAAGGCTGCAGCAGTTTAGATCAGGACTAGACTTGGCCTGCAGTAAGCGAGTACCAGCACACAATCCTTTGCTTTTCACTACCAAGCAAGTGAAGTACTTCTTGATCTAAGATGCAGGGAAATCTCTATTTTAGTTTCTGAAAGACTAGTGAACCTCAAAGCACTTCCACGTGTGACAAACTCTCTCATGGAGGTATATGCAGTGGGATTTCAAGGTTTTGTGTGTATGTGACAGGTCACATAATTTGCTTCTGAAAGTGGCCATAATGCCATTCCCATTATGTAGTCTGACTGTCTAAACCCTTGTTTCAGATGGTTTATTCCTTGGAAAACTCCGCTGCCTTGTGCTAAAGCAGTTTGTTTCTGCAATACTTTCAATATTACCTGCAGTATGTTTCTCTAACACCTAAAGAAAACTTTGATTTCAGGATAGAGAGCATCGGAGGTCATCAATCCCAGCAGCAGGTTGGAGGACATATGAAAAACAGAAAAATATTTGTTTGGGATGATTGTTGTTCCCTTGTGATGAAGGGGTGGAAGGAACTATGGAGGGGGCACCAAAATGTAGACACACTTCTGTGAGTATCCCGCTAAATCCAAACCTTATACCAAACCTACCTATTGCATCAAGTTATTTAAGGCCTCTAATGACTTGCAGATCCTCAGTCAGATTTCTTCTTTAATTCTTTTCTGTGATACAGACAAGTGATAACTGTAAGACAAATAATAATAATAAAAAAAATACACATTGTTTTCTCCATGTCCTATCTCCAGTTGTTTTGGGAATCTGAAACAGTCTTCAGTTATGTTTGTATAGCACATATCAGGTTGTCTACACAGCACTACATGCTCAATAAACTATATCTGGATGTTTTAAAGAGCTTCAATATACAATTTTGTTGTTGGTAAGCATGGTAATAAAAGAAAGATCCAGAATAACAATTTGAATTTTAGTGTATCTCCAAGTACGCACACTGAAATGAAACAAGTAAAATAGCTTACAGCATTAACAAGAAGAGCAAATTATGCTTCCAAAAATGTCTTCTCTGTTTATATTCCCTCATTTTTTAACTGTCAAGTGTTCATTTTTCTTCACCTTGAACTTTTTGTTGTCCATAAAAAATTGAAGATTTACATTACTATTCTGGCTTTTTGATTTGAACTTATAAATCCAGTATTCAAGAATGATGGAGAAATTGGAGCACAGATTTTAAAACTGCAATATATAGAGCCAAGAATCAACATCTATGTTAAGGAAGCAAAGTGAAAGCCAACAAACTCTGCTACTCTAATTACATCAGTGGAAGATGTAGACATGGCTTTCAGGAAAACAGTTGCCTAAAGAAAGAATATCTGAAAGCTTTCAGACTCCCAATTAAGAGAGACCTCAATAAAGAACAACTTTCTAGCTAATGCTCACTTAGAACCCGATGGTCTGACACAGTTGTGTTAGACAAGCAGATCCTCAACCTGTAGCTGGCAGTTCAGACATCAGACTTCTTTATTTTGAATGGCATCTTTTTATTTTTCTTTTTCCCCTTTAATGTTACCAACAGCAAACCAAGAGACCACTATGTAAAGTTCCTCGTACATATAAGTTTGACAAGCCAAAGCAAGACGGGAATTCTCTTTTGTCATATCTGTCAAATTTCTCTTTGCATCTTTTCTATCCTCCCTTTCTATGGGATTTGAAGCTCGTTCAGAAGCCAGCTGGAGACTTGTACTTGTTCTCTTCTTAAAATATTGTGATAATTTTACTACCTGAATTTCTGCAGCTTCTGCCATCTTCATAAGGTTTCAGATAGTCATAAAGAACAAAGGATTTAGTAAAAGTATTCTAATATATTACTTTTTGTTTGTGTGGTAAGAAAACCAATGGTATTTGTCTAACAAAAGCCTCAGTGACCAAAGCCTCAGTTTTCTCCCTTACATCTCCTTTCACTTGCTAAATGTCTGAGTATACAAAAGTTAGCAATAGAAGGTATAAATGCAAGATAAAGTCAGGGTGCCATAAATGTATCAAAGGAAGTAACGGACTTAGAATGAGGACAGAGGATTATGCCAATGGCCACCCTGGTGTAAGAGGGCTCCCCTTCTGTAATAGCACGTGCCATTAATATTATCAAAGATACTTTGCAGTGATACACAAAAGTTGCCCAAATGTATCGTCCTGCTGCGCGCAAGGAGCTATCAGACTTCATTAACGGACGGTTCCCACAAAGCTGGTCAGCAAGTCCCTGCCCTGTAAGAACAAAAACTTCCTGCAGTAAACCACGCTCCTTCCGCAGGACTTCATCTGTCTTCCTACCTTGGTATTGAAGCTTAATTAGCAATTTCAAGTGAAGTTTTGTTCTTCAGAATTTGTTCATCCTTTACTCTTTCTGCTGCACAGATTGCATACCTGTTCCCTTCTTAGTCACTGAGGTTACCAACATTGTGAATAAATTATGGCAGGATTTTGTTTAAACGGTATCAGGCACAGCAGGCTGTTAAGGCACAGCCTGTTTCACCTTTGTGGCTAGACACCACTTATCTGTTCCTTCAGATGCTCTACACTGAATTGCTCAGGATACCTTCAGGATGACTCTAGAATAGGGTGCTTCACTCTAAGAATGAGCATGTTCATTGTGCTGGACCTTGCAATGCCAGCAGGGTTGGTTATTTTCCTCCAGCAGCTGAGAAATTTGAAATAAGTAGAGGCTTCTGACTCATAGTCACAAAGAACAGGGGTGAGTTAAGCCTTTGCAACCTTCCACTGTTTGTTACCACTCCTTTCCTGGAGCTAACCACCAAACACCACAGTTCAGTGAGGAGACAAAGTGCCTCTGCCTCAGCCATTTGAAATAAAAAATTGATGCCCCGGGGCATGCATAGTTCATTGACAATTTAAGTTAAGATGCCGAGTCAACAATTTAAGATGCTGGGCTGTGAAATTGAGCAGCTGATCCATGGCACATGTTCTGCTCTGTCAGCTCAGTTACAGGGGTTGCAACCTCTGGCACAGAGGCAGAGCAAACTCAAACATGTCCTCAGTGGCATTTGCCAAAATAACCTACCTATTTAATAATTGTACCAGTGCAGCTTCTTCTATGTAAATAACTGCCATAGTTGTTGAAGAAATATCATTTTAGTCACCAGTGGAGGAAAAACTGTTGATAGATAGATAGATAGATAGATAGATAGATAGATAGATAGATAGATAGAAATGTGTGTGTAGTGTAATCTCTACAGTGAAAATGAAAAGGGTTTTTTAAAAAACGCTTTTCTGAAGGCTAGAGTTTTGTGAGAATACTGTGAAACCACTGAGAATACTGCCAGAACTCAGGGGCAACAGCATATCACTAAATAGGAGTTAGGGACTTGCGTATCTTATTCCCAGAGAGCTTTCTGTAGACCTCAGCTACACTAGCATAACAATCTGTAATAGTACTGTTGAAATCTGTAGGGCATGCATCCACATGGTCTATGTGGAGCAGAAGTTAACCCTTTGTAGTGTTTATGGTGCATTTAGCAAAACATACAGTGAAACAGAATCATAGAATCGGTTGGGTTGAAAGGGACCTTTAAATATCATCTAGTCCAACGTCCTATTCATAGGGACACCTTTCACTAGATCAGGTTGCTCAAAGCCCGATCTGACCTGACTTTGAAGATTTCCAATGATGGGGCATCCACAATTTCTCTGAGCAACCTGTTCCCATGTCTCACAACCCTCATTGTAAAAAAAACCTCTCTCCACCTTTCTTATAGGCCCTCTTTATATATTGGAAGGCTGCAATAAGGTCTTCCATGAGCCTTCTCTTTTCCCGGCTAAACAACCCTGACTCTTTCAGCCTTTCTTCACAGTATAGGTGTTCCAGCCCTCTGATCATTTTCATGGCCCTCTTCTGGACCCATTCCAACAGGCCCATGTCTTTCTTGTGCTCAGGACCCCAGAGCTGAACACAGTACTCCAGATGGAATCTCATGAGAGTGAAGTAGAGGAGCAGAATCACCTCCCTCGACCTTCTAGGCACACTTCTGTTTATGCAGACCAAGACACGGTTGACTTTCTGGGTTGCGAGTGCACACTTCCAGCTCATGTCCAAACCACCAGTATTTGCAAGTCCTCTGCAGGGCTGCTTTCAATCCCCCTCAGCCCGTATTGATACTGGGCATTGCCCCAATTCAATGTGAGACTTTGCACTTGGCCTTGTAGAACTTCCTTAGGTTCACACAGTCAAGACAGTCAAAGTCACTCTGGATGGCATCCCTTCCCTCAAGTGAACTAACTGTATGGCTCAACTTAGTGTCATCTGCAAATCTGCTGAGGGTGCACTCAATCCCGCTGTCTATGTCATTGATGAAGATATTAAATCGTATTGGTCCCAATACAGAGCCTTGAGGGACACCACTCATTACTGGTTTTCACTTGGACATTGAGCCATTGACTGTAACTCTTTGGATGTGGCCATACACACAGTTCCTTATCAGTCTAACAGTCCATCCATCAAATCCATATCCCTCCAATTTGAAGGTAAGAGTGTTGAGGGATGAAGCACTTCCCCTATGAGGACAGGCTGAGAGAGTTAGGGTTGTCTAGCTGAGACAAGACAAGGCTCCAGGGAGACCTTATAGCAACCTTCCAGTACTTAAATGGGGCTTACAGGAAAGATGGGGAGGGACTCTTTATCAGGGAGTGTAGTGATAGGATGAGGGCCAATGGTTTTAAACCTGAAAGAGGGTAGATTTAGATTAAATATTAAAAATAAATTATTTACAGTGAGGGTGGTATGAGACTGGAACAGGTTGCCCAGGGAAGTTGTGGATGCCCCATCCCTGGGAGTGTTCAAGGACAGATTGGATGGATTTAGTGGAAGGTATCCCTCCTCATGGCAGGGGAGTTGGAACTATATGATCTTTAAGGTGCCTTCCAACCCAAACAATTCTATATGTTCTATGTTCTCTGTTGTATCTATGATCTATGAATTAGGTATGTTCAGGTTCCTCAGCTGTTCTGGAACCTAAACTTCTCTTACAATGGGAGGGACTTCATTCCCCTTATCCTTGCTTTGAGGTTCAGAAACCTCAGAGATGTGGAAAGAGAGATTACCATTGAAAACTGAGGCAAAAAAGAAAAATTGAGTAGCGCAGTCTTCTCCATGTCATTTGTCATCAGCTCTCCCATCTTATTTATAGGGGAGTTGGTGGTGGTGTACATTTTCTTTAATCCTCCTTTTCTGTCCAACATACCTGTAGAAGCCATTTTTATTATTATTCACATCCCTCACCAAATTCAGCTCCAACCATGCCTTACCATGCCAATCTCCTTGCCTGTTTTCTTACACATGGGAGTCACGAGCTGTTGTACGCTTACGAAAAATGTCCTTAAAGAGCTGCCAGCTCTGTTCAGCTGCTTTGTCCTTGAAGGGAGTTCAGTACAATTTTCATGTTGAAAAATTCCAATTTCTTAAACAATTGGAAGTTACTCCTAAAATTCAGCATCCTGACTCTACTTTTCACCTGGCCCATATCTCTCAAGATTGTGAATCCCACTGGGACATGATCATTGCAGTCCAGGCTGCTACAAATCTTAGCATCTCTAATTAGTTCATCCATGTTGGTAAACAACAGATCTAGTAACACTTCTCTTCTGGTTGGGCTATCTGTCACCTAGATTAAGAAATTATCCTCCATGCACTCCAAGAGTCTCCTGGACAGTTTACAGGTCACTGTGGTGCTTTTCCAGCAGACGTTAGGGTGGTTGAAGTCCCCTGACAGGATCAGAGCCTGGGAACATGATACTTCCTGTGGTTAAAATAACAGTGTTTCATCAACAGTCTCCCCTTGATTGGGCAGCCTTTAGTAAACACCAATCATGAGATTTCTTTTGTTGGCTTGGCTCCTAATTTTATCCATAAGCCCTCAATATGTTCACTGCTGCTTTTCTAAGATAGTTCTGTGCTGTCAATCAATTTTTTTTTAATTTTTTTTTTTTTTCATAGAAGGCAACCCTCTCTGCTTCCTTGCCTGTCCCTTCTGAACAGTTTCTAGCCGTCAGCTGCAGCCCTCCAGTCATGCAATTCATCCCACCACATTTCAGTGGTAGTGATTAGACTGATAGATTTCTAGCTGCACAGTGGCTTCCAGCTCCTCCCTCTTTAAAACTCTAGTGTCTTTGAAAGTAACGACCACAAAGACCAAAACAACTGAAACAGTGATAAGAAGTCCCTGTAGCAGAAGTGGATGGATTTTTTGATCAAGTGATTCGAGATTTGGCAAGCTGCTGACAGTTTATTGTGGAGTCTGAAAGTCCTGAGAACCTGGAGAAACAGGTTGGGTAGCAGCCCAAGAGACAGACATCCTGGCATAGCTGGGAACCAGGAGGGTTTCCTTTGGAAGCCTGCCGTGTTTCTTCTGATGGATTCAGCATAATCATGCTCTTCTGCAGAACACTTTGATTTTAACAAATTAGCCATTTTCCCAGAATGAAAAATACCATGTTGAAAAATTCCAGCAGGATGTCTCCTGTGTGATTTAGGCACTTTAAAAACCTTTCCCAAGTGTGTCTTGTTTCTCCTGTTTGCAAATAAGTCTTCATCAGCACATAATGAATGCTGGAAAAAACCTTAGAAGTTCTCAACCTTTCAGATAAATACTCAAATATATGTTGACTTCTTCAGTTCTTTAGGAGGAAAAAAAAAAAAGCTTCAGTGTTTTTTATCTAGGGATTTTTATAAAGCTGCAATTTGTGAAAGAAGAGCATTTCATACGATACTCTGGTATTTCATCCCCATTTTTAATTTAAACTTTATTCAGTTCTTACTTACTCTTACAACATCACATATGCTTCCTACCTCAGAGCAATCTTCTGAGGGTGAGAGAATGCACTGCAGAACAAACTGCAGCTATGTGTGGCCAAGAGAAACATCATGATTTGGTAGATAATATTCTTGGCTCAGATCTTGAGATGATTAGACGTGTAGACAGAGAAAAAGAAGATGAGTCCAACACAGGCTCCTGTAATCCATACCCACCTCAGGATTTATAATTTTCATGATTTTGCATGGAAAGGAGATGGAAAGTCACAGAAAAGGGCAATAGCAACTCCTCATGCAATTGCAGAATCAGAAGACAACATAGAACCTAGCAAGAGGAGGTGAATAGGTAACCAGCTTTCCCTGGGGATGGGGTTTTCAAGTGGCACTCAAATTCAGGCACAAGTTGAATCATGCCTTGGGCCACAGTTCCTCTGTATATCTGGTATCTTTTCTGGTTCCTGCATTAGGGCCCTTTGCCAAACTGAATTACAACATCTTAGACTACCACTTCACAAAGTAACCAAACAGCAGAGTGAGAGCGCGCAGGTTGTAGCACCAGTACATCACAGTCCGTACTGTTTCATTGTTGGCAGGCTAACTAGGCAATGATTTGACACAGTTTGGGGGATAGTGTTGGACAGTGATTGTTACCACAAGGCATTATGGATTAAGCTACCTTTTTTTTTAGGTGTGGAGGAGAGTTCAGCAGTATGTGAATAGGTATAGATATACACACTATACAGCTACATTTGGTCATATGCATGTGCCTTGCAACCTCATTAAACTGGGATATTTTTTTCTTCATGAAGTCACATCAGTTCAGTGAAGCATCACTTGAGATATTTATTCTTGCTGGTGGTTTTCTGATTTTGGTACATTATGGCGTGTTTTTAATTTTCCATCTACTTTGATAACACACATTAAGTGTTAACATTCCCAATACAAACTGTGCTGTGCCACTTGCCTCTTTGTGTCAAAAAATGGGCACTGGCCCATTTTAATTACATGAGGAACATAGCCTCAGAGGCTAACAAGCAGCCTTTAGTGCATTTAAACTCCATTATCACAGTATGTTACCCCTAAATTCTCTACTTGATGAAGATGATCGCTAGAGCAGGGGCAATCAGGGAAAATGCCAAAGGGAAGGTTTCAAATGCTCTTTTTGCAGAGAATGCTGTGAAGACTTTTAAAAGGGTAGATAAATAGCAAGAGGCCCAAGTACGCATGACAGTGGACAAAAGCCTTGTAATCTGGTATTTTTCACTTGGACTTTGTCTTCATTTGCTAGCTAACTTCAGACAGACCTTTCTTTTTCTGCCTATCAGCAACATGTAAATAAATCTCTCAGTGCATTCTATAAACAGACACAATTCCTTCATTACAAATGACCTTTCCACTCTCAGCTTAGTTACACAGAACATGAACCATATCCAGGTGGAGGTCACAGGATGTAGCATCTTGTTAGAGTCCATCTATGCATGCATGCAGCATAAATAATTCTTTTTTTTTTTTCAGTGCTATAGTGGATTGCCGTAAAGCGTCAGGTATGCTCAAGAGGCTATGGTGCAGCAGTGCCAGACTTGTGATACTACATAAATTTGGTGATATTAGGGCTGATATAAGGCTGTTTTGAGCATGCCAGAGGGGCAGACGTTCTTTCTGTGCATGCCACCTCCCCATAGACTTCTATGTCCCTTTATACTTAAGGTATAGATGTGGTCTTCTCTCTCAGGAGACCAAGGCAAAACAGTTAGTAGTTGATGGGACATTTGAGGGAATCCTGCCAATTTGTACAAACAAGAAAAAGTGCTGACACTTTCATTAGCTTTTCCTGACTTGTGTTGGACTTGGAAAAGATAAGGCTGTGGGAGGTACTGATTCATTAGTCTGAATTTTGGGTAAAGTGTGCTCGTCAGTGGGGCATTGTTAGTAACTACCCAGGAAACAGCTTAGGGGTGGGGGGTTATTGCTGATCTTCTGTGATAACATAGATCCTATTACAAATCCAAAGGACAATTTGTTTTTAAAGTCTGAATTATGGAGTATTAAAGATACACAGAAGATTTCTTTCATAACACTGAGTTTTATGAAGCAGTTTCATGACCAGCCAATTTTTTTGGGTCCTGCTTCCAGGAAGTTGACTAATTCCAGTAACTGAGGTAGCCAAGATACAATATAAATGCATAGTGTACTCATATTGCTTGCCTGAAAGGTATATTCAGTAAACTACTTTGTATACTGAGGGGTTAGTCTCATTACTTCATCCACCCTAGACTGCAAAGTCTGCCTCTGGCAATGAAGTTCTGATCTTCTATCCTGAAGAACGGAAAAGTCAAAAAAGTAGATCTTAAGTGCTTCCTGCACTACATTGTTTCTGCTGTTATTAATATGTTTTCTTTGATTCCCTAAGCATGCTTTTGAGCTTTCTGCTCATTTCAGAAATTAGTATCCAACAGTTTCTGGAGCAGAAGGTTACAGCTTTCCTTCACCCAATATGCCGCAGGGCTGACTGCCGGCCATGCAGCTACTGAAGAGGAAAGAAGCCCAGCAATGCTCATCAGATTTCAAAGGGGAGTATTGACTAGTCTCTGTGGTCTGGACTTGGACTGCACACTTTGACAGAAATCCCTTCAATACTTGGTTACAGCATTCAACAAGACCACCTAAATGGTCGTGGTACACTGACATTTTTAGCAGTTTAATTAACAGAGCCTTGGAGAGTTCTTGCATTGTAAGAGCTGTGAAATTAGTGCTGTAATACGTTTTGATTTGGTTACGTAGACTGACCTGGGAATACAGGATTTATGAGATAATTTTCTAGTGCTAATGGGCTTTGAAAATATAACTTCTGGGTGGTGGGAGGTATGATCTAACAAGATCTCACAGTCTAGTAGTCATAACAAGGATACAAGAGTATCCACATAATTTCTTATGAAGGAACCTACTAACATAACCTCTAAAAGACAGTGCAAAAGTAGTGGGGCCTAGGATACCTTTGGAAGATACTGAAGATGGGATAGACATTTAACATGTTGTAGACCAGGGTATTCTCTACATGCTTACAAACATTAAGATCCAATTTTCAATATCAGTGTGTGTGAAGGGGCTAATATTCTTTCTTTTCAAAGTCTTTTTCATCAATCAGTTCCTATGCAAGCTATGTCTCATGTAGTCTGTGTAGGTGGTGGGACAAGGTCTCTTTATTACATGTATGCTGAAAGGGAGGTATCATTTTGTTCTGTGAACTAATATAATGATGACAATGATTAAGGATGGAATTCGTCCAGAAATATGGCCACAAAGACTGTAATATTTTCAGCATTGGCAGAGAATCAGTGATGTTGTTCTCTGAATCCCTAAGCAATGATTGTTTTCTTCAGTTTATGGGTGCATTTTTCTACTCAGTTATTTTGTACTTCAACAATATAAACTTTGCTTACTAATTTAAATGCATAATAGGCACAGTTTCAATAATTAACTTGTGCACACTTATTCACAAAAGTCAGGTAGGATAACATTTCCCTGATGAAGGTATATAAGAATTCAATAAAATATATGTAACATGATTGCATCAGTCAAATGCACACAATTATTAAACTGTTCAAATGCATGGTCATTTCATGTATTTATCTTTTCATTAAAAAAAAAAAAAGCAACAAAAGAACTCCAACATTATTGTTTTTATGCAGAGGAGGTACATTCACTCTCATCCTTTTAAATTAATATTCACCATCCTTAAATATAAATTAATAATTTACAACTCTATAATTATATTCAAATCACTGAGGGAATTGAAGCAATACCTCTCTTTTTCTTACAGTTCTTTTTAATGGAGTCTGTAGCTGTTATAACAGATGTCACACTTTGATTATCACTATGTTCCAATATCCCCACCTAAATTTACAGAAAACTTGAAATAGAAATAATGGGGTGTGAATTTCCCCATTCATTTCAGTTGTGCATTGAGTGAAATGTCAGTTTAAAATTAGCTTTAAAAATTAGTACTGACAATTATGGGAAGGATATATCTTACAGTTTCTTCCAAAGTAAAACTAATTGCAGGAGATCTGTGTGATGAAAATCAAGAACCATGCTAAGTATATAGAAGATTTGTAAGTTAAGGCCTTTAAGAACATATTACAGGATCTGTTAGAGAGGTCGTAACTGGTTTTATTGTATTCATTGAGCTTGAAGACAGTCCCAGCTTTGATCAATTTGGGAAATATTATGTCAGGTAATGTGTAAAAGATCATGAAACATTGACAAAATACAGTTTTAAAATTTGTAAGGTAGCTAAAATCTCCATCGGAAGATGTAAATTCAGGCAGTGATGTGTTGACCTGTTCACATAAACAAAGATAAATTATCTTCTGTCTCTATATCCATAAATTTCCTTCTCCTTTGTAAACAAGTGCTGTAGACCCAGATTTAATTAAAACAGTGATTAAAGTAGCTGTAACTTCACACTCAAGCATAAGCCATAACACACTCCTTAAGAGCGGAAATGAATGCCTGTCATATTTTTGTCAATCTGTTGATTTCCCTAAGAAGCAAGAAAGCCAGTGTTTCATCTTAATGATGAACATGGACTGGACTGAAAACATTATGTCTCAGGTCCAAGGGAGAGCATGAGTAGATATTTCTAAAAGCTTTGCATATGGAGTACATGCCTGTTCTCTTTGCAAGGAATACAGTATTTTTCTCATTTTTGAGCACGCTCTTGCCAATGTACAAAACCAGGATTGGGATTTTCAGTTTTGTGCAATGTTGTACTTAAGCTGTGAGTTTGATTGATTGGCATTTGCAATGCCAGGGTTGGAGTTTTTTTAAATGTTTCTTGCATGCATACTAATGGTTGTCTCCAAGCTACATCATTTACTTAATTGAAATCCTGCCTTGGTGCAGAAATGAGACACACTGTATGTATGAGTCTGTTTCGTACCACTGGTGGCAGTGGGAACTGTGTCACTAGTTGCAGAGGAAAGGGAATTGGGACCTGTAGAACAATGTACATTTTATTGAACACTAAATAATGTCCCTTAAAAAGGCAAAATAACTCTTCTCTCACTTTCTTTCATTACTTCCTGGTTTCCTTTGCCTTTGTCACCAGCTTTTATCCTCTTTATTTTCACAATCACAAGAAGTCAAATTAATCTCAGGTATAAGACCAGCTTTGAATTTCTTTGACTGGTCGAACTCTTTACACTTCAAGCCCAGCAATGAGGGTCAGAGACTAGCTAGACCTTACCAGCTGAGATATTGGGTGGCTCATTAGTTTGTCAGATCTATCTCCCATTCAGACTCAGATGTCCACATGTAGAGACATATTTACTTGTATCATGGCAAGTATCTATTCCCTCATGAGTCACTTTCTTTTTGTATTAGGTATGCTACAGGTCATATGTTTGTTTTTTATTTTCCAGTAAAAATCACTTACTCTCTCTGGAAGTAACTGTAATCAAATCCTGAGAGAGTAGGAGGGAAGGGACCCAGGAGAAGAGGTTAAAAAGCAATCCTTCACTCAGAGAAGTAAAGCCATAAAAATAGGGTGCACAGGTGTCAAAGCTGTGGAGGCAAAAGGAGAGGAAGATAAATTGATCTCCAGAGTATGAGACTACAGTTGAATGACAGTAGTTTCAAAGTGGCTGAACAACAGGGAGGGAGAAGTTAAAACAATGAAATGGTAAATCCACATGGCTGAACTACAAGACCACAGTAAGAGTCAATGAAAACAAATGATAAGCAGAAAAAGCAAAACACACAAAACATTCCTATCTGTAAAGCAGAACAAGCGATCAGGATAACGACGTGACATTCTTTTCAAATTTTTGAAGGAGGGAAAATGGCAACAGAAGTAGTGAAGGGAACAATTTTAGAAAGTGAGAGTGGAAATGAAAAGCTTCATTAATCAGTTTTTCTTTCTGTCTCATAATCTAAAAGTTTTGCTATGCTAAGTATAAACCAGGCAATAGAAATTTACCTTCAAATAAGAGCAAACACTATTTACTTTAATTTATATGTATTTACATTTTATATGTGGCATGTGATGGCTTTATCTTAAATAATAATCTGTCTCTGTGGTATCATTGTAACTTATTCTTTTGTAGCCAGATAGATTGCAATGCAATATCTTGGCTGAGAGGTGGCAACTCTGTGCACCATTGCTCTAGTGGAGGTCGAATAATATCTGAGGAATCCCAACCTTGTACTGACAATAGACCCTTGTATTGACAAGAGAACGTAGGTATTCTCCTTTACTTCAACAAGACTTTGTTTTTCTGGAGCAGGGCAATTTGGTTCACAATCTTGCTATCCTCAGTATATTTTGGTATACATGGTAGTAACAAAACATAGGCTTGAAACATCCAGGTTACTCACCTGTCCTCATGCACGGAGTGGAAAAATCTCTTTATGCTGGAAAGCAGCAAAAACATCCAGCAAAAACATTCAGCTTCAAATTTATCTGCCTGGATTTCAGAGTCTTTAATGATGTGTATTCCCAAGTTCCCATTATAGTCAATGGAGCTTGCTCAGCTAACCATGTGCATTTATTTTGGGAAGAGCTGAACAGCTGTCTAGACTCTAAGCTTAGCTGCCCAAGATTTTGATTGACTATAACAGAAGTTCAGACACCTTGCTGATGTATGGGCACCTGTGCATAGGAGTCTGAATCTGAAAGCTAACACCCTGCTCTCCAGGTGACATAGTCCAGGCAGAGCACTGGGGAGTTCCCTGGGAGCAGGCTGAGCGGACACACAGCATGGCTGGCAGGTTGGGCTCCAGTTGCCACCCAAACCCTGCCACCGCCGTCTGGCACTGGGAGGCTGCACGGCCCCCGCCAGCAGTCATCAGACTGATGAGATTGGTGGGGTTCATTCTTGTGCTGGGATCAAGTGTATAAGGTACCTTGTGTAATGAAGACCTCAGCAGGTACCATTTTACTCAGGACTGGCAGCTGTATTCTCTACTGAGGGCAAACATACTGGCTGAAGCCTCTGTGTTTTATAACCCCGGCATGCAAAACATCACACTGTCATTCATCAAGCCTTCATAATTTCTGCTAATAAAATAAGCAGGGATACTGGAAAAAAAAGAAATAAATCATTAGGTGATTTGTTCTTATAAAGATTAAATATAAAATCCATGTTATTTAACAACCGTTTCACTTTAAGTTTGTTGTCATTGCTCCTCCTGTATTTCCTGAGTGTGTTCCTACAAACAAGTTTTCTGGAAGGACGAGGGCTTGCACAGGGAGTTTGAAACTCAGCTGAGAAGGGAGAGTTACTTTTTGTATTTATGATGTATGAGTATTTGCTGATGTGTCTCATAGGACCCGTACTTAAAAGATATTGTCTAGCTTATAAAGTAAAAACAAATATTAGAGGCCAATTCCTGTTTTCATATTAGACTCTTACCAAGTAAAAAAAATATTTTTTTTTTTTAAAAAGAAGAAAAATATTATTGAGAAATCAAAAATCCTGGAATTTTCCATGTCAAGCTGATCTGACACAGGCACTACTGACTAAAGAGAAGAGTTTTTGTGCCGGTGGTTTAAATAGGATGAGGTTAATATTGTCTTCCTAAATGTAATCACTTTCTACAATGATGGGATATCGTGTTTCTAAGTTTAATTAGAGATGGGTGGGTTGGATCACTGAAATTCATATTTGGGTTAGGGTGTGGATTTATAGTCCTGCTCCTCCCTGTAAAGGCTGGCACTGCTTGTGTCTGGACTCATCTTTTCAATTAATTTTCAGTAATTAAAGGGTGCTGTGTGGGATGGGACTAAAGAGAAACACAATTAAAATGTAATGCTTCTCCTTTGGTATCTGCATCTTCATTTGTTTTAAACCATCTTCAGTGCTCTGATGAGTTTGAGTCTTCCTGTATCACATACTGTGGAAGCAGAAATATGTGAGTGAACTGTTGCCAATGGCTCTAAGCAAGCATGGGGCATGTTTCAGATTACACTGTGTTTTCTTGTTCAGATCTGATCCCTTTGCTAGGAGAGGCTGAGAAAGGCAGCTCTAGGGGATTTACTTCTAGCAGCAGCAGCAGCACATGATCCATCAATCGCGTGATTCTCACCACCGAGGACTAATGGGGAGGGTGAAGAAAAAGTGAATGCTGCCTTGGGGAAGCAACAGCATTTTCGTCTGCTTGTGGGCCCCCTCCACTAACCAGAAACTTCATGGCTTCTCCCAGGTTAGAAACCTACTGCTGCCCAAACCGGGATGCAGCTACACGGCTAGTGATGAACTTCCAGCCTGAAGTCTTCTGTGGAGTCTGCATTGGCAGCGCCTCTGTCAGTCTGCTACTGACCATCCTGCAGCTCCTGCCGAAGAAGGGACAGAGCCTGCGGAAGATGCCAAAAGCCTCCTCTTCTTCCACCATCCTTCTCCTTATCTCCATTTGTGACATTCTTGGTGGACTAGGTAAGTCCCAGCTTGATGTCCCTTACCCTTGCTGTAGCAGGCTCTTGTTGCTCTGAGGTACCATAGCCAAATGAAGCTAATGAGTGGATGACAGAGGTTTCTGAGGGAAGTGTGCTGTATGTATTCACAGGAAGATTTGGGCTAAGTGAGATCTGAAAATGGGGGGCCTGTGAGGTGGAAAGGTCCTGTTCAATAGTTACATTTTAAAAGTAAAAGCTCTTGATAAATCTACACCAAAATCTCTGCTTTAAAACAAATTAAAGTCCAGAACAGTGGCTGATTCTTATAGTAAGGAGTAAAGGCGGAGGCGAGGCAACACATGTAGGATTACACTTTACACTTCCTATATGTCTTTAAACCCTCTCAGACCAAGTTTGCTGTCTTGTTCACGTGCCAGCCATTTCTCTGGGAACATCACATCGACAGCAAATGAGTTTGAATTGCAGCTGGACACAGGTCATGCTGGGCACAGGCTTTTGAAATGAGTGTGCAGCTCCCTTATCAAGGACAACCTGCTGCCCAGGCTCTGGCTGATAGGCTGGAAGAATAAAAGGACAAAGAATAAAACAAAACTCATGAGTCAAAATGAAACTAATGTGTCTAAATCTGTCCTGTCAGTCTGTGGCATTTACTGCCAAATTACATACAAATCATCATGACAAATGCTGTGAAAATACAGGATGAGTTTGCTTCTGCAATAATATTTTTTTTCCCTCACATTAGGCAACAGAAGTAGTGCTGGTTTGTCAGTCTCTCTCACTGCCTGGGGAAGGAGGAGTATTTCTGGTCTTTCCCCCTTTCATACCTAGCCAGGTTCTCTCACAGTACAAATTAAGCACCAATATTAAAACAAACAATAGAGGGGGAAATAAAGAAAGAGAGATATGGAAAAGCATGTGTGCATTCACCTGGAAATGGTCCTTTCAATAAGATGAGACCAGTAATAGATATTTTCCTCCCTTTCTCTTTCACTGGCAAACTCAAGCTATTTATTCATCACTGTCTTTGAATTAGACTTGCTTTGGTGGGTGGGAAACAGTTCTCCTTTGGTGGGAAACCTGGTGTGTTTGTTCTGCTATACGTTGGTACTTTTATGCCTATTTCAAGCAAAGCCAGGAGACCTCACTAACAAACTGTAAATTAATTTAAAAACGTGTATTGTTTCCACTGAATTCCAGAGCTGTGCTTTGTTCAATCCTGTGACGGAGGAAAATAACTCCTTGCAAAAATGAAAACAACAAAAAGTGGAATATAACTTTTTTCTGCAGTGAGGGAGTATAGAGAAATAAACATCAGCATAGGTACCTTCCAACCTGGTATTCTATGGTGAAATTTTAAATAGTTAGTTACTGGTTTATGTCAATCTGTTAAGTGCTATCCAATTTATTTTAGGGAAGTGCATGACAGTATCTGTAAACAAGTGAGATTTTAATCTATGTAACATTTCAAGTCCCAGAAGCTTCAGACTCTTGGGGCTATTTTCCCTGAGTGATTACACTGCCGTTTAAATAGCGCAGTTGTTCCTGCTGTGCTCCTCTGCATCTGTGGCCTTCCTGTGGACGCACAAAATCTGGGCTGCGATGTGAAATATGTGGCCAGGGAGAAGCATGTGACTCAAATCATGCCAGCAGATTCAAAGCATTAATACTTTTTTTTTTTTTTTCCCTTTAGGTATAATCTTCAGGTCAAGTGTATGGCTAGGCTTCCCAGGCTTCATAGCTAACATTTCTGTGGTGAATGGGACTGATGTGTGGCCATCTGCTTTCTGCGTGGGGAGCGCGGTAGGTACAGAGATTGTCTCCCCTTCTTCCTGCCCTCAATTCTCAGTCCCTCCAGGTGGGGAATCTGAAAGGCAAACCACTCTGTCCTAAAAGCAGTTCGGGTCTGAGTCAGAGACTGGATATGGTGGTTTCAGCCTCTACCACACCCCTGCAAGTGTATTCATGCCTCCCTCTGAAAGCCTGGGTCAGGGCAGGCAGGGTGCTAGATGCCACACCATGCAATGAGGATGCAGGGCAGCACGGGTCAGACTGGTTCCAACTGTTTTGTAGTACTTGCTCATTGCAGGAGTGCAGGGCTAATGGAGGGCACACCTGTGTCCAAGTCAGGGATATGGAACCATAAGGGTATAGACATTCCCAAATGGGCTGTGAGACCACCAGTTTGGTTTGTGCTGGTGCAGCATCACTAGTGCCCCAGTGGCTCCGTCGCACCCATAGTACGAGGATATCTGCCAACCTTCTCCAGCAGAAATTATGACCTGCATGGTGGCAGCAGGGACTGACTAAAACCAGCAACGCGTGCAGCTCAAATTATCTTTTGCAGTGTGAGTGTGTGTGTAGTAGGCACAGAGGGACTGCAGGACAAATATACCCAAAGACACAAAACTGCTGGCAGAAGCTCTGTCCCTCTCATGTAGGATTACAGCTCAGATTGCTGCTTATATGGGCATTCAGTGACCACATCTGACCAAGTCTAGTGAAGTATATTCTGGATTAAAATGCAAGAATAAGAAAACGTAAATGCATTCCAAAAATGCAGATTAAAACTCAGTTTCAAATATTACGATCACAGTATGGAGTCATATAATTTGAGTTTACTGTAGAGGAAAAAAGGCCACATTTTTTACCAAAAATGACAATTAGATCATCGCTTTACCCGAATTCAGTAGGTATGCATAGTGCCCAATTAATTAATGACGATCAATAACAGTATTACCTTTACAATTCAAAATTTACAATATAGAAGAGGATATGCTGCATGTAAACAAAAATACTCAGCTCCAGTAGTTTTTCATATAAGACAATATGTGCTGAATATAACTCACTGTACCTTGTATGTCTATATAATGACAATTTCAGACATGACAGTGTTGTGCCATAGAAGCAAATATCAGTTGTATGCATCTAATGATTCTCAATTCCATTATACATGTTTAAGTTTTGCTTATTAGATGCAAATATTGACTTTTTTTTTTTCTCTTTGAGGAAGAGGAAACCAGCAACTTCAAAATTTTGTAGTCAGAATGTCCTATTCAAAAACCATGTTTCACTGTGTCTCAAATTTCACTTTCTAGCTCTTAACACAAAAAAATTAGTATTTTTAAACAGTGGCAAAGATAATGTATGCAGACTGTTTTTCATCTGGATCTCAGGTTAGATGGTGAGCAGCACAGCGGTCTACCACAATTTTTATTTTCCCTTTCTCGGGCTATAGCAAAGTGCTGTAATTTGAGTCACTTGCTAAAATTAGATTTAATTATACTGGAATGAAAAATAACCCTCCTTCCACTCACTTCCCCTAACATATTCTCGTGTGAGTTAATAAAATGTTTCTGATTCTATTTTATTTTTCCTTCAGTACTTTTGTTTTATTTCACTTAACCACAAGCCAATACAGACTCCAAATAGTGAGGCCTTTCTTTAGGCACCTCCTTTGAATAACACCTTCTGATTTTCAGAGGGGTACCCTCTCAGGCACTGTAGCAAGATACGTCATTTTGCTAAAAAATGAGATAGCATATGAAAATTTTAAGTACATCTAATTTACTTTTGGAGACAGTCTTGTCTATGTTGGATTTTCTGTGTGGAAAGATCCCACAGTTTATTTGTGTGTGTTTATGTATAGTAAGTTATGCATTTTTCAACTGCAGCAAATATGTAAAAAGTGCAAATGAAGTTATGTGCTGAGTGCATTAAAAAGAAGGCTGGAATTTTATTTTCTGGCTCCTGTGCACTAGGAAAATGTCATGGTGTTTGAATTAAATATTGAAAAATTCATGCTGCAAATGACTAGAGGAAGAGTCTACACCCGCGGTGAAAGGAAGTATTTCCCAGCTTGATTTGCCTTTTGGAGGAAGGAATGGTAGATCTGTATTCACTGATGTCTGGCTCAGTAACAAGTATGTAGGTTTTCAGCTGTAAAATGATGCTACTATAGAGCTGTGATAAAGGATAAAAACTGAAAGAGGGCTCAGGGGGAAGGTAATCTGAATATTAAAATAATTCCAGACTATTACAAAGAACCATCTCCTTTAGGAAGAAATATGGAATTTATAAACAGCAGCAAAGAAAGGTCACTCATATAGGCTCATGGGAAAAATGCATAAAAGCAGCTCAAGAACACTGTGGAATTTAACTTGACTTGAACCTGTTTCCTTTGGATTTTTATTGAAGGAATCAGTCAGGGAGTTGAGTATGGATAATTTTTCCGGAGGGTGAGTGATATTTTTGTTAATGACCTTTTTTTGCTTAATAACCATTCCCTGAATCAGGTTCTTGTGCATGGAGAGAATGCCTGTCATATGCAGAACCCACAATGCATAAGCACACTGTGGTGATGGCTGACCTCAGTTATATTTTCATGCATCAGCTACTGAGAAAGTACTAAAATTTCAACCTAAAATTAAAACACCCTCACTATAAATTTCTCTGGGCTTCACTCATGACATTGAGGGTTAGGACTGGAGAGGTAAATAGCAGGTTTTCTAAACAACAGAGTAAGCTGTGAAAGAAAACGTTGTTCGATTTACCTCTGACTTGACCCCGTTAGCTACAGCAAAGCTGTTCCTGTGATTTTGACAAAGAGGTCATACTTCATAATTTTAGCTGGAAAATACACTTATTTAAAGAACAAATCACCAGGCTAAAGCTATGAGTCCCTCCCCTGTCCCCAGTGGTTCTTGAGAAGCAGCTGTGACATTTGGCATTTTTTACCCTGCAGATGTGGATCCAGCTATTATATAGTGCTGGCTTCTGGTGGTTGTTTTGCTACGCCGTTGATTCTTACTTGGTGGTAAGAAGATCAGCTGGACTAAGGTACCAGAGTTAAAGCTCTGAATTTTTATTTTTCTACCGACTCTGTATGTCCATGTTTGTCTGCAGCTCTCTAAGTATACGTGCAGCTTGTACAAACATCCGATGTTCACAAAGTTACCAGGTAATGATATGGATGAGTGGTGTGCCAAGTGCTTAAACTGCCAGGGCAATGCTCAGATATTGAATTGGTTTTGCCCAACTGGAACTTAAATGCAACTGAATTCATTTAACCTTTGGAAAATCAGGGAGCAGATCAGGCTGTATAAACTTCATTGCAGAGAGATACTAATTTTGTCCCTGCTCCGTACTTGAAATTGATTCTTGTGGCAAAATAAGTG
The DNA here is from genome assembly GCA_024336885.1 of Actenoides hombroni. Taxonomy (NCBI): domain Eukaryota; kingdom Metazoa; phylum Chordata; class Aves; order Coraciiformes; family Alcedinidae; genus Actenoides; species Actenoides hombroni. The sequence continues at coordinate 13,126,495 of WUAM01000431.1, forward strand.
TTATCCTGAAAATAAAAAAGTGGGAAGGGGGAAGTACTGAATTCTCCAGGTTTCTTTCTGCTCTTCTATTTTAGTCGTTATTAAGCTTTCAATCACAGAATCACTGAATCACAGAATCACTGAATCACAGAATCACAGAATAATTGTGGTTGGAAAGGACCTCCTAGATCACCGAGTCCAACCATACCTACAAAAACAAAGAACACCTAAATACCTGACCACTAAAAGGAAACAAAAAACAAACAAAAAAACCCAAAAAAACCCAACAACCCAAACAAAACAAAAACCAACACACAAGCCCCCTACATGCCTGCCCCTAGAGCATGTCATGAAGCACCATGTCGACTCATTTCTTAAATACCTCCAGGGATGGTGACTCAACCACCTCCCTGGGCCGGCTGTTCCAGTGCCTCACCACTCTCTCTGTAAAGAATTTCTTCCTACTATCTAATCTAAACCTCCCTTGCTGCAATCACATTTGTAAAGTTTTAAAGAAAAATAGTGTGTAGTTGCTATACATTTTTCTTCAATGCCTCTAACAGAAGAACCTAAACACTTTGGAAAATACAATGCTATAACTCCAGATAGAAAATACAAGGTTTTTCTAGATTAGTTGTTAGAAGAACAAAATGACCTTTGGTTGCTGCTGCTAAACATGGAATTATGTGACTCTGTACCCAGATGATACGGAGCTATCAGGGCCTGGAGACACGGTTCATCTGGCAGATGTTATCAAAATGGGGATTTTTGAGTAAACATTAGCCTATGGAGAACAGACTTGATCTTTGTACCATGCCATAGTTATAGTCTGAAAAAAACTGGACCTACCTCCTTCCTGATCCCTGTTAAACAAAAAAATATCGTGTGTATTTGGGCCTGATTATAAGATCAGAGTAAACAATGAAAGAGTTTGGACACATGCAGATCAGGACCTCCCTAAGATGGGAGCAGTATTTCACTCTAAACGTAAACGTACTCTACAAATTACAGAAGGATGGTTTATTTGACTGGTACTCTTCTTAAGTTTTAATCCTCTAATTTGCTCTCTGCAGGAAAAATGAAGGGTGTAGGGGTTCCTTCTGGAGATTTGGGCATAAGAGAAAAGCTTTCCGTGCTATAGCATGGAGAACATAGGAGTTTTGTGTTCAAGCCTGAACAACTGCTTTGGCTCATCCTTTTCTGAAAGCAGTCCACCTGCTCACTGTAGTTTAGTGTACTATCAGCGTTGTTCTGCACCATTTCACATCTGTAAATCTCTGTTTCAGTGAGGATTCTGTTTTTATGGGGCAATGTGGGAAGTGTAAGGTTCAGTATCTTCATGCCTGTCCTGTTTGGTGCCTGCAGTACAATTGTGCTATACCACATGATGACATGGGGCCTCGCAGTGATGCTCTGCGTGGAGGGAATTGCACTGCTTTACTATCCTTCTCTTTCCAGGTAAGCAGGGCTCTGGGAACAGACTGGGAAATGATAGCATGGTCCGGTCATTTGCATGTCTTTTGGTCAGGTTTAGAGACTGACATCCCAATCTTGGACTTTTTTGGTGTGTTTCCCACTGAGTCAGTGTGATCCTGGAAATAACTGTCTGGGTTTTGGAGCGCTCTGAAGAAATATACCCAGCAATACAGGCATTCTGCAGCATGACAGAGAATGTGATAGAGCTTCTGTTATGAGCCACTGTTCTCCAACTCCTGGTTTCAGCTTTGTTTTTGTCCCTTTAAATTCAAGATAAATGCACAGACAGTGCGTGTTAGTAACTGTGTCCCATGTGAACTGGTGATGAAGGTCTGTGAATGAAAAGTTTAGCATCTGTTTGCTTAATTTCTTTTTTTTTTTTTTTTTTTTTTTAAGTTAAAGGGGAAATATAAAATAGGCCGGACGGCCAAATTTTTTGGGGAAAACAAG
>WUAM01000431.1:13128409-13144555 GCA_024336885.1 Actenoides hombroni
TGTAGTGTCAGATATTTTGCCCCTTGGTAACTGGGGATGGAGGGCTGTGAAGGAAAAGTTTAGCATTTGTTTGCTTAATTTTTTTTTTTTTTTTTTTTTTTTTTTTTTTAAGTTAAAGGTGACATATAAAATAGGCAGGACTGTCAAATTTTTTGGGGAAAAAAAGGTATAAGCTGTTAATGATTTCTTCTCAGCTGTGAAAATGGCTTGGAACATGCAGTCCCACATTATATCACAACCTATGCCCCACTCCTGCTAGTGCTGGTGGTCAACCCAATCCTGTTTAGGAGGACAGTATCAGCAGGTATGTTCCTGATGTCCAGCACAAATCGGTGTGTATTATTTAGCAACATAACAATAATGCAAAAAGTCATGCCTGTGTATTTAGTGATGTGGGATAGCTCCTCATTAAATCATAAAGATACAGCAAAGGATGGGAGGGATTTGCCTATTGAAATTAAGATATCATCTAGATGGGAAATTTGCCCTAGAGACACACTGCAATGACATACTCAAGCTATGCTGTTGTAAAGCTCTACTAGGGACTGGTAAATGTGTTTCTAAGTTACTAAATTGCAAGTATTTTAAGCAGTGTGTAGTGGATGCTTAACTCTATCATGTGTTGGCACCAGCCTGGATTTTTAAGTGCAATATATTTTGGTTTAAAGATAAATCAACTATCAGATTTCACCAATATTAAGTTCTTGGCAGCCTTGGAGCGAAAAAAAATAGTAAAATATGGTGAGAATTTTGTCACTCCTAATTCTGAGATTATGAAACAAATGGAAATGATACACAGTTCAGACAGGAACTTGAAGTTCCCATTTAATTTATTATCCAGTTCTTTGAAGAAATGAGACTAAATAAATGCACAGATTTGATGTATTCTTTCCATGTAATGTGATCAGTTCTACATGTTTGCAGTTCATCAATTCATACTTATCATCTACACATTGAAGATATAAAACAACATAAGTCTTTGTATTCTCAGTTCAGTCTTTTATCCCTCTACCCTGCATCCCTCAGTAATACTCAAAGAACAGTTGTTCCTTTAAAAAGTTGCTCTTTTTATGAGAACATACAGACTGAGTATATTTGTGTTTGTGCACATTTATATTGCATGTGATATCTCAACAGCAGTTCAACAGTTGTGGCTTAGCTGTCTGTTTTTGCTGTCATTGCAACTTCAGGTTTTAGAGGTGTAGCCAATATCATATCAATTCCACAATGAAATACTATATGCATAGTAGGATAGAATGCATTCTATATTAGCCTAAACATCATGTAATAAATGTATCATTATATCACACATTATATAGAAGCTGTAAGCACTACCTTTTATTATAAAAAAACAAGTGTGTTGAGCAGATTATTTTCTATTTTGAGTGGGCTTGAGAGAAGAAAAACCAAATAGTGGGATAACACTCATTTTAAGAATCCGTAATAGATGCACATCTACATTTAGCTCATATCCAGGGTTAAACTGTTGCAGTTGCTCTATCACCCAGTGACCCCTCCTAAGCAGAGAAGAGGAAACAGGAAAAGGAGATGACACTCACAGGTTGAAATGAAAACAGATTTAATAAAACAGCACAAATAATACCAATACTAGAATAAAGTAAACAAAGTTGTACTCAGCCCAGCAAAGGTGCAGTGGTCACAATCAACATGAAGTTAATCCTCAGGAATAGGAGAAGGAAGAGGAGCAGGGTCAAGAGGAACCTCAGCAAGAACCCAAACAGGAAACCCTCTCCTCAGTAAACTTCACCTTCTCTACTGAACATGACATTTATGGGATGGGTTACACCTGTAGCTAGCTCGGGTCAGCTGCCCTGACTGACTCCGAATTGCTCATGGCCTCCAGACCATGTGATTCTGTCCCAGTGAAACCAGGATGATGTACTTCTTTAGTATTAGGCTATAAGTGAGATTCTTTGATGATGGTCCTTCCAGCTTCTGAACTGTTGTTGGAAACAAATCCACCCCTTCCTTTGTTCCCTCTTTACAGACATCTGTCATCTGGATCCTTGTGCCTATAATTAGCAAGGTGCACATATATTAATGAACATAATTGTATATTTTCCAGTTGCCTCCTTACTGAAAGGGAGACAAGGCATTTACACAGAGAATGAAAGACGCCTGGGGACAGAGATCCAGATTCGCTTCTTCAAAATTATGCTGGTATTCATTATTTGGTAAGAGGTGCATTATTTTGTTTTAAACTGCCTTTTTCCCAGCTGGAGAGGGTTGGGAATGAGAACAGAATCTGATGGGTTGCTTCATTTGTTTTTCTTTACGCTTGGAAAGGAAGGTGTGTGAGGAAGAAATAGTTCTAAATGAGGTCACAAAGTAGCTGAATCATTCATGTGGCATCACAAGGCTGCAAGGAAAAGATAAAAATGTTTAACCAACAGGAAAACAATAACTCCAAGAAACTATAGCAAACAACAAAAAAAAAAAAGGTTGTGCATAGATTAAAGCTGACTGGAACTGCAGCTCCCCAGCACTGTGGGCTGATAGTCTGAAGATTTCTCAGATCCTCTTGGACCAAACACCTGTCTGAAAACCTACAATAAACATGCTTCTAAGTCTGGCTTCATGGTCCTGACTATGATTGTATAATGCAGTCATCTCTATGGTCTGCAGATCCCAAGTGTGTGAAAAAAGCATGGATATCAACTGGAAATACAGGATTATATGATAGAAAAGAAATCTCCATATTTGTGTGTGAAATTTCTGATTCATTTTTTGGGTTTTTTTTTGTTTTGGTTTGGTTTTTTGTTTTTTAATATTCTGTCTTCCTCCATGGAAATAGTAATTTGGAGTATGGCAGGAGAGAAATTGGGAGGAGAGGAGAGAGGGAACAAGGGAGCAGGGAAGGACACACCTCATCCCCACGTCCCTATGCCTCTGCACCAGCAGCACCATTCAGTGTTAAAGATTATGGAGTGGTAACTAGAGCTAGAGGTAGTGTGTGCACACAGCAAAACTGAGCTGAAATAGGGCCTGCTTTTGGAAAAAATGTTGTGGGGTTTTTTTTTTACTGCAGTGTCACAATTATCACATGGCAATAAAGGCAGCAGAAGGAATGGTGATCCACTCTACAAGGGTCTGTGCAGTGACCTAGCAAGAAGCACTCACTGCTGTGAAGTGTTTACTACCTATGGGGGCTATACAAGCAGCAGGGAGGGGAAGGAAATGGTCTTGGAGTAGTGAAATGACTTGTCTAAATTTAACAGTCTGTATAACTACCTAACTTTTTTATACAGAGGTACATTAATGTATGTCAAATTGGTTTGAAAGTCTGACCAGGGAGAAATCCTGCCTTTTTATCTTCTCCTGCCTGACATGTACAGGAGTGCTCTGGAGGGAAATGATTGTCTTTTCTTGGGAAATAACAGGGACCACTTGGCTTGGGAGAGAGCTTTCTAGTGCAAGAACTGGGTAGCCATCAGGGCAGGGGGTGAGGGACAGCAGTGGAGGATCCTGGAGCCTGGCTTCCTGGAAACTGCTGAAATAATGAGAAGCAGAGATTAGCCAGGCTTCCAGGGCTGTGGAAAGAAAGAGGCCAGAGCACCACAGAAGTGTGTTGCAACCTAAGGAATGGTGGCCAGCTTGATGATCTGGGAGCAAGCATGAAAGAAAGGACCAATTCCTCAAGGACACAGTGGTGACATTTGTTTATTTCCATTTTGTGTCATTCTAGGATTTCTTATTAAAAAAAAAATAAAAATCACAGCTTAGTTTTGGAAATTGTTATCCTAATAAAACTAAGCTTTAGAGTGTAAAAATCTCTCAAACGTTACTGTAGGGAAAGACTGAGGCAGTCCCATCTCAGAAGCTTAGGAAAGATTCTCTTCCATCCCAGAAGACAAATATGAGATGAGTTAGTGAAAGGGTGGGGCAACATGGGGTAGGAGAGATGTCTGTGGATTTGGGGAGGGGGGAGAACAGGAGGTTTTACACTGTGATAAAAATGTAATTGCAGGAAGGACTTGTTTAAACCCATTTAGAAAGTGTGACATGAATGCTGATGGTTTCCTTTCTGAAGCTGCAGTGGAATTATAAAGAAAACACTTGTCTGGCTGTTTAGAAGACATAAGAAGTTACAACCATTTGCTGTGACCTTTACTTAGTGTAGAATATTCTTGGATTTTTTTCACAGATGAGGCTTGGTTATGCCCATCCTTTTTTGGAAACAGATATGACCATTATTCAGAAAATTTAATGGCGTTTTCAAGGGTTTTAAAGTCAGCTTTTTTTTTTGCTTTATAGTTTGGGTTTTTAGGGACATTTTGAAAGTCTGCTGTAATTTAACCCTGAAATTCTAACTCCAACTGGAGTTTCTGTGGCCGTTTGCAACATGTATGCATATATTTGGTTTCCTTATCTGTGAGCATTATCCTTTTAAGACACAAACAAAAGAAGTCAGCATGCATGATGTTCCCATTATAGATCACGGTTGTTTATCATTTCAATTTTATCTGGCAATTTACTGCAGCCAGCTCAAATGGTCAGGTTCTTTCACTTTCCTTTTTTTTTCTTTTTTTTTTTTTTAAATATTGATTTCTTTGTCTAGTAGGTAAGTGTCTGGTTTTTGATCATGACATCAAAGACCTACTGATCCTTTCAGATTGAGGCTTAACATTAAAAAAAAGTAAATCTCCCTCTCCTTATTAATAATCCTTATTTTTATAATTTGAAGGTAAAGCATATTTTACACATACATATATATAACTGTCTTGTTCTTCTTTACTCCTACAATAGTTGGTCGTCCAATATCATCAATGAGAGCCTTTTGTTCTATCTCGAAATGCAGCCAGATATCAGTGAAATGCACCTGAAAAACATCAGAAGTGCTGCACTGATCACATGGATTATAATGGTAGGTCAACCATGACATTGTTTAGTCTTAGAAATCACTTATAAAAGACTGGGGGAACAGCACCAGTGTTGTGGGTGGTTTATGATTTTGGGGGATATAAACACTCTGAAAATCAAGGAAAAAAAGCATAAAGAAAGAGGGAGGAAGGAGTGGTCATTGAGAGTGCTTTTCACATATAAACTTTGTGAAAGCTTTACCAAAGGCCAACTTTTTCTCCCATTTACTGGAAATATGCATTCTCTCTGTGAGTGACTGCTGCTGATTTTAAGGTTCGTAACAGACCACTACAATGATTTGCATCACGGCAGAGGTTAGACTAGAAGCTACAAAGTTTTAGTTCACAATTTCTGAAGGTTCCCCAATAAAATAGACTTTTAATGACAATTCTGTTTGTAACTAGGGTTTTCTTTGTTATAAAGAATAATTGCATGCTCTGTCATGACATTTGGATAATTATTAGGGGACAAATACATGAAAAATACTGAAAGCAATGCACCAAAAAAATAGCTTTAAGATGCTGGTCTCTTCCTATATCCTACCCTCTTTTCTCCTGTTGGAATATTTGACAAGGGCTTTTTCCAAGGTGCTATTACAGGTTCCTTTTCCAAGAGAGTTTATTCTGGAGCTATTAAATACCCATAAGGCCTGAGCATGCTTTGTGTAGTTAAGTTCCTGGGCAGTTCTGTATTGAAAGGTTAAGCAATGCAACTACTTTGATACAACCTCCTCCTCTGACAAGGGGTGAACGCATTCGTGTCAGTGACCTTGCTCTTGCTTACCTGGAAAGCAAGAGATCAGGCCTGGGAACAGAGTTTTTTTTTAAATTGGCTGTGAAAATAATTTGCTCTTTTCTCATGGAAAAAGTGGAAACAGCTAAAGCCATTTACTTGCCAAGCATCCCACGGCACTAGGAAGAGATAATTTTGGGGGATTTTTTTTAAAATCACTTGGGATTTTCTCTTTCAGTGTTTCTCCTCATTTTTTCTATCCTACTTTGATTGACATTTTCACTGGATCAGGGATCTGCAGTGATTCCAGACAGACCAATTCCTGCTATTTTAAAAAACTTGACTGTGTGTGCTAATGTCCACTCTCCTATATTTGACTTGGCTTCTAGTGAAAAATATAGTATTTTCTTTTTTTGAATAAAATAGTCTAGAGCTTGTGGGAAAGTTAAAAACACACCATGGGTTTGACCAGCTACAATTCATGCTAGAAAACCTTTTGGTACTTAATGTTCACAGGGGTGACCTCAACCTATTGGAACAACAGGTCATGGTATTTCACTCCAATTTGTTTGTGTCTGCAATGGGAACAACATACATTTTTATTGGCAGGCAAATAGCATATTTTAAAGTCAGCAGTCGTTCAGTGAAAGGGGAGTTGTTAATGAATGTAAAGTGCTTTGCTGGAATTGAAAATGGAGCCTTGCTGGTATAACTCCCCTTGCACTTCTCTTTCCTAGGGGGTTCTTAATCCTATGCAAGGCTTCCTCTTCACATTAGCTTTCTATGGCTGGACAGGATGGAGAGTGGACCTGAAATGGCGAAAAAGAGAAATACCCTGGGAGTCAATGTCCTCATCAACTGTAGGTGAAAACACCTATCCCTCACCAGTGAACTACCAAAGCAATATCCACGATTCAAAGAAGGTAACAACAACTGACAGCCAGCAGACAGATGATGCTATAAGCATGTTGTCTGAAGGTAACACTAGCAGTGATGACAGGTTAACCAGGAGCTCCCCCATCTACCAGGGCTGGTAGTTTATAGTCGCAGAGCTGGATCCCATTTCTTATGTTGTCCAGGCTCATAAAAAACATGTCACTGTGTGAACCATTGCATACTCTGGAATTAGGTTTGTGCCCAACGGTTTCATGTGTTTTCCTATAACTTGTGTGTGTAAGAGAGAGATTGTGTGAGATGGAGAGATATTATGGTTTATGTCTTCATTTGCCTTGTGGGAGATGTTTTAACAGGTATAAAGGCCTGATCCTTTTTCAGCAAGAGCATATCTCTGCAAAGATCTATGTTACTTACGATTAATTTTCATCCATTTTGGTTTAATCTCACTTGTAACCTCCATATGGTAGAAGAGTCTTTTGTTTAAATAAATGGACTATTAATATGTTGGGTTTTTAAATGCGTTTCCTGGCTTGCTTTACTAAGCATAAAATTCCTCACCAAGAATTACAACTCTAGGATTTCTAAGCCACCGTTTCCAGCCTTGACACTCTGGTAAAATATAAGTGACAGCAAACTTTGACATAAGCACAAATATTTCCTGTTTGTGTAGAATCTCACTGACATAGTCCCTCTTCGAACTTGTTTACACAAATTTCCAGTTTGGTTTTATCTAGGGAGCTGAAAGGCTTTAAAAAAAACATAAATAAAATCGAGCCCAGCCTAGGATCCATAAACACTTCAGAATAATGGTTCCAGTTCACTCCTGGTTCAAGCAAAAATAACCCTTCAAGCTATTCTTTTAGTATGGATTCAGTTTGATCCTTATATGTACTATGTACTTACATGACTGTTAGGGGCAGGTGCATTAAGAGATAACATTTGCAAAAGACCCTGAGATGATCTGAGTGCTCATCAAAAAACAGGGCAAGTAGAGTCAATAGTCCTTTCTCTGAGGTGTGTTCTATTTTATGTCTTCATCTGCTGAACGAAGAGACAATAAATCCATTCTCCTTATCTTCTCAGATATGTACCTCTTTTGGTGCAATGCCTTAAGTACCTATATCCAAACAATTCCGTGGATTGCTTGGAAGTTAAGCCTGTCTGCCCCAGGCTTTTAACTTCATATCAAAAGTAGAAGTAGTGTGATTTAAGTCTGGGTATGCTTACAATATAGTTTGACTGATGGTGTGGTGGAAACCTCCTGAGCCCAGGTAACCTCCTTTCCTTTCTTCAGCATGTGGTCAGGGCAGGGCATAAAACAAAACCAATTTTTTAAACCTTGTTCAGATCTACTTTGGCTGAACTTCACTGGCTGTCCACACCTTTCTTTTCCAACCCAGTTCAGTTCCAGCTATTTAAAACTTAAAAAAAAATTGTTAAAGACAGCTGAAACGTTAGTGCAATAATAACATGAATCTTAAGGCACTGTGTTACTCAGGGTAGTCCCAGGATGGTTAGAGACTCAGGATCAGCAACAACTATACAGAAAAATATTGATTTTCTATTTTAAATAGATTTCCTTCTTGAACTAATCATTTGATACAAAGGTGGTAAACAATAATCAGATAATTATTTAGGCAAATCATTACAGAGCTGTGGTTGACTTCTAGCAAATCTTTTACACCCTGACCTGTAGAAACCTTTGTGGTTTTATGGCCTTATATTGCTGTTGTAGTTGTCAGAAATACTGGCAGATCACCAGATCCTCTCTTTTCATCACAATCATTTGTTTCCTAGCTAAATATGATGAGAGAGCACAGGGAATTGGGAGCAGATGATATTGATCCTTTTGAAATACAGACACCATTTTTGGTGCAATACTCGTCACAACAGCGTTCAAAAGAGCAGGAAAAAGGTGGAGGAGATTGTTGATAAAACTTTTCAGATGCTAGGGTGTGGGCCAAGCTGCAAACCCCTAAAACCAAATAAACAGACTCTGGCTTCACGGGAATAATTGTGTGGCACAAAAGCATTTAGGAGGTGACAGGCTGTAGCAAGAGGCCCTGGGAGAGGACAGAACAACTAAACTCAACTTCCTTTTGCTGCTCCAGGGCACATGTGGGACAGGGACAGACATGGTGCCCCTGGCTGTGAGCAGCTCCTCAGCATTTCTGGGTGGCTGCTGGCACTGGAGTACCTACTGCTGTGCTGGGACAGCCTGCTGTAAGGGCTCTGCTTCACTCCCTTCCTTTTCTCTTTCTTTCAAGGTTGCCCTTGGGATGTATGTGGTGTGTCTATGTATTAGTAATCTGTTGGCATGTCATCAGGAAAAATTAGGACTCATCTGAGAGCTCAAGAAAGACAACTAACCTCATTCTGATGCACTGAGAAATGCACTCCGCACTGCAGAGCAAACTGACAGTGTTTTTTAACTTATAAAAGCAGTAGATGCAAGGAGAGTTTCCTTACCTGCTATACCCAGCCTCTGGTAGATGCACATAAGGCATTCCTCCACAGCTTAAAAACAGGATGATAATTCACTCTGCTTATGAGTAACCATGACTACATTTGATTTTACCCCACACAAACTTTGTTTTTGCCTCACTGTTCAACAACTCAGGCAAAGTATTGTCACCTCCAACTGTTGCAGGGGATGCCCATCTCTTCCCATCAGGAGTGAGCTTTTGAGGTGCATCTCCCTGTTGCCCTGCTGCCTGTGCTTACTATGTACACTTCATGGGGCAATCTTGGGTTGCTGCAACTGTCTTCACTTTGAAGGAAACTAAGTGTGTACTTCAAGGGTCAGCAAGGGCATGCTATGGACACCATGTCCTGGACAGTCTACCTGTGTCACTGACCTAAATACTGCCTTCTTAAGTGTGCCATCCACTCTCTGCTGAGAGGAACCTTGTGCTTATCAGCACACAGAATAGCATCGTAGTTTTCCTTTTGATGATGATTTGTATCTGCATAGTCATCACAGTGTGTTAATTCTGGCATCCAGATCGCTTCAAATACACTAATTTCTAGGAGTGTGCTGGCAGGTTGCTCTGGTGAATGTGGGAATTGTCTCTGGCCTGAACATTTATTTTCTAAGTTGTGTTTCAAACATGGTTTGTGCCAACAAGGGAGGCATCTTGTTAACACTGCAGTTCATAGATGCAGTCAAGAGTCTATGGTCTTCATTTTACAGTCTGTGAGAGAGTCTCTCTTCCATAGTCACACACCTCTTCAGTTCATGAGCAGGAGTGCAGCTGTTTCTCTGGGATAACAAGGTGTGACTCAGGGGAGGAGTATCAGGGAACTGGATCACATATTGTCTAATAAAATATAAGTAGCTAAAGAGCTGCTTTGAGAGTACAGCAATTGTCAATTTTAGCTTCCTGCATTTTGGGCATATTAGAGCACAATAGAGACTTTCTGAATTTATTGAATGGAAAAAAAAAAAAGTAAGTTTAAAAAAAAAGCTGAATCCATGCACTGAAATAAAATTGCTGTAGTGGACTCTCATGAAAAGGATACCTACACATAAAGGGCAGTGCAGTAGAATTGCCTCTATTTAACATCCTCCTTACCTCCCAGCCAACTTATCAAATCCAACCATACACATTTAAGTGTTCTCTGTATTCTCCGAAACTTATTTTTAGGCCCTCAAAGATAAAATGAATGCTTTCAGGAAAAGTGTCTTGTCATGTCCTGTAATACTTCCTTAAACAGTCCTAGCTGCTCTCTGTTGGTGGAGGAGAACATATGGAACTGTATTTGACATTTGACATTTAATTACTATTTTGTTGGCCAGATGTTCAGGCTAATTGCAAAGCTAAGTATGAGTGCTAGTAAAATAATAAACCACCTGAATTAGGGAGACTTCTTGCATACCAAAGCTCTGCATTTATGAGGTCCACCATATGCCTGAATACCAAAATCCTAAGTACACCTTTCATAAGTCCTTCCTCCGATCTTGCAGATCAAATATATGGAGAAAGCTACAAAATGAAATGCTAAATGTGATCCCTGACCCTCTCCCATGCCCTGTATAACAGGACTTGGCTCATCATTCATAAGTTGGCTTGTGAATTCATAATGAGAAGTTATCTTCTTCTAAAATTTTCTTAATTTTCACAGATTCCTAAAGTTTACAGTAATCCCAGATGGAAATCACTAAACCACACAGTAACAAAATGTAGTTTTAAGACAGGTCAGATGATGTCTGGGTCGCTCATCCTTTAAGGAGAAGGCATGTGTTTGTGTGGACATTGAAGCTGGCAGCTGAATAAGATGCTTTCTTACTGAGAGAAAAATAGGGAGCACAGTCAAATCCAGGGATCCATTTGAACCTGTTTTCCCAGGCAGTTTATATTCCCTAGGATATGCTGTGAGCTGTATGGAAAGTTGATTCTCCCACCACACCTCCCTAAGCAAACTCTTACATATTTAGAGAGCTAAACTCTTGGGAGGTTTGCAGGTAAATTTTCCAAAGGCTGAGAAAATTCACCAAGTGAGGTAGCATTTGAGTTTGCACCCAAAGCAAAACCCCAAAGCAAACTAAAGCACCTTCTTCCATGCAGTGAACAAGACCAGGTGTCTTTCTAGCTCTCCCCAGCTTCTGTGTGCTCACACCATACGAGAGTGAAAGAGTCCTAGAAAAGGAATCAGACCATCGTACGTAGAAAGAAAACCACTGTAGCTATCCCTAGACCTTTGGTAGCCCCATGGTTTAGAGTGCATTCCCAGCGAGCCTACCCTTGCCCCTGCTTGGTGTGTCCAAGTGAGTGGTACAGTGAAGACCTGCTGGGCTGTGAACTTGTATGGCTCAACCTGCAGAAAAGACCATCAGGCACAGAGATGTTGTGTGTGCTGTGTAATTGAAAGTTCCAAGAAGACGTTTTGCTGTTGCTGGTATTGTTAGAGTGAGGGTTTACAGGCAGGAGGGATGGGTGATGTTGCTGGAGCCCACTACACCTCGGAGGGCTGTGCGAGTTGGGTCAAATGCAATACAATGGAGACGTCTGTGAGACCTGCAGGTGGCATCCACACAGAGAAAAGCCCATGTTTCTAATTAATATAGAAACATTTATGTCTCAGAGGTTGAAAGCTCAGCTCTAAATCTCAGTTTTAATATCTTCAGGATTAGGGAGTTTTAGAGTCCTGGAAATCAGCTCAGGCTTCTTTGTGTTTTTCAGGAGTGATTATTTTGTGAAGTTGTTAGGTGATAACTAAAAAAAAATTTGATGGGCTCCTTCAGTGCCTCATACATCGTGTGTATTTTAACAAGTTAGTCTGAGATAAGGCAGGTTCAGGCCAATTGTATTTATTGGAGAATTACTTAACGAGATCATTTATAATGACATAGACTTGACTGTTGTCAGCTGTATTTGCTTCTACAGCACTGTGTGCTTTTTCCAAGCAGAAAGAGAAATAAAAATGTGATACTGTGTTAAAGAACTACTAGCAAAAGGTATCTGTTAGTTATCTCTATTACAGTAGGTTCCTCTTACACCCAAATGACTATCATGCCCTTGGTTTTAGAAAAAGCTATAATGTATCTGGGAAGTTGGACTAATAAAAAACCACTCCATGGAGTCAGAGCTGGAGTCTGGCTGTGTACAAGCTGGAAACTGCCTGGCGCATTGAAACTTAACATAAATGTGTTGGACGTCGGAACACCAGTTTGTGTGGGTGTTCACCCCTAGCATGCTAATTGATGTTAATATGGACTGAAGATAACAAGGGAGAGTTCCCAGCAGGGATCTACCTATGTAGAGTGAGGAAACAAATACTTCATACTGGAAGGGTCCTAACTTTCCCCTTCCTCACTCCAAAAAGAATTAGATTCTGATGAAGGTAAAATGAGCAATCCCACTGAAATAAAAATACCCTATGATGCTGAGTGAGGGATGTATTCTGGGCAATTTCCAGACAAGATTGGGTTTTGCAGACAGAAATTATTACACACAGGAAGCACCTAGAGTCCCTTTAGTCAGAATGATGGCCAACATTTATTTCAGTCCCTGTGAAGCATTCATTATGTGATCCAGTGCTGAGGTGAGTGTGTGGCGGACAGTATATAGTATTTTGCAGGTGCTGGGCACAGACTAATGGATGTTAAAGAAGCTCATGTTATTGTTTCTGAGCTGGGAGCATGTGATGAGCATTTTCTAGTCTGAGCCTTTTGAAGCATCTGGAGGCTGAATTCACTCAGGAAAAGGAGGGTGGCTTGCTATGCATCATCACATGATGGCTGTCATCTCTGGAAAGGAAGGGAATTCCACCTGGAGGTGTTAGTCTGCTGTAGTTAGAAACTATTATTTCTGACAGCCATCCATGTTAGGGTGTTTCTCTGTAAGGCCTCTGAGTGAAAAATCATCCTGTCATTTATATCTACAAATACGGGTATAGTATGATCTTAATCTGAATAAGAACTTAGAACAGGGAAGTTTGCCCTGTGAAGCTTTAATAGAAGAAATTGCGTATTCTTTGCTTGCACAAAGGTAAAAATAGTATTTGTGTAAAAATAACACTGTTGATTTAAGAACTAATACCAGTCAGTTGAAAAAAAACGACCAGTCAGTATGCTAAAAAAGCCCACTTGTACCACCTGAATGCAATAGGAAGACAGCTGTGAAATCCACCTAAGCATGTAGAACATCTCCCTTTTGAGGAAGGCTGAGGGAGCTGGGTCTCTTTAGCTTGGAGGAGACTGAGAGGTCACCTCATTAATGTTTATAAATATGTAAAGGGAGAGTTTCAGGAGGGTGGAGCCAGGCTCTTCTCAGTGACATCCAATGATAGGACAGGGGCCAATGTGTGCAGGCTGGAACATAGGAGGTTCCACATAATCATAAGGAGAAACTTTTTCACGGTGAGGGTGACAGAGCACTGGAACAGGCTGCCCAGAGAGGTTGTGGAGTCTCCTTCTCTGGAGACATTCAAAACCCACCTGGATGCATTCCTGTGTGACCTAATCTAGGTGATCCTACTCTATCAAGGAGATTGGACCAGATGATCTTTCAAGGTCCCTTCCAACTCCTAACATTGTGTGATTCTGTGCTTCTGTAAACCATTGGAAAAGACATATGATATAATAAAAGGACTCTTTATAATCCATTTATAAATGAGAAGATCTACAGTTAAAACAAGCCCAAAACAGCTTTTAAGACTTCACTTCTCTTTGTAACATCAGAAGAGGGGTCTTAGCAGACTTTTTTCATTAGGCCTCCTCATTGCTTCTCCAGGGTTCATGAGCAGGGCATCAGTACTGCATTCCCATCCCAGCAGTATGGGAGAGTGGGGAGTTAGCACATGGACATCATGGAAACCATCCAGTGATAAAAGTGATGGGAAGACTTTGTGGTTCTCCTTCATCTCTTGGTCACTAGGGCCTCATTGCATTTTGGTGTGTCAAGTTGCCTTTAAGTTTTCAGGCTTCTCCTTAGGGGACATTTGTCTCCTTGCAAAGCCAGCACCTTTGGCTGGGGAGACTGGCAAGGTGGCAGCTGACTATTGCCTGTGGCTCTGTCCTGTCATGAGCCGCAGCACCTGAGGGAACTGTGGGTCTCTTCTCATGTCCTGGTGTTGTACTGGGAGGAGATTCAGGCAGCCTCTGTCTCACTTCTGTGGGCAGGACACTGCATCTTAAGGGGTGGAGAAGATCCATGATGGAGTAAGATGGGTTCCTCCCTCTGGAGAGTGGGACGTGTGTCTGTTATTAATGACAACCTTTGCTGCCAAAGCCTTGTCCTATCCTAGTTTTACACCAGCTTTCCTCTGCCTCCCATGATCTATGGAATGCTTTCACACAGCACAGCTGAGAGGGACACAGAGGGTAAATGGAGACCTTGGATCCTCACTCTCCTTCTGCCTCTGGAGAGGTACCCACCCACTTAGGCATCTGTGAGCCTCTTGGAAAGTCTTGCAAATGTATAAAACCAAACACGACCTCCTTTATTATGCTTATTAAAAAAGGTATGCTTTAAAAACATGGTTTTATACAACACCGTGGGATTTTTTTCTTTTGTACAATGTAAAGAACCAGCTGTATTGACTGGGTTGTCCTCGCAACCTCAGAGAGCACCAAGGCTTCAGGACAGCATGAAGACACTGGCAGCCATTCATTGCAGCTGTAGCCACATGATAGCATCTGCTCCTGGATTTCTTGCTACAGCAGGTCTTGAGTGAATTTCCTTAAGGAAAAGAAGAAAGGAAAAACAAACAAAAAAAAAGCAACAATGCAACTGGCTCCTTAGGCTGAAGCGCTCAACCGCGCACCACTGCGTCCTCCCAGCCTGCCCCGAGTCATGTGGCTCCATGTGACAGAGAGCACAGCATTCTTCTCACCAGCCCTTTCCTCAAGGCAATGACCAGGCCTTGCCAAGGACTGGAGGCGTTCCCCCAGCCATGCTAAGTGCTCTGGGTAACAGCCCAGCTCGGCTAAGGCCCCTTGTCAGGCGGTCAGCCACCGCCTAGAAACATGCTTACACCCAGAGCAGTGTGGCAGGGGCCTCGATGAGGAGCTTTCTCCCCAGTTCCTGGGGACTGTATAGAGTGAAAGCTGGTATACCCCAATTCCTTCAATAAAACGTTTGAATTTACAGTGACAAATAAAAAGAAAAAAAAATGTCATGTCTACATTAGCAAAATACTTTCTGCTAAAGACAAGGGAATGTTCAAATAAATCCCTTTCAATTGTAATAGAGACCCTTCTCCTCTGTTTGCTGGGATCTGATGCTAGCAAGCTCTATGACTTAAATGGTAATGAGGCTGCTGTTGAATAAATGGAAACCTGTGGAAGGCATGAGCAGGTGAGTTGAAGACATAAAAGCAGCTGCAAAGTTCCAAAAATTATTCCTCTCTTCTAGATGCATCTATCCTCCCACAAGGAGCAGGGTGGTGGGACATGTCAGTGTCCATTCTGCTGCTGCTGCCCCTGCGGTCACACTGTGCTCATGAAATTAATTATTCACTAGGTCAAAAGGAAGGGAGCAATCTAAATGATGCCGACCTTTACAGCCCAGCAGTGGGACACTCCTTGCTCCAGTTTGTCAGCATTTATTTTTATAGGGGGGGCCCAGGGAGTTGTGATCCTGTGCTCAGGGCTCCCACTGGGGCTGCAAGAGGTGATCTGGATGCTGCCTTCCCCGAAATACCAGTGTCTGTCAGCAGAGCTGCCTGAGCACCAGCCTGTTGGCTACAGGGCTAAAAAACCTTAATTTTTTTTTTTTTTAATTGCATCCATTTCAAGTATTAGTTATTGGTACATCACAAGGACAAGGGGAAATGGGCACAGAAAGTTCCACCTAAACATAAAGAGAAACTTCTTTCTTGTGAGGGTGACAGAGCACTAGAACAGGCTGCCCAGAAGGGTGGTGGAGTCTCCTTTTCTGGAGGCTTTCAAAACTCGCCTGGACATGTTCCTGTGCAACCTGCTGTAGGTGGACCTGATTTGGCAGGTGGCTTGAGACTCGATCTCCAGATTTCCCTTCCAACCCCTACCATTCTGTGATTCTGTGATTCCTGGGAGATAAAAATGGTGTGTATTGTTTTAGCTTATTTTATGAAGATATCACACAGTAGATAACCCAGTTACTGAATTCATTTTATGCCAGGTGGGATTCTAATCATACCTATGAAACTGGG
>WUAM01000431.1:13154581-13218506 GCA_024336885.1 Actenoides hombroni
GTCCCTGCCCATGGCAGGGGGGTTGGAACTAGATGATCTTTAAGGTCCCTTCCAACCCTGACAAGTCTATGATTCTATGATTTATGAAAAATATTCAAACCAGATGCAGATCTGGCAGGCATGACACAGGACCCAGAGTGGACATGCGTCCATTTGAAGCAGCGGTCGGGAGCCAGGCATGGCACTGTCTTAAATAGCAGAACTCAGCTCAAGCAACTAAATTGCCTTGTAGGCGTACCCTTTGTTAAAACCTCTTGAAAAGTACTGCTGTAAAGTAGTTATTTCAGCCAGCCATGTGGAAGAGTTATTTTAAAAAGCTGTAGACTGTGTTATAACATCCATGTGTCCTTCACAAGCTGATCGTGCTACAACTGAAATTTTTAAAAAGTCAGATTACCAGCAAAAATAGGAATGACTAATCAGTGTCTCTATGGCAATATTCCTTCTTTACCATGTGATGACACCTTTGGGCATCATGCTGAAAAATTCCTCCTTTAGATACTATCCAGGAGAAAACTTCTATGGGATAAAACTCCCTCAGTTTATTAGAGAGTTGACTGCTGTGATCTGACCTTTACTAAAAATTGACAGATAAATAATGACAGAAACAACACTGCTGTTGTTCTTATCAAATATGTGTTTAAAAGTCACTCCCATCTTCAGCAGTAGTCACTTATTCCACAAGCATCCTTCACTTCCAATAGAAACACCACCTCCCAGTACTCAAAACCTTTCAAAGCAGAAGTGGTTTTAATATACTACACAGCTCTACTTATTTATGTCTTGAGGTGCCTACACCTTCAGCTCTGTCCACAGGAGGCGATAAGGCATGTGTGTTTTTTGTTGAGAAGAATAATCTCCACTCAACATTTACAACATGTAAAGCTCCTTACCGATCCGTCTGATGCACTTGCTCCCACTTTGTCTCCTCTAGCATTCCAGCAGACTTCAAAGATGCCTCCAGTGCCTCGGTAGCTATGTACTAGAGTTCCACTCTGCAAAGCAAAGCAGCATGCAAACATTTGATACAGAACTTCCCCTTCTTTTTCTGTGTCGCGTGGCACTACATTAAAGAGAAAAGTGGTAGCAAGGGGGAGCTAGTCACAACACCCAGCTATGGTCATCTCCATAACATGCTGAAGTTAGGAAACTGGTCTTTCATAACGAAGAGAAACAGGCTCCTCCAGAAAGCAATTTACAGTAGAAGTCTTAGACATCTGTTATTGTGAACTCTGCACCAGTAAAAGGCCTGGGAAGTTAGGCTGAGATGATCTTCTCTAAAGTTTGGTGTAAATTCAGCCTGTGAGGCATCAACATACAGAATGAAATCTCTGGAACTATGATGTCCCTCTTTTCTCCAGAATATCCCCAGTGCCCAGCCTGTACACCCTTTGTATCTATCATCCCCACATCACGAAGTGTAAGCCAGGTGCATCAGACTCACAATGAACTCAGCTTGTTACTAAATACGAGCAGCCCTTCCAAGAATCAATCCACACCTTTGCTTCACAAAGCTGATGGCACAACATGACGTACCTATCTTGATGTATGCTAAGTGTTTGAGCATACAAAGCAGCCCGAGCAGAAATGTTCTGGACAGTCACCTCAGTCCACCTGAGTGGCTCAGCTGTTATGCTGGGATCTGTATCAGCCAATACAATCAGGTTCACCTTGGCTGGCAGTTTATAGGCTATCGAGGCACATGTATTTTTCATTTAAGCTTCTGCTATTAATGTGGCATTTAAACCAAATGTGCTTCACAGGAAGCGAAACCGTACCTGAGTATTCCATATATGGACACACTTGTCAAAGGACCCACTGGCTAGATATTTTCCATCAGGACTAAAAGCTACACTGTAGACAGGCTCTTGATGTTTTGTTAACGTGTGGATGCAGACTCCTCGGTCAACGTCCCACAGCCGAACAGTGGAATCAAACGAAGCACTGCGAGAAGCATTCAAACACAAGCATGTCTTAATTTGGGTTAGTCCATTTGTAGTTTGATACTGTAAATGTTTTCAGAGAATACCACAAGTATTTCACAAGAAATAACATTTCAAACAGTAAAGCTAATATGCACTACAGCCTTTATGACAAGAACTCTGATCTCTGATATGAGGACCCTTTCAGTTTATCTAGGTGCACTGTATATATAGGACAAGACCACTAGCCCTAAGAGGCCCAAGCTCCCTCTTTTTGAGACTCTACCCGCTGTTATGCAGGAAGATCAACTATATATTAATAGGATATATGTCTCCAGAGAGATCTTATTCCTAATGGTTTGCATTATTTAAAGAATTAGCATTCTGTAATTGTCTAGAACTGTGGTTCTTTTCACTTTGTTTCAGTGCTGTTTGTTGCTGCACTCCATCTAAATTACAAACTGTGGGTTTAGAGAAAAGCAAAGGACATAATTGGTATTGAACATAATATGAAAAGAACAACTCCAAGAAAGTGGAGTTCTTCCTTGTCCACTCTCTGACTAAGAAGGAGTAAAATAAATAAAACAGTTTCAATACACCATGAACTGATCGGATAATCTCACGGTACTACCATCAATTGGCATTCTACAAGTAAACGTATTTCCTGAACTCAAAGGAGAATTTTGAACAGATTATCAAGGGGAATTGTAAAGATTATCCAAGCTTTTCTCTGTTAGTTAACGGGGCTGCATAGATTGTCAATATCTGCCCAGGTGAGTTGTGTGACCCTGGTTAGAACACATTCCAACTGGCTGCCATCTGCCCCATGAAGCACTTTCATTCATAACAACTGGATGCCAGATGTGAAGGTGCAATGCCAAATTTACAATCCTTTTGTCAAGGCAGCTGAAAAGTTAAGTATCGCGTGACTCAGTTTTCCTTCTTCCTTTTTCAAATGTTTCCTTTCTCTTTGTACCCATCATCCTGATTTACGAACACAGGTACTTTTTACTGGAACTATCTGCAGGAAGACTGATGGCAAGGAGACAGTAGTTAAATGTCAGAATGACTATCCTTGTTCTTGGTGGGCAACAGAAAGAGGTACGTTTTTTACCTTGCTAACATGATGTTGGAGTTTGGGTTGCTGGTGCCTGGTCCTGTAGGACTCCATTTGATAGTATAAATCTCTTTGCTGTGAGCCTGAAGATCATGTACACAGGTATCTTGCTTCATACTCCAAATCTAAGTCAAGAGTAGTTACGAAGGGCAACATTACTGATATCTTCTCAGCTGAATTATTTCAGTTCTACGCTACTCTTAGCACTTGTTTATTTTAGATCTCAACACACATGCATATACAGAAACATAATTTATTAATGCAGCAATTTGGCACACACGGTAGAATAACCCCATAAGGGAAAAGAGCTATACATTTAATAATGTTTATTCAATAGATAAGAAGAACTAAATAGTTGCCAAACTGCCCATGGCCTGTAACTTCATACAGAAGTGTAAGTTATTCTATTTAGAGAAGCTTAACTTGACATTTAAGTCACACATTGCAATGACAGTCATTTTAAAGAATGAAAAAAAAAGTTTCAATAATTGTTTAAAACCTGGTAATTTTCCCTTATGCCAATAACATTTTCTTTTTCTTCCTGAACTCCATTTGTTTTCCTCATGTTTTTAACAACACAGACAGTGGATGATGATCAGCTGCTTATGCAGTTGTTAGATGACCAAATACTTCAGTGTGAGATAAAGGACACGCTCAACAGAGATGACAGGCAATTTAGTACATTTTTTCTTCACTTAACTGAGAAAACAAGATGAAGCTAATTCACAGCAGGGAAAATAAATCAAATTTTGCCAGCCAGTTTCAGAAAAATACCAAAAAGGTAGCAATGATTTAACTCAATTATTGTAAGTCTGCACTATGAAGGAAATGATGTGCTCTTATGTTGAAATATCATCAGCATACCTGAGTCTGCTTTTGGAAACATTACACAAAGCTTAGCCTTGTTCTATGGTTAACAGGCAACAACGTTTCAAGAAGTTGTAGAAAAATATCATGAACTCCAAAGAGAGAAGAAAAAGAAGCCAGAGAAGACTGATTTCTAAAGGAAAAGGAAGAAGAATAATAATTGCCTGAAGTGGATTTGCAGTCTCCGTCACTGTAGGTTTTTAAAAACAGGTGAGGCCAGGGGATAAAAAAAGCCCCCTCTTGTCCCAAATTCAGTGGCCAGAAATTTGAACTGGTACCAACAACACTGAGCCACAGTGGTTTTCAAAACACAGCACACAACTGGGCACCAAAAAAATGTGCTACCATTGGGTCAGGATGTTTAATCAAATATTTCCTGGGATGTTTGCTTTGCTCATGGAACCAGTTTAAATCACCAGTCCAGCAGGAGGGCTTTGCTGTTACTGAATATAGATGTTCCTACACATACAATCAGTGGGTCTGGGAAAGGAGAAAGAGGGTGAGAGGAGTTTGGTCTGGAAAAGTTCTGTTGTGAAGTCTTTCTGCAAGCCCAGACTTCTCCTGCATTATGAATTCTGTGCTGGTACAGCACAATAGCCCACGTGTGCTGCTGGTAAAGCAGCCTATGCTGCCTGAGAGCCAAAATCCAGATTAATTCCCCCTAACTTCAGGCACGAAACAGAGGCAGGTATATCACCAGCAGATCTACCTTAGGCTTCCTGTACAGTGAATGGATAAAACCAGGCATCTTCAGAGAGCAAGTCAGATTTTTGGTGGGCTCTGAATGTGTATGTCGTGTCCCACTGTTTAGTCCAAGGCTATTAAAAAAAATTTTAAAAATCAAACAAAATTATTTTCAGAAAAAAAGACCCCAAAGGGAAAGAAGTTTCTTTATTTTTATGTTCTTTTCAAAGTGTAACCAATAGACTGCTTCTTAGCAGAGGGACTGTACTTCTGTTGACTGGCAAGCAGGTTTATATATATATGTGTGTGTATATGTAAAGTGACAGTGACATATCAAGTCACGTAACACTTAATAGGATAGGAGGTCTCAGTTTTCCCAGGGACTGCTTCTCTGTGTTCAATCTTTCTGACTGGCTTTAAGAAATAAGGGATAAAATGATACTATTGTTCATGCGGAGTTTTAAGGGACACAGTACCATCACTCTGGAGATGACTAAAAAAATTTTTGTCTTTACTTTTTGAACAGCAGGAATGGAAATTATATTACCTTTAATGTCATATCATCCGAGCAAGATGCTAGTAGCATGCCAGATGGGTCCCACTTGATTGCATTAACCTCGTTCTGAAATAAAGAATGATTTTATTAAGTGAACATTCCCATCACCTGCATTGTAGTAGGCACCCAGCAGAGGGCACTCAAGGTTTATGCATGCAACAAGTTCAACCACAAATTACAGCCCTGGTTGCTTTAGGGGTGAACAAAAGCAGTGCTTGCTTCCTTAATTTGCTATTGAGGTGTCATTTAGGAATGGCAACCATTTTGTGTTTGTGAACAATTACACCCAATCAGTCTTCTGATATGTGTTCTGGCACAAAGTCTCTCATAGCCTTTCTACATATGCTAAGATTGAAATAAACCCTCAAACCAGACAGGTTGATGATACAGCATTAACTTCTCTTTAAAAATAAAATATTTCTTCAGTTAATATTCTGTAGAACTCTGAGCTACAAATTTCCAATGGAAAATACTGGTAGGGTGCAGTTTTGTGAAGTTTAAAATTTTTAGTACTGCAGCTCTACAATAAAGCTGGTCTCTCTAAAGAGGAATGTGTGTAAATAAAATCCAGGATGGAATATTGAGTAGTTTACAATGCTTCCTCTATCAATCTTTCTAGCACTTTATAATTAACTAAGCCTAGTGTATCCCCTTGATAATCAATAAGTTTTCTGTGTTTTTTTTGAAGGTCGTACATCTGGAGAAAAAAAGCATTTCCTAAAAAGGGAAAGTTTTTTTCTTAAGAACATAAACTGGCTCAGGGTTTCATCAAAGATAATACTGGAAAATATTAGAGTTTTGCTTCCTCCATTTTACACGTTTCAGTCATAATGAAAAGGAACTGTACAGATAATCGTGCATTTCACACAACCACAAAAAGCCCAGTCTATTGGTAGGAATGTACAACCTGTCATGAAATATCAGTTTAATCACAGACTAGGTAAAGGTCTCCAAATGCACAATTTTTCCTCAGTGGGGAGAGAGCAAGTTCTGCAGGTTAGTATCTAAATTACAGGTCAAGTATATGATAGCAGTATTCTCACGAATGAAAGCTAGGAAAACTAGACTTCGACAATCATTAAATACCACCAGGAAAAGAGGGGGGAAATAGATCTCAAAGAGATCTTATTAAATTGATTCTAAAACTGAACACGGGCTGGAAATAAATTTTTCTTTCCTTATTCATAGTTCTCATTTACTAAAGGAAATTAAGCCAGTGGAAAACAAAATCTTATTTATTAATGTGTTCTTAGTCAGCAGTTCATGCTACATAGAAATAGTCACATTGCTTAAGCTGCAGGTTTTCCCTCCCATAGTGATTTAGAACAGTTTACCCCTTCTCACAGGCAGTGAATCAGTCCCAAGGAAAAAGGTTTTAGGGAAGCAATGGGATGTAACACCTTTGGTGCTGGAACACACCCTGGAAACACCTCATCTGCCATCGTCAACATGCTGCTGGGACTTCATCATTAACATTTTGGACTTCATAAACTTACTGTGTGTCCTTGAAAGGTTTTAACAGGGCGATCACAGCCAAGTCTGCATACGTGAATGCACATGTCAGTGCTGCAGGAGGCAAAAGTAGTGTTGTTCTGCCAGTCTACATCCAGAGCAGGAGCTGTGAAGTACAAACAATGGAGGGAACATCAGGAAACACAGCAAAGAAACAGCTATCCCAAATAAATTTCCTTCTGTCGCCTATCTGGATCAAAAAGATTAAAAGCTAGTTCTTGGTCTGTCATCTACTACTACCAGTTACAGGGATCAAAGGGACTGTCTGAAGAGCACAAATTATTTTTTCACTTGCAGTGGGTACTCTGGATGCTTTGCATGGTATCTATATAATCTTTTGGGTTAAATTACATAAGAAGGGCAAAACAATCTATCTCCACCCTCCCCGCTGTCAGCTACATGGGTCTCTTGGGCCATCTCTACCATGCATTCCTCTGTAAACCAGTTCAGAAAAGAAAACTAATCCAGGGAAAAATGTGGATAATTTCAAATGGGTTAGAAAAAATGCTTGTGTGAATGCCAGAAACACCACATGGAAGGGAGAAGAAGCAGGTGGCCATCTTCTTTTGCACTAGCTTTATGCAACCATCAATACAAACTTCTCATCCTGTGCAGACACGTGGATTAATAATAACTACATTCAGCTTAATTTGGTTGGGGATTGATTTCATATAGGTACATTGATCAAGCTGATATGAAATGAGAAGAAGAGTTTCTGTATTGGCATTAGCTGGGACCAAACTAATGAAACTTTGTACACAGATAGCACATGGAGATGTAACTCGTGTCTGTGCAACACACACTTTGCAGAAACTTGGAAAAAATAAAAACCACACCAGAAAACCCCAACCCTTCTGCAGCACATCAGCGCAGACTAAAAGCATGTATGGGAGCAGAGGAAAACTTCTGACATACAGCTTGCTTGTGTTTCTACAACTGCTGCTTGTTATTTTTCTTTTTCTCAGGAAAGAGTTTAGCTGCCCTCCAGAGGATGACATAAGACTTGCTAACACATAGAAATCTTCATTCTCAGCACACTCCTGCGAGAAGTAAGTGTGTCAGAATGAGACCAGCACACAGGAAGCAACGCTGAATCGCTTTTTGGCAACACTACAACACAAGGCTATCATTAAAATGAAACTCAGAAATGCCTTGTACAAATATGTTCAGAAAAATACTTTTGTAATACAGAGGTGAAAAGATACCTGTTGTGACAAGCCTATTATATTTAAACGGTTTTTCCTGTTAAAATCTTTATGAACTGCAAAATGAGATTGACCCACATCACCTCCTGAATCATCAGGTAGCTATCTACACGAGAATGTAGGGCTGAAATTGTTTCATATACGAGTATATTTTAGAATATTAATGAAAAAGCTCAATAAACCTGTGTGACAGGGAAGAAATTTCTATATTGCAGAAATACAAAGGAAATCTGTGTGAGGAAGGCAGGTTGGTTACTTCTGAGTTTTCCAGTGAACATGAATGGGGATCAGGAAACAGTGAAGGATTTTGTTTCTTTAACTGCCTGTTTGTCTTTCTTTTTATGCTGCAAGCTTTGTATTACTGTTTCAGAGCAAACAAAAATCTATCTTCATTAATAGCAGTATGACTCCAGGGTTAATATCTAGTATGGTATGTATGAGATGAAAAGCAATTTTCTGAGAGCTATTGGCACCTAAAGGGATGGATTTGCATTGAAACATAATTTGAACCATAGAGTGTTGATAATTAATACTGATTCATTTGTTGGTGTATTTAATCATATGTGTACTGGATAAGTAACTACGTAAAATGGTCTGGAAAAAACAACCAAGTGTGGTTTTTGATGCAAGTAATTGAATTGCCAAAGTGTCTCCAAAACCACAGGATACTAGCCAATTGCATAAAACCAATTAGAATGTCATCTAATAAATGCAGCTAAAATAAATCCCAACAATTAAAGTGTTACAATAATTATCAGTTCATATAAGCTTTCTCTGAACAAATTTAGGTGATTCAGAATTAGAAGCTCAGAAAAGGATAGAGTTAAGTGTCTTCAGGGAGTGATTCAGAGCACTTAGCTGTCTAAAACTGGGTCATGCAAATACCTCTTAGGGTATCACTTAACCAATTTGTTCCTGCATGGATAGACGTCAATCCACATCTATCAGCAGATGTGAAAACTGGATTATTTCACTCCATTTTAAAGAAATAAGTTTTGTGAATACCTATTTTGATCAAAGACCCTATGATGACTCAAGTTTCGCAAAGAATAATGGAACCCTAGAAGCTACTTACCCACATACTTACATATTTTGACCATAAAACTTTACAGTTAAAAAGGAACATCAATGATATAGAGACCTTCAAGACCTAGACAAAGGAGTGTTCCTTTTGTATTTTAAGATGACAGTTTTGTCCATATGGGTGTAAACTAATTAAGTTGTTGTAAAGCAGACAAGAGTAAAAACTGTATGTTATTCCAGGCCAACTATCTCCAGACTTCAAAGAAGTACACCACACAAGTACGTGTTAAAGGAACTGTACTCTGTCTAGACTAGGCTTTTAAGTGTTAAAATGCCACCTTTAATCCTTGTGCAGACAAGGTTTTCAGATTCCAGATATGGAAAGCAATCTGCTGCTAGTTTGTTCTGTGAATAATGATGCAAAGAGGACAAGGTGAGGTCTTTGTAGCTTTAGACTTAAGTGAAGACAGAGATTCCAGCTGATTTTAAGGAGCTTTTTGTGGGACATATGCTTTTGGCCTATCAACAATTTCCTTAATAACTATCTACTCTATGAAAACATATTTGAAATAATGTTTATTATCTCGCATCTCTCCACATCTCCACTTCAGTTGTGTCTTATGGTCCAAAGCCAAACAGCATGTGTACTAAGAATTTAAAAAAAACCCAACTATTAATGCAGATGGATACTGGCATATTGCATTGGAAGATGTAATTAAAGTTTTCAACTTGCTGAAAGGGGAATGGAGTGGTATGTTCCTGATGCACAAAACTGCTAAGAGAGCTACACGTCAGTGAACATGATTCTGATGGGGCAACCAAGTTTCACATCTGCAGCTACTTACATCAATAGTTAGGAATCAGAAGGCTTAAGAGTCTCATTAACTACATCACTATGCAGTGTAAAGTTTGCTTTTATGGAACAGTTATGATAGATAAATAAATGCCACAGTGACAAAATCTGTCAGCACTGACTCCTCTGAACTGACAGTTGCATTAATAAGTGAGATGATGAGTGACAAAAATGCAGAGTATGGATCTGCTGTGCGTATGGACATACGTTTTTTCTGATGTTGAATAACCATTTCCATTGCTACTGATATTAATAACATCAGTGAAAATGTGAGAATGAGAACAACTATAAATTGAGTTGAAAAGCATGCACAAATTAATCGTTTAAAATTAGTAGTAAAATGTGTTTTTAAACACCAGTAAGCACCTTGTGAAACCCTGATGTATTTAAAAATGGATTAGTTACAGTGAACACACAGGAAAATGAACATTTCTAGGATCAGAATCTGGAATGTTTTTGTAGTTTTAAACTCAAGTTTGACCATGCCCTTTAAAAATTATTCACTATGACAACATATCCAGTTTGGATCATGAATTCAGTCATCATTTTAGAAGTCTGGTCTCAAGTGAATTTAAGATTACATCAATGATTGCATGTTAGCTGAGATTTCTTAGAATCTCTGATAACTCCTGTCTTCTTCAAGCAGACCATATTTACAAATGATCATCCATGTAAGGTTTTGGCGCAGCAAGGTTATGAAACTCTAGGTTGGCAATTGACTTCTGATAAATTAGAGAAAGCAAATACTGAAGAACTTCAAGTCAAAACTAAAAGCTAAGAAATTCCTGAGGACTTCCATGCTTGCAGTAGTTAATGCAAGCTGCATGAGAGATCCATCTGCAACAGGAGCAGAAAGAGAGGAAGAGAACCCAGACACTTCCACCAAAAAGTCTCTTCATAAATCACCTCTTGGTACTACCCAAGAACACAGTTAACTACAGAATCATTCAGCTAGGTAGACATGGCTGCTGCTTAAATCATCTCCTAGAATCAGTTTGACTTTCAAAATTGATTCTCACAGAACCCCATCTTTCTGCAAAAAGAGTAAACCCACAAGCCATGATACCCAGGATAGTTACAAGCACTAAAAACATGGTTCAAATTTCTCTTCGGCAGATAGGTTTTTACAAAAGGATAAATTACACTGACAAAATTAATTTTACTAACACTGCATTTTACTAACAAGAGTTATGCAGAAATTACCTGAATGGAAAGGAAACTGCTGTTTAGCTTCTCCTGTGTGAGCATCCCAAATTATTGTTGTCTGCATCCAAAGGAAGGGAGGAAAAAAAGATTAGTGACTGTTCAGCTCGAAGAAACCAAACAAAGAGTACTCTCATTGAGGAGTAATTCTAAAAGATGGATTGATAAAATAATTGACTGCAGAGAGCCTTGTGTGCTGAAGAGCTGAAAAAACAGAAATTACTATCAAATATTACAGAATAATAATCTAAGTGTAGATAAAGCAGTATCATGCTTACAGAGGAAGTAATATAACTACTAAGAATGAGCATATTCTCTCTGAATAATCCTAGAAGACAGCATTACACATTTTTAATAAATGTTTTGTTACAGCTGTTACAGTTATCTTCTTCAAAGGAGAGTTACTCCCCTTTTCAAAGATGTTTCCATGTTCTATTCCATTTCAAAACTACCTGATACTACACTTCTAACAATTAAAGCACCAAGTGAAATGTTTATCTAGCAGCAGAGTACATATCAATTCTTGCCACTCTGGTGGGACAGACTAAGGTGTAATTTCCTTACTATAGGTTTGATCCATACTCACAGCACACATAAGCAACTCCCCTGTATAGCTCAATACCAGCTTCTAAATGAATTGTCAATTTATTAGGAGTATTTGCTTCCAGAAAATAAATGAAGGATGCCTCAACTTGCTGCTAATGGATCATCTCAAGAATCACTGCTGTTATTGGCAACATTAAGTTTGCCAGAATAATGGAACTACCATTGGGCTACAAGTATATCTGAATGGAAGTCTGTATTAAAAAGAACAAAACTAAGTTTACATTTTCACAAGTGTATGAAAACATAGGGATTCATCTAGCCTACAAATCAGATGTACAAGCCTGAGCTAGTTTCCCTAGACGCCCTCTGTCAGTTGCTGGAGAGAAGCACTGTTGGTGCATCTCACTGTAACACAGACCATGCAAACCATCTCTTGGAAGTGACATTTTTCCCTCCAAATTTTATGAAGGAAGCCACGGATAACATACACATCTATTTTTTAGACAGTCAAAGTTAGGCAAGATGAATGCTGTGTACTTTGCAGCTCCAGTTTCAATGGATTTGTGCTCAACATCATCAGTCATCTGTTCATTGTAATCTCTAATATGCACTCAGCTGTAACTACTGTGTTTTGCTTGATTTTGAGCCCAGAACTACCTTTTCTTTTTGCATATTTGCATAGGAAGCCATATATGCTTTATTCAAATAAAAGTGTTTCGATAATTAGACAAGGTAAAAGGTGCCGCATCTTTAAGATCACTTCCTTCCTGGAAATAGTTGATAAAAGTACAAACCTAAGTACTGGAAGCAGTTCTGTCCTTAACTGAGACACATTTAAGATGCAATTTAACACAGGGGGCAAGTGGAGTTGGATTTTTAAGTGAAATCTTTCACATAAAAATAGTACACATTTATGCAACCTCAAAAATGTAATCAACGTCTGCTAAAATATATTCAAGAAAAGTAAATTCCCCAGGATGCCTGGAGGAGAATAAAATAATCTTGTGGAATTCAGTAGCACAAGCTCGCTGAGTCAGCACATTTACATGTCAGAATAACATATTTTTAAAACTCACTTTATCAACACCAGCACTTAAAATATAATTCCCCTTTTTGTTCCACTTCAGGGCAAATATCGGACCTTTATGTTGACCTAAGGTGCTTGCAAGGTTACCTGGAATAAAGAAAAGGTTAATATTACCATTAGTTTACAGTTTAGCCAAATTACAGCTCACAGCTCTTCAGTGCTGAAGAACAATAAATGTTGTTTGACTTACCATCTTCTGTCCATATTCTTGCAAAACCATCATACGAGCCTGTAGCCAATAGTGTTCCGTCACTCTGTTGGGATATATATAAATGTCAAAGGTTGATACTAGATGAAATCTGTTTCAACCAACCTTTTCCTTTCATTTCTTTCTCTTTTAAGGTCTGTGTGCTGTGATTTATGGGAAATCTGAGTCCACATTAGACTGAGACACATTAGACTATGTTTTAAACTAAAGGTTATTACTGCAGACAGCAAAGAGGAAATAAAACCCTCAAACATACTGTGAAATACTGGGCTAAACTATCAGAGTCATTTAATCAAAAGGATTAGAAAAAGTAAACAAGCTATAACATATTCAATGGGATTCTTCCAGATAACAAACAGATACTATTTTTTAAACATAAAGAGCCTCTAAAACACCAAGATATCATCTAAATCCCGACTAAATACCAGTTCAGTGAAATTCAGGTACCTGTACTTGAAAGAAGGACCTAAACACCTAAGCCACCTACACTCAGGGTTAACACCTTGTCATGGCTTAACCCCAGCTGGCAATTAAGCTGCTCCCTCACTCCCCCCACCCCACTGGAATGGGGAAGAGAATCACAAAAAAAGTAAAACTTGTGAGCTGAGACACATCTTGAATGCTGTCTACCATCAAGAAGTTGCTTTCTACTTGTCTGAACACAGACTCCTACATGTGCTTAGAGGCACAGTACTATGATGGACAGCCTGAGAAAAGTTGGACTCATGGGTCCCCATCAGGAGAAAAAAAGCCCAGGAATTGTAATCAGCAAATTACATGTATTTTGCTGGATGGAGCCCTCCACTGAAGGATTATCACCTGTGCAGCCAATGGTTCTACAGTTATCTGGCCAGAACGAGCATTATTAAAAAGGAACTTGACTCTGCAGTCTGGTGTGGTGGGTACTGTTGTAGCTGGGCATTTAGTCTTTCACCATTTCAGCACCTGAATTAGGAGTGAAATTAACTTGATTTATCTCCAGACATTCAGAAGTTAGGAGTGAAGTTAGGAGTTACAGAGAGTAACCTATTCTCCCTCTATAACTAACAGCATCTCCCACCTCTGGAGTGTGATTCATGATCCGATTTGCTTCAGACTCTGCCCAGACCAAAAGCATGTGCTCAAAGGCACATGTCTTTGTTTCTGCTGAATTAGAGGGAGTCTAGATGACTACTTTAAATGGTAAAATCTAAGGGAGATGGTCCCTTGGTATCAAAGGACATGTTCTGAATATGGCCTCAAGAAATAATAGATTTGGTATCATCAGTGTGAAAATTTTACAGTGAAATATGATTAATACTGTAGTTCTAAATAATAAAGACACATGGCATTTCTAGAATCATGAATAGAAAATTAGGATAAAAACATAAAATAAATGTTTAAAATTTAAGTCCACTCAAACTCTCCATAGACAGTGACTCAGAGCAGCTGTAGATTTAAGACAAATGTATGAAGATGTAGGGGGAAAAATACCAAAATCTAAGCCAACTTCACTGTGATATACACTTATCTGGACCACTGATGAGAACAAAGGTGGTAAGTGCAAAAAGAGAAAAGGGGAGAAAAGGGACATCAGGGACTAGATGTACAGTTTACCCAAATTTGGTGGTCATTCACATTCTTTGGAAAATACAAAAACTCAAAAGTAAGTTGGAAGCACTTCAAGTGTTTAAATTAGGAAGATTTCCTTACATTAAGTACAAGAAAAATGCAAGTGAAGTATTAGTCATCAATGAAGTCTGGAAAGGTAAGGAACCACTACAGGAAATACTAGAGGATGCCCTGTATGTTTTGGAAAATTTTCTCATAACTGTTCTGCACCTTTCCATGTTTTCCTCCTTCAATGATTCTCTTTCTACTCCTCATTTCAGTTCTTCCCGTCTGTTTTTCTTCATTGTGATATCCACAGGATACAAGTAATGAACATTTTTGGGTTTTATCTTTGTTTTGTTAACCTACTTCTGCTTTCTGTACTATTCACCAATTTCTTTCACTAGGCCAAATATAAATACACAGGGGAAGCTGAATTGTGCAGTGGCCTTATCTTTTACTTTTGTGAAGGACCTAGCTCACCTGAAGGACAATAATACTGCAGTAAAGATGAACCGAATCTTGGTCTATAGCCAGCAAATGAGACTGGATTTTAACTGCCGAGAATCCTTTCTGGTACTTAATTAATAATCTGTTTTCCTACAAAAACAAGACTAATGTGATACTGTCTGTGCTACTATCAGCAAAACAGACAGAATGCAAGCGAGCTGAACATTAATTAAGGTTCGTGCAAGGTCTTGTAAGTTCTTTTTACAATGCTTGGTGGCAGAAAGGAGACATGAAGCAGCCTTGAAGCCATCCAAAGACACTGCTCAGACACTGGGGGTTCTTAACAATACCTGTCCTCTCTGCTCACTTCATTCTTCTCTGTGCAGGACCATATTAGCTAAGATAGAAGGTACTGCAGGATGACAGTAAAAAAGGGATCAGGAAAGACAGTTCCACCCAGAAGGTGGGTAGGTAAAGAGCTACACATGCTCCTACCAAGATAAAGACAAGAATGTGAACATATTTTGCTATGCACAGCTCATTCAAATGAGAGAGGGTCTCAACAGTTCAACCTCAGAAAAAGCTTCACTGGTGCTTATATGTCCTTAAATGCAAAAATAAAATAACTATGAGATGCAGATACATTATTAATCAGGCTTCATTACTACATAGATTGCTTGTTTAATCTTCATTCTTCAAGTTAGCTAAGTTTATTTTTACCCATGTTCCTAAAATAGAGATATAAAAACATCATTAAGCTTGAAGATGGCAACAGTCCTGGAAAATTAGAGTGTACAGGGGAAAGTTCAGCCTATTATGAGTATTTGAAACAAGAGGTCAGTACGTTAGGACAGAACTTCTGGTCACCTCAGATATAAAAGATATGGAGCAGCAGCTGTAATTGCCTCTGAATTAAATTCAGACAGTTAAAAACCATGCACAGTCATAGAAGTTAGCTTACATTCCAGTCCAATGAAGTCACATCCTTATTGCTGGGGACATCGTGTCCTCCTTCTCTTATGCAGTGCCTCAAAACTAGTTGAGTGGAACCGCTGTTGCTGTTTTCATTGAGATTCCATATTCTGGCTGTTGAGTCTCCGGATCTATAAAAGCAATTGTGCAGAGATGAAAACTCCTCTTGATGTCAACCCAGCAAACAATATAAAACCCTCTATTTCAGTTTTCATTGAGAGAACATCACAGCCTTTAAAAAGGAATTTTTCTTTCCAACCCTTCCTGCACTCTGTATACTTTTTAAAAAATGCTAACACGTGGTTAAAATATACATATCATCTGAATCCACATCAGCATTTGCTTTATTGTGAAAAGTTTTACCTAAAATACGTTTGCTTGCTCTCTACAAAATGTAGACTTCATACCTGATGTTGCTATTACCATAACTGAGATGGCCTGGGGGAACTCAACTCTGCAAACATAAACACTGTGGAGACCACAATAAAGACAGTAACACAAAGGCTGTGCCCACGTGCCTCCCCAAAAAAGTGTGCACAGTCCCATTAGCTCCCAGTGATTCTGCAAGTCCCTGGTGTTCCCCTTAATTTCATTTTTTAAATTAATGTCTACGGGGTCTTTTGCTGTCTGTAGCTTGGCTGCTTAGCTCACGTTGTATAAAAAAGTGGGAAAAAATTATTGACATAATAGAGCAAGACACAGATAGGATCAGCATTTTAATCTATTTTACAGACCAAATATTTTCTAGGGAGATGTTTTTATTGCAGGCCAAAACCCTGATTTTGTCTAGAAAAAGTTGTGAGGAGGAAGTGAAAAGTTTATCACAATATTCTTGTAAAAAAAAATATTTATTTTCACTTTGTGTAATTTTTCCTTCCAGTGGAAAACATCTGAGGTCAGAAATTGATCTGCAACAGTGTGGAAGATAGTATGCTTTCCGTTTTATTGTGATTTCTCTCTCACTCTCCCCTCTGCTTTTCTTTAAACAATCAATAACAGTAACAATCAAAACAATTAAAGTACCCTGGATTGCTTGTTTTGTCCAGAGTGTAATTTTCATTTACATGCATCAAGTAGAATCTTGGAGCAGAATGAGGATCTCTCTTATATTTCCAGGAATTCAGACAGTCTAGATGAAATTTCATTGTTGATATACCTGATGTGTTAGCTTTTCCTTTTTTTAAGGAAATTACTAGAACTTCCTTTTCTATATACTAAGAAGAAGAAAAAGTCTTTCTTTGAAGACTAAAAGCCTGAAATGCATTTTTGCTTTGATAAGCCATGTTTTACTGAGAAGGAAATCCATTGCAAAGGAATATTACATATTCTTCTGGTCTACTAAGAAAACATTTTAAATATTTACACTAAAAGTACCAGGCAAATTTTAAAGACTTGACACGTCTTTGAGTGCAAATATTGACCAATCAAGCATCCAACTTGATTGATCTGAGTAACAGCTATTTTATCAATAACTTAGCCAAATTTTACATTACCAACAGCTCAACTGTAAAAGCAAATCTTCTCTGCCTGTATCAGTGGCTCTGAGCTCTGCTAGGTCACGGCACGCCTGGGGAATGTGCCCCCATCTCCTCTGAACCCTTTGTGTCAAGCTGAGATGAGATGGCTGGCCAAGGCTTTGCCAGCCCTACCAGAAGCTACTTCTGCAAAGCCATTCTCTATTTTTTGGCACATATCTTTCATGTCAGTGATTAAGAAATAATTTGAATCACGATTATTTTTGCCACCATACAGAGCAGTGACTGTAATGTAACTCCTTATTTCTTCGGAGGTCTGGAAAAATGAACAATTTTACACATGTTGAATAGAAAATTAACATAGTTAATCATGAGGCTTGGAAGTTAAGGAACATTTTTAGTTGTGATAATTTACAATAATGGGAAAACAAGTCTTTCACATGCTTGGGTTACTGGTTAACATGCTAAGTAGGAAATTCCTTCAGCACTGGCTTCTCCACTATATAAGACTCTGGGCCAGTTTTGTCCTCATTGTAATAATCCAGTTTGTTATTGGACCCTGTGAATAAAGTACTCAGTCACTTGGCTATCAGACATCGTATCCTGTTTGCTAGTTCTAAAAGGGTTATGTTTTGTTTTTCAACAGTTTTATTTAGTCGGTTTTCTGGCAATGCATGGGCAATCTTATTTTCCAGTATTTTAATTTTGTTTTTCCATTTTCTTCTTCCTAAGGCTACATAATCTATTATGTGTCCCTGCAGAGAGGCTTTATAAGCCTACCAGTGTGTGGCAGGGGTATTTGTGTGTCTTCCCTTTTGTTGCTGGGAAAAAAAAAAAAAAAAAAAAAAAGAGTATTCTCTGCTCTGGAAAGTATTCTGGTTTCTGTTGAATGGTTCAGTGAACCCTGCCTTATTAGAAGACCATAGTTCAAGCACAATTCAGAAAGGTATTTAATCTCCTTAGACCACAGAAGCATTTCTATCTGCATGATAAAGTAGCTCATTCCAACATGCAAGTCATGAACACTTGAGTAATAGGTACACTGTTCTGCACTCTGGTAGAGTACTGCAAAATTTAAGGAACGATAGTTCTGAAAGAATTTTACTTGATGCTCTCCAGCCTCAGTATATTCATGAATCAAGATGGACAAATATTTGCAGAATTTTATTTGTGACATAGAAAATCTCCATTCCGTAACGGTCAGCACAGAGGTTAAAACAGCTGCAACTGGGTGAAGAAATTTGCCAGACAGTTGCTGAACCTTGGCATTTCTAATCTTCAGCTGCAAGCTTTATAATCACTGTTATTTTGATATGAGACATCACATATCAAAAGTATTAAGTACATATGCAATATGTGTATTTAATGCTTCTGGCTCAAACAAGTTAGTCTTTTTGTTATATTATTTTAAAAGAGATTATTAAAAGCATAAAGGAAACTCCTTCTCATACACACCTACTTTTCTTTAATAAAGCACATCTCTTAAAGTAATTGCTTATATTTCCTAGGCAGTCAGTAGAAGGAAGTGACTTGGGGGTACCCAGAGGGAGGTAGCTGTCCTACTGATTCTACAATACTGCTCTCTGCAACAGGTTATTCAAGTAGACCTCACCTAATAGCTGACTGCTTTGCATTAATGGATTTGATACAACAAGGAAACTGTGCCTCAAAAAGTCACCTGCTTACATTTAGCAGAATTAACACTGACACTGAGCAGGGTGTTAAATCAACCCTCTCAACCTGGTAATTCAGAAGGATTATCCAGAAAGGTAATTCACAGTGACTCCTAAACCACTGATATGATGAACGCAGTAACTCAAAGGATTACATAAAACCCAGAGATGATGATGGGAGATGGCCCAGAAACACCCTTCTTTGCTTCTGAGAGACACAATCATAACCGAAAGATGCTGGACAACAGTTCCTATGGCCAATTATTTTGCTGACTAGGGAGAGCAAAGGTCCACAGAGCACTATGAAAGGGACAAAATTCCCCTGTGTGAAAGAGGCTGGTATAGAACAGCAAAGATAAGCAAAGAAAGTTACTCTTGGGCTTTGGGAATGAGGCCAGGTCTCTCTGCTTCATGGCTATGAGAATTACTTGAAGTGCATGGCTGGATATAACAGAACAGAGCACGCTCTTGGAAGCAGTTGAACATGCTGACAGAAACATCCTAAATTCAACTGAAAAACCTTTTGGCATTCAAGACTCTAGCAGCCTTGACATTCACAGTCCATCCACTTCCATAAGGGGAAATTCAAGCATGTGCAGGAATGTCCTGTGTCACTGGACCATGATGACCTAGGCTAGCAAACTGATAGGTTATCCCCGGGCCAGATTTTAGCCTGTTTTAATTAGCACTCTTGCTTGGGGCCCTGAATTTCTCTCTGAATAACTCCTGGATGTGGCTTGGTGGTTACAACATCCAGAGACGCTTCCCAGTGTGCAGCTTGTTTGGCAGCCAGGACAGTTTGCTAGCACACACACTGCCCGTTATGTGCCAGCTGGCCTCAGTGCCTAGGAATATTCCCAGGAATGGTCAGTTTACTAATGTGGATGTAGCTGTAGTGGGGTTCTGCACTACCCAGGGAACATAACCATCTGCAATAATTTACATGTGTCATAAAATTAAAACTGAAACAGTAAAAGGGATCGAACAAAATTGGAATTATGGCTGGGAATGGAATGATGGCTGGGAATGGCCAAATCTTGAGATACAGCCAAACACCTACCTCTTTTTTTTTTTTTTATTACTATTTTTTTTCACTTGTCCAAAACACTATATGCAATTACTTGTTTTGGAATGTTGATTTGCATCCTAAAGGATAATTAAGCCTCTTGGATGGCTGTATGCATGCATTTTACTGTACTATTATAATGCTGGCATTCATAACAGCTAAGCATTCTTCTCATAGGCATCTGGTGATAGTCATGCTTTTGATAGCCTTTACTGGTATCACTAAGTCTCCTCCATCCTTCACTTTAAGGGTAATGGGTGTGGTGGAAGAGGAACAGCAGCTGAGTGTATTTTTTCTGGCTATTTGATCAGAGAAATTCCTGTCTCCACTGTTGTGTTTTGTTTTGTTTTTTTTTTAAATAGCCCTTTGCAAAGTTCAGAGAGTATATGTTCCTGTGCTAGCCCCTCACACCCTAAAAAGTCATAGCAATTGAGTAGATGGGACATAAAATATCAAAATCCCTTTCTGTTAGTGGGACACTCACTAAATCTGGAAACTAATGCTCTAGTTTTGGGTAACTCTTTCTACAAACAAATTCCCTTTACACAAATTGCTTCCGATTAGGTTGTGAACCTGCATTATTCTTTTAGTGCTTTGAAGAGTACATCACATTGCTGTCTAAACTGCCTTTAATTGTTAGAAAAAAAGATTGCTTGTATAACAAGGCTTGAAGAAACTACTTTGCCAGAAATTGAGATTTGATTGTGCTAGGTACTTTATAAACAGAACAAATGCGTTATTTCCTTTATTTAACAGTTAGGTTTTTGTATGTATTTTTTAAGAATACAGCAGATGGGTACAATCAGGCAGATGGGAAACCAGAAGAAAACTATGGACCGGGAAGCACAATATGGATACTAGAGAATCTAACAATTCAGTGTTTGCACATCAGAGTAACCCTGGTTTTCTTTTTTGAAGCTTTACTTTGTAAAGGACAAGCAGCACTGCAGGGTACTGTAGATCTCGGCAAATCTCTCCCCCTTGTTTAATTGGTGCTCTAATACATGGTTTACCTGTAGATGATAGCTTGCACTATTATTATACCAGACATCTCAAAAGCTTCTTTGTGCAGTGGCATGATCAGTCACTCAGCTGTCTTCCTTCGGTTTCATTTTCTTCTGTGCATTCTATACCATTTCAATCAAGTTTCATTAGGCACTCAGTGCTGCATTACCTAAAGGCTAACTGCATCACATACTTTGTTTCTTATGAACAGGCTAAAATCTGATCAAGATGCACATGGATTTAAATCATTTGCATTTTCACTGCATTGCCATTAGTCTGCATGAGACACAGCACCTGACTGTACTTTCTAACCATGCATATATTTATGCGCTTCCAAAATCAGTAGCAAAGCCGAAGAAAGACCTATTACACTGGAGGGTAAAGCTTAACTGAAGGGATAGTGAGAGGGTACTCCTCTATTTTAGACATCTGACTCACGGTTCTGATGATCATCCTCCAGGTTTACCTGAAGCTGTGTAAGATATCACTGTCCCAGGGATCCATCTACCAGTGCTTAGCACCCTGCAGCAAAGTTTAAACACCCAGTGCTTCCCCAGTCACTGCAACACATAGTCTGGTTTATGAAACAGTCCATCCTTCAAACTATGCACATTTAGGACTGTGAACTACAGATCCCAGTGAAGCGGTCCAGTATGGCAAGCACTGGCAGAGAGATGAGGCAGATACCGGCAAGTAGTTACCAATGCCAAACCCACCAGACGAGGCCTATACTTAGGAGTCTTAACTCCCCATGTGATGAGTTGAGAGATGTAGGTACCTGCAGAGGGACAGAGCACTTGAGCAGATGCCTAATTTCAGCTGTGCAGACATTCTCCAGAATAAAGCAGCATCTTCACTTCATCTCAGGCACCACCAGGTGTCCCTAAAGAATAATCCTGTATGGTATCCTTTCTCCCCACCAATCTTCCTTTAGATAATAATCTGGCTGTCCTAACTGATGACCTGCAGACTGTTCTCCACAGAATTCAAATAAATACCATAACGAGTAAGTTTACTATAAAACACTATATTGTTTAGGATGACAGGGCTAAAAGAGACTTAATGTATCAATAAATACAGTCCTTTCATTTGAATGATCCTAAATGTGAGAGTTATTGATCTCAACACAGCCCATGAAATTCTAATTAAGTTTGTCCCCATTATGGGAAAGCTCTTCCAGATTTCTGAAACATCTAGATTTTCATCTTTATTATGAAACAACCATGAAAACAATTTAATGAGGTTAACTACATTCTTCTTAGTTTTTGAGGTTTTCTTCACTATTAGGAACATGATTTAACATCCATGGGCAGTCAAAGCATTTAGGCATGCATCAAAAAGAGAAGTAGTACAGGAGCATGTTTGTTCAGGATCATTTGATGTTGATTTACAAATCATTATGTAGGCAGTAACATTTCCTGTACATCACAGATTCTTTGCCTTCCCTTGATTAACATATTTTTCCTTGAAAAGATCCTCTCAGATGTGGGCACGGATGACCAAGAATATCATATGGTACAGTTCTTCTACTTTTGTCAATCCTAATTTTTATTTATTTATATATTAAATAAATCTCTTTTTACGTCTCACTCAACAGTATGCTGGGAAGAGGACAATCTGTGTGAAATAACTGTTTTATACTTGCCTATTTTAGCTGGAGATTGACCTTAATAATAAGCACTTCCCTTCTTAATAATAATCATTTGCTAGGGATAAGTAATACCGCCAAGCAATACTGCTTGAAACACTAGGAAACTGAATAAGTAGATGAATATGGCTAGCATAAAATACAGCAAATGCGTGGCATAGGAGCATGGCTGCTATTCCCACTGTTGTCTGTGTATGGCATCACCCAGGGACCATATCACAAATCAGAAGACTCACTGAGCCTACGGAACAGAAGCTGCTTTCTCTCTTTTCTATAAATCCAGTTTGTTGTCTGAAATTATTCTTTGGAAACTTCCATCTTCACTCTCTTAAGAGATCTTGTGCTGTTTATCCAACCTGGTATTTATTTTTTTTTTATTCTTTCTCATTTGCACTCTACTTCCTTGTTTTCATGTATTTTAGTCAACAAAGACAAGAAGACTATTCTGATGATCTTGCAAGAAGTTGGAAATAAAATAAGGATGCTCCTCTTCCTTGTAAGAAATACATTCTGATACTGCTAAGCAACTTTTAAGTGATGAAAACCCATTTATCTAACTTTTATCAGCTTTCCTCCGCATTGCCCGCTACAGTTCTTAATATCAGCCTTTATTTCAAGGTTTAACTTTAAGAATGAACAAAATAAGACTGCAACAGTGTTTGTATATAGCTCTCGGGATACGTTTACATTAGCGTTTTTGTTTGGTTCAAAAGTGCTTTTTGTAAGTCAATTCCTGACTGTCCCACTTACCATGCTTTGGTTGTCACTGCTGAGCAGTCCTGCAGAACACAAACTAGACTCCTTTCCAATGACACTAAACCAAAACATGCTCTCAGATGACTCCTTAAGGTTCAGCTCATCAGGAAAAGCTAGGTCCAGCCTGAAGCCCCCCTATCCCATACAAACAGTGGTGACATAAGGTCCTCACACAATAGGTTTGCTCTACAGATCTACTCCTACGTGTGCACGATGCTAATGGACACAGCCAAAGAAAACCCTGGTTTAGAGCGTCTATACTTTTAAAAAGAAAACATGGATGCCAAAGACTTTCTGAGAGCCCAATGTAAAGAATCATTACCTACCAGCAGCAGGAGCAGATGACATGAACTTCAAATACTCTGAGAATTATCCCTATTTATTTTAAAAACCTTTAAAAAAAGTTATGTGTACTCAGGGCCACAGA
Source organism: Actenoides hombroni (assembly GCA_024336885.1). NCBI lineage: Eukaryota > Metazoa > Chordata > Aves > Coraciiformes > Alcedinidae > Actenoides > Actenoides hombroni. The sequence continues at coordinate 13,178,427 of WUAM01000431.1, forward strand.
GTGCATATCTCAAATGTGCAAATACTTCATCTTCTGAGTCACCTTATAATTACTTAACTCCTACATAGGTACAGTACTGCTGAAAAAAACCAGTTGCAGGATGAAAAAGCAGGGAAGAGACTACTCGTTCATCTCCGGTACATGCTTGCAAGTTCGCGCATCTCTAAACACACTCTAATTGCAGCAGCTGGTTTCAGTCATGGTCTTACCCAGATGCTAGCAGGTCACTGACAGGGTTCCAGGCACAGATGAACACCTCTGATTCATGGCCCCGAAGGACTGTTGCTTTGTTAGGAGGAATTTCAACATCCCCATCAATTTCCATTGGCTTTGAATGATTATCTGTAAGGACACAGATCAGAATAAGTAGTTTGCAAAATGCTATTAGGTCTGCTTTTAAAACAAGCTGGCTACCCGTGACCTAAAACTTAAAGCAACATATATGCTATAAATAATATTCGGTGTTGTGTCACTGACCGTATTACTCTGTTTTCTTCCCTATCATGACTCAAATTTATGATATGTAGACATTTCCAAAATGTTTTGTATGAACGCACATAGCTTTTCTTCCAAAAAATAGTTAGCATTTATTTCAGAATAGGTTTTGGGGTTTTTTTTTGAAGCTGGTTTTATTAAAAATTACTTAGAGGCTTATTAAAATAGCAGATTGCCACATTAGAGAAAAGCTTTATGCTATTCTTTAAAAAAAGTAACATATAGCACATACATTTTGCTGTACAGTGTCCTGCAAGTAGTATGTGTGCTACTCACAGATGAACAATATACCAAATAAGGGCCTCATTCCCTGAGCATGGGAGGAAACAGTGAGTGACCACCTTCTCAAGGATACCATAATATATGCAAAGGTACTAACAGATGCATAGATACACTTAACCTGCACGCTGTAGTTCTGGGGTTCTTCAGACTGCAGTCACAGTAACTTTGTTTTTATAAAGCTCTTTTATTTCCATAAGGGAAAAAAAGTGAATTTAAAATGACAATTTTCTCTCAGTGGCAGTAATTCATTCCAATTTGCATCACGGACAATGTTCTCCCTCCAGATTTTCATCGCTTCAGCATAAACCTTCCTCATCCAGCTCAAACTGCACTTCCTGGCAGCAACGCAAGTTTAGTATTCTCTGAGAACAAGACACCAACCAAGGGCAGGTAAGGCACCGAAACGGCAGACAGCAGATGTTATACAGGGAAGCGTGGCCCAGTTTGCAGAAAGCACATCCAAGAGGGGATAGCTGGAAGGTGGGGGGAAAGGCAGCCTCCTCCCGTTACCTAATCAACGTCTTGATCCACTCTGACTGATCAAAATGCAAGTCCTCTTTCTGGGTTAAGACTTTTAGATAGTCTTCAATCACATATGGAGATCCATAGGTTCGCAAGTAGAATAATTATGCTCCTTTATTGCCACATGTTTATGGCATTTAAAATCAGCCATCTGTCCTGATACCCAAGCTCCGCTGAGCTATTGCCCATCGACTGGCAAAACAGACTGTGACGTTGCACAACTGCCATCAGAAGGAAGATCTCCAGATTTCTTCCCTTGCCCAGGCTTTCAAATACCCTGCTGTGCTCTGCCTAATTTATGCCGAGTCACAGAAGTAGCACTTCTCATTGCATCTCTCATTAGGTACCCCATTAACTGTGTCTGTGCCATAATCTACACCACAGATGAAATGGAATGGAATTCATGAGTAATTCAATGAATTGCATAGCATTGAGAATCAAAATTAGAAAACAATTAACCGTAGCCTCACAGCTGACAGTTTTAATTCAAAATATCTATAGTTTTAACTACACTTATTACCTATGGACTTGTTGCATAAAACGAAACATATTACAAATGCTCATTTGTAAAATCTACACCTATGCTCAATCTCTATATTAAGCATTGTCCTTGATAAACCCCTAGGTGTATAGCTATTAAAATGAATACTGTGTCACTATTACAATTATTACTGGTATATATATACCAGTACTTGAGATTTAGCCTGACACTAGCAGCTGGGAACTTTGATATGATATACTGCACAACCAGGGCAATGAAGAGCAAAGTACTATTAAAGCCCACCAGAACATACAAGTCTAGAACTCACAATACTCTATTTCTCAGCACAGCACAGATTCATGAGGTTTAAAGCATATTTTCATGGGAAAACCATCAGCATGGCAATGACTATGCATTAATCTGTGTCCTGTTCACAGTGCAAGCTGGAAGCTGGGGCTGAATCAAGAAGATCTTTCAAGTGTTTTAATTCGAAAAATATCAATGAGGTGCAACTCTTACCACATATAAACCTCCTGTTAACTGCTTGGCTCCTAAGGCAAAGCTGCTTTTCGCTCCTGAATAAAACAAAAAGACAGCTTGGAAGCAGCCTTACTCCAAGCACCCAGAGTCATGAGAGCAAGGCCATCTGAAAATTAGAAATATGCTTTGTTTCTACTTGGCCAGATGGAGGAACCTAGATGCACACCTTGAATGTTATTAACTGCTGTGAAAAAATCAACAAATACTCATGCTGTGAAAAATAAACCTTGATCAGCTGACATCTGCATTAGTACATGCAAGACTGACTGGCCTCTGGGAGCAATGAAATACCTGAAGGATTATTTTTTATTGTCTTCCAGTAATAATGTTGACACTACAGCTTTGGTGGTTCAGGAGCAAAAGGTGGGAAAGATGAGGAGTCTTTCAGAAACTGTTCACAAATGTTCACATTATATGTGTTTTCTTCCTATTTTCATCAGTAGTCAGGAACATTCATACTTACAGTGTTACAGTTAATCACAAAACTTAAAATGCCCCATTGAACAAACAGGACAGTTCATGCTCCTGTGGTACTGCTTCAGGCTCTTCTCAGGTTCAAACAGAAACGAGCAATATAAACTGGACACGATGATGATAGCAACAAAAAACTGCAGAAACTCCTGAGCACAAACCAACACCCTGATAAGCGTCCTGAGCTCCTTACATAGCGTGACCTCTTGCAAGCTCTGGCCTCACCTGGAAAAGTGTCTTTCCAATGGATGCAGCTACAATGTGAGCATGGGGAATGAGAATAGGCGAGATGAAGTGACCATCAAGAACAGGCTTCTTTTTTTTTTTTTTTTTAAAAGCATTTTCAGAGCAGAAAGCTCTCTGTTAAGTCCTCATCTGCATTCAGAATGCCTGAGGAGGTCTCTGAAAGAAAGGGCAGTTCTATCAAGTGCTACAGACCCTCACAGGTCAAAAACTTAAGTCTGCAGGTCACACAGTGGATGACTCCACTCAAATGTTAACAGAAACCATATTCTAAGGGCCAGAGGATCTTTGGTTAAGTCTGTGCTATAGTCTTCTATTTATTTTTCCTCAAACATATTAAAAATCCAAAATCAAGTCATATTCCCCCAAACTATTATAATTAAGTCTTTTTTAAAAAAATAATTCTAACATACTGGTGAGTAATATTAACTCTTTCACTATTTCCTCCAAATTAAAAAAGATGTATTTTTAAGATTTTACCAGTGCTGACCCTGTCTTTTCTCAGAAAATGTGTTTTTTCACTTAAATCTTTGACAGGCCTTTCACTGAAGTTGTTCTTCATGGCTGTAGTTACAATAAAGGAACTAGGCTCAGTCTTTTTTCCAGAGCTTTATTTTTCTTAAACCCAACCCAATCCTTGCAAATATAATGAAACAAATGACACTAAAAATATTTGAGTTGGAAAACAATCCAAACTTTGGCTCCATTTCTACATGCTGATATTTTTTTTTTTCCTTACTAATTTTTAGTGACTCAAACCTGAATACACTGTTCAGGAAGCAGCAAGAGAAGGAAGTGATTTCATTTATTTAGTATTTGAATCTGTACCTCAAAGTTTTTATTGTGGGGGGGTTTTTCTGTCTCTTCCCTTTCTTAAATCAAATCACCCTCTATAATTACATTGATAACACCACATTAAAAAAAAAAATTTAAAATATTAACATTATTTCTTTTAAGAATTATAGTGTCAGGGAGAACTCCATGTCAGAATAAACGCAAAGTAGGTAACTTGCCAAAGACATCCCCTTTAACCCAATTCCTCCCATCCCTCCTTTTTATGACAGGTTGATATATGGGTGACTTCCAAGTTATGACTAAGGACTGACACACTATCCAAACCCATCCAAGTATATGCCAATTCTGTGGAATCCAACAACAGTGAAAATGAAGGTGTGGGAAGTTTCTCACACCTTTCAGATCAGCACTCTCGTCTACCCAGTAGGTCTCCCAGCTTTCACCTTACCCATTTTACGTTCTATTCTAAACTTTCGTCCTATCCATCCTAAACCTTCTGTCCTAAGCTAAGTGCTTGCCAGATCTTTTGTCTTAGTCTACCACAGACAGACTCTTTGAACATGGTGCGAAGAAAAAGGTAAGGCTGGATATACAGTTTGCCCTGCATTCTTTTTGTTATTTCATTAATGTAACTATATTTTTCTAACTTTACCATGAGAGGGAAATATGACTGTAAGAGTGACTCTTACATGCAGTAAATTGCCAGCATGATTTGTTAGTCTGTATTTCTAGTGGTTTCTGAAAGTTAAAGAGACAGGCCACTTGGATTTTATTTATACCGGTCTGTTCAAGGGTGAGAATGCCAGTTTTGTAGTTCTGTGTGCATCTCCCATGTCTAATCCTCACCTGCAGTTGTGCTACACCACCTTGCTGATAACCTCTGAATGCTGCAGACAGGAAGGTTATAGTCTTCCCAAGGAGAGGGAGGCTCACAGATCACAGAGTTGGCTCTCCCTGGATTTTTCAGCTGCTTCTCTCTAAAGCCTTCTTCTTAAATTGCCGAACTCACCTCTTCACCCAGGATAATCATCTGGCACAACAGCAGCTGCCAACCACACATGCCAGATGACCAGCTACTCCTCGAGGACTTTCTGTCTTCCCATTGCCACTGCTCAGTTAACTTGTCTGCCTGGTAGGCTGCTTTAGTCACAGTAATGCTTTGAAATTTGCTGTATGGTGGAGTATCTCATTCCTTGACATGTATCCTGTGAAATTTTACTGGACAACACAGTGTCAAGTCTTAAAACTGGTCTTGCATTAAAGGTATGCAAATACACACTCTGCTTTGATAGCCATATTTACATCCATTCCCATGCCCACAGTATGAACTGACACTTCCATCCAGCAATCCTAATGGCATCCAGGTGGCTATGAGTAAATTATCAAGGAATGGGTAGGTCTTTTTTCCAGAGAAAAAGATGCACCATTAATTGGAAGTCTTTCACTGGCAGCATTTAGTTCCCCTCCTGGCCACAGCGTTTGTGTCACCTTGAGCAAGCCACTTCTCTAAGCACACGGTTCACTTGTAAACAGAAGTTACAAAATAAGACTTAAGTAGTGGGGGATTATCAAAACAAACACTCCAAATAAAACATTCAACTACTCTTGGTTCTGCCAACACCACCAATCAACAGTATTTCTCTCCTACCACAGATACAGGTTTCATATAGGTAGTTTTTTCATACATCCCCATATGGGATCGCTCAGACTGAGGGCAGAGCCAAAGCCCTCTGTGCTTTAACACCAGTTCAACCATCCTGAGTTGAAAAGCAAACCAAGACAGACTTCAGAGACAGAAAGACTGAAGTTTGAACAAACTGCCTGTCAGCTTTCCTCAGAAACCAGGAAAAACTAGCGAAAAACTGCACTGGAACAGGCTGCCCAGAGAGGTTGTGGAGTCTGCTTCTCCAGAGACTTTCAAGTCCCATCTGGACCTGTTCCTATGTGGCCTGCCCTGGGTGATCCTGCTCTGGCAGGCGGGTTGGACTCGATGATTTCCAGAGGTCCCTTCCAACCCCTACCATTCTATGATTCTATGTTCTTACACCCTGCTCCAGACAGAGCTATTGAATAGTATTAAGTCATACAGGACTTCTCAACACTGCAAGAACACTGCAAGATCTGCAACTGTTCATGAAAAGAATTATATTAAAAATTGCTGTAATAATAATTACTTTTAATAATAAAATGGCATATATGAGAAATCAAGGCCTAGAGTGTGGTCATACATCTGAACTGATGTGCAAGGTTTTGTTTTTATTAATTCAACAGTATGCGCATTTCTTCAGATCATAAGGAAGTAAGTCTGAGTGGTTCTGTATTAGTGATGAACCAGTAATCAGTTTTCTACCTTAAGAAATTTTTCTGGCCATGAGACAGGCAGACATTCCCTGAAAATTTTCACAAAACAGCTAAAGGAAAGTGTAAGCAAACAAAATGTCAGTGTTTGATACATTTAAAAGTGTTTTCATTTCTGTTTGCACAAGTTCAATTTCAAAACAAAGGGTCAGTTGGAAGTAAAACATAAGCAAACCATAGCCTAAAATCAGATGAATACTTTCAAATTTTTCAGAACTTTTGTACAATTGCTCTCTCAAATGAAAGCGTAATTTAGATTACTGAAGTTTTATTGGGGGAAACTATCCCACCTAACTGGAATTCTCTGAAGAAAAACCTGGTTTGAAAGCATTTTTCCCACTGACCCACAGAGGAATCCATTCAGATCAAAGAGAAGATGGAGACTGATAAAGGTATCTACACCGCAGAACAAATAAAGTTTGAAACATGACTACAGTCCTGACCTGTTACTTGACTATGCGAAAGAGCTCTTGTGGCTTCCTACAAAACCTGCCATGCACGTTTCTCCAGAATTTCCTCAGAAGGCAATCAGGCATTAAGGTCTCATTTCAGAAGTCAGCCGGTGCCCTAATATGGCTTGCACACAGAAACTAGCACCGTTAATTAAATCTGCCCCACAATGTTAGCACAGTCATCAAGATCTAGTTATGCAAGCAGGTATGTCCACTCCTTGTTTTATATGTCTGACTTGAGATGTCTAAGATATGAGTGCAGTCTCCCACCATCACCAATAAACAAAGACTAAATTCAGAGCTCTTGAGAACTGACTGTTCCCACAAACTGAGGAAATCTTGGGTAGGTAGGACCTTCAATTAGGTATCTGCAGTGGAATGTATGAGTAAGTATAAAAAGGTGAGGAACTCTTTCCTCTGTGTCTTCAAGACTGGTTGGCTGCATCCAAGCTGTCTCCTGGGAACAGTTCTTGGCACATGCGACTCCCTATCCTGTGCTTGGCCATCATGTTCAAAAATGAATAGCTGGTATAGTCCAAACTGGGCTAAGGACCATGTAATAAGGCTATGGGTGATCATGTGCTAGGCTGTGCTGTACAAGAATGGGTAGCTGGTGTATGCCAAACTGTGCCAAGGACCGTGACAAGGCTACAGTTGATAACAAGATCATTAGTGCTCAAGGCTATGCTCTGCCCCATGCTTCATTTACATAGATATGGCTTGGAGGTCCTGGCATCTCAGCTCATCTTCCTCCTAGTCTGGCCAAAACAATCAACTACGGCTACAGCTTGTCTCAGCTTTTATCATATCTAAAAGCACCTTAGAGTGGCCTTACAGTTCTTAAACAGGATCTTCAGGAAAGCTGGGGAGGGACTATCGGGAAGTGTAGTGATGGAATGAGAGGTAATATTTTTAAACTGAAAGAGGGTAGATTTAGATTAGGTATTAGGAAGGAATTCTTTACTGTAAGGGTGGTGAGACACTGGAACAGGCTGACTACAGAACTTCTGGATGCCCCATCATAGGAAGTGTTCAAGGTCAGGTTGGATGGAGCTTTGAGCAATCTGATCTAGTGGAAGGTGTCCCTGCCCATGGCAGGGGGATTAGAACCAGATGGTCTTTAAGGTCCCTTCCAACCCAAACCATTCCATGATCCTATGATAAAGCTGATAATATGAAATCTGGGTAGCCTGCTCCAAGGAGAGAGCATACAGCTCCACTTTTGATACTGCTTTCAACTTGCAATTCTAAAGATATCTGAAGGTTTTGGATTCTGAGAGGACACCAGTATAACACAGCACTGTGATAGGAAACGCGATTTTTCTTCTTAGCAGCCTTTCTAGAAATACCCCATCCTCCTCCAATGATTCCCCTGCTTTCTTCAGCCTCGCAGACACCGGCTAAGCACAAGAATATTACTGCAACACAAATTGCCCAGTAGTGGCAAGAAGCGGCATGGGTTGGCTTACTTATTGCATGTGCCCCATTCTCCTCTCCATTCACAGTGGCTTCTCCGTTCTTTGGTGTGTTCTGCTGGGAAACAGCAGTCGTCGTTGCTCCCGCTGTTGCTGCCGTGGCTGCCGCTGCCGCCGCTGCACTGGCTTGTTGCTGAGCTAGTTTCTCTCTGAATGCTTGCTGCCGGGTCTGAACAACATCAGGCATCACCGCGTCTATCAGAGACAGTGATTCTATTGGCCTGCCGTCAAATACTGTACCATCCTGCAGGGAACACAAGCAGAAGTGAAATGGCAGGTTTAGGATCTTCGCTGTTGAGGTCAGCAGAGAGGTAGTGATATAAAGAAGCAAAGCTAGGTTGTGTGAAGATACCGCACTTTGACTTAACCAGCAGTGCCACGTTGCTATGGACTGCCTCTCTGTCAGATCCGTGACAGTGGTCCTCATGTTCAACTTGGCAATCTGTTCAGTGAATAAGTAATTTACTGGAATTTTATAGAAAATTCAAGCATATAAACTCTTTAGAGATGCAAAAAAAATTATGCCGTGGGGAAAAACGAAGTCTGACTGACGACAGAACGTTTCTCTTTGGTTTTATTTGGAAAAAAAAGAGTCACGGCTAAAGCCCTGATAAAGGCAAACAGACTCTGGTTGAACTGGTTGTCTTCCTGGACTTGCAGGGGCATAGGAATGGAAACAGCTGATGAATGGTGAACCTCAGCCAAAACAAGATGTATGCACAAATTCAGTGGTTTCTTGCATGGCGTTCATCAGCCCACCACCACCAGTTGTAGCCAATTGTACAGGACTGCTTTACCTTTATTTTTCTCTTATTATGCTAATTTTATTCAGAATAGTTATTGCTTTCATTTTGATTTCTGCAAATTAGGCTTGAGGTTTCACAACCAATTGAGTTAACCTTTAAGGGCTGTTTTTTAAGACTTACTATTCAGGTCAAAAGCTCCTTTATCTATTTAGCTTTGCTTCACTTTCACTTTCGCATTATCCTAAATATAGGAAAAAGGTTTCAGCAGTTTTTGTCAAGTGCCATTTTACTGATTTCTACAAACCTCCTTTAATTCTTTGAAATAATCAAGACCAAGTAGTGAAAGATATTGTGTTTGAGGAATAGCAGAAAAGATTAGGATATGGATAGATGAAATAGCTAGAAAACGTAATTTTCAACTGATAACAACAACTAATAAAGAAAAACAGACGTATGGTTGACTAGTATGCTTCTGTGGGACTAGTCATTGAATTAGCCCTTACAATTACAGTATTAAGGTAAAAATGTGTTTGTTTCCTCATGGAAAAGAAAAAGGAGGAAAGAGTCATTAGAGAAGAAAGATATAAACTCTCTTCCTCCTCAACATTTTTTATGTAAATGTCTCTACTGACATTTATTTGAATCCTGGCTCACATCCTTGCTACACAATGAAATAAATTTTTGCCAATGGATTTTGGCATCTTACATGTTTAACTGTAAAACTGCTCACTGGACTATTTCCAGTCTTCCCTTTAACAGATCACAAACAACACTTACATTTTATACACAGTACTTTACAGACTCATTGATTACTCGCCACTCTTAAATAATACACATAGAGAAGTAAGGCACAGAGAAGCATATACACGGCCCTTACTGGTGTTCAGATGCAGCAAGAACAGCCTTTGCTCTGCTGTAACATATTGAATACATATTTGAACAGAATCAAACCACGATGAGAACAACATTAATTTCAATGGTGACAACAGACATCCTCTCAGATTACTCTCTCAACTGGGGCCAATTCTGGAGCTGGGTGCACAGGAGCAGACCCCTAAAGCTGTCATACAACCTAAGCTGATAGGTGCAGTTCATGGCTCAAAGTTTCCAACTGTGTAGCTCCGATTTCAGGCACAGGGCAAAATATTAAGTAGCAGCAAATTGGGACAGATTTCTAACACTGGTTTGTTATTACAAGTGCATCAAAGTGCAGATTGGCATGCATGTCAAATGTCATTGCCCCAATTAAAAAATAACACATACACAACTTAAACACGGTATCGAGTCATAAAAAGAAAACCACGCAGAATGTTAGTGATAAAAACAAATGAGTTTCCAAACTACACATTGCAAACAACACAACCTTTTCTCTGTTTTATATTCCTTTGTTCTCACCCATGCTGTTCACGTTACATTCAGCTATAAAGGCAAAAAGCAATACCTTTTTATGTATTAATATTTATTACAGATCTCTGTCAATTACAAGTATCTGTGGTAAATATTTTGTAATGCAGCACTTGCTTATCTGTCATGCTTCACTCCCTCTCGAAGCATCATGCCTGTAAGGTTGGCAGGGCAAAAATGCTGCCTTTTCCCACATCCCTTCTTTGTTTCCCCTGGCAGTTTAAGGCGAACAGAGACTCTCTGTGGCTACTCATACAATCCCCACAGACAGTGCCCCAGCCAGGGTCAGAATTTACACACAACCGTTTTGCCATCTACATGAGGGGACGGTGCCTGGTCTTGCATGATCTGAGCCAAAGTCACTGAAATCCGGCAGAATCTCTCCAGTGACTGCCGTGGATTTTTGGTCAGGCTTCTCACGGCTTGCAGGCAGTGCTGCCTGCTAGCAGGTGTCAGGGAGTGAAGTTTTAACCTACACTGCAGGCTTTTCCTGCCAAATCCTGCTGTGACCTTGAAAACACAAGACTGTAAACACAGATGCATCTTCTTGTTTGCTGCAAGAATCTGTGCACCCTGGATTTGTTGACTGGGGTAGTGGAAGCACCATAAAATCCACTTAAGCAGCGCAAAGAAGGCCTCAATACTACAGCTAAAAATTGAAATACGTTTCTCCCTCAGAACTTCTCAGCTCTCTGCTGGGGGGTGGGGCAAAATATGAGGAGCAAAATGAAAACAGACCAAGAGAAACCGCAGAGGGGTGGCTTGTGTCTCTGGGCTGGTGGGACGCGTGGCTTTGTGAGCCCCGGTGTGCCGGTCAGGGGTGCGAGGGGTGCTGGGGGTACTTACTTCGTTGATGCTGATCTCAGCCTCCACATACTGGAGCCCCTTCTGGAGGATGGAGATGAGTGCGGCAGGTGGCACTAGTGTTCCGTTGATGTTGGACTGGCTGATGTGGCTCTCGATACCGAAGGTGAAGGCCGAGTGGGAGAAACCTGAGAGCAGGAAAAGGAAGCCATGACATGAAATCTAAATGCACCAGCCAGCTACACCTTCACGGTCTAAAAATAATTCCGCTCCGAGATCTGAGAGACGCTGCCGTGTAAGCAGAAGGTCGCGGGCTAGCTGCATGGATTCAGGGAGGTTAACCAGAGACATCCTGACCACCCTGCCACTGCCCATCCCCCTCCCCTGCATGCTGCACGTATAGGGGAAGCCGTAGAGAAATGGAAATGCACGCAGCGAAAAATTAACCAGAGAACTGCACTAACTGAAAACAAATGCATTAAAACCCAGGAATCGCCACAAGGGCCAAGTCCAGATGAAAAGAAGTGTCTCAAATCTTCATTTCCCTTGCTGCATTTCAGAATTGGTGTTTGCTGAAGCTAAACACTTAAATCCCTATCAGCCTGCAAGTTGTATAAAATAAAGGCATAGATGCAGCTGACACAGGGGAGCCATTCCCTTAGACCAGGGAAGAGATTTCAAATCCTCTGCTCATTTACTGCTGAGTACAATATGACGTGCAGAGCATTGCTATTAAAATGAAAATGTGAAACATCAGATAGGACGCTCCTGTAAACCTGTTTTCTGAAAGCGAACAGTAATAGCAAAAGTAATTAACTGGGATCTGCCAAGCAGCAGATGACAAGCCAGACCGTCCTTTAACCGCAAGTCTTGCTCTTCCCTGCTTCATTTTTGTCGTTGTCTGAGAAATAAGGTGTCAGCACTGAAAATTAAACAATTTTGGTGGACAAATTTTAAAGAGCGGTGCCTTAAATGCTGGCTGAAAGCTGCTCAAAACTGTTGCTGTGTATGAAGGCGAGTGTGGCTGAGCAACTGTACATAGGGGCAGATGTGGGAGGGGGATGGGGGAACAGGATGTAGATATAACTGTAGGAACCCATTTATCACCACACTGTCTCCAGAGCATTAATCTAACATTAAAAGCCTTGGGGAAACCACCCATGCACTGTCTCAAACAGGAAGAGCTCTCGCAGTCTCCACCGACTAGACAAGAAAGAAGAAAAAATTTTTTTAAAAAGAAGAAAAAAAAGGAAAAGAAAGCAGCTCTCAAATGAAAATACTTCCGTTAAATATAGCTGTGCCTCTTCCCCTTGTCAACAGTAGTTTCATTTATAGTTTTGTCCGTTAAGGGATTTCCCCCGTATCACTGTAATGTCCAATCGTGTGTGGGCTGGAGGACAGGATTTTGGGCTCGCTCCACAGTAATGCTTTCTCTCTCTCACTCAAATTGTTTTCAAGATCTTTTCTGCAGCTAGCTCAATTATGATCATAGATAGCAATAACAAGCTGAGAAACAGAATACCTCCCACATTTGAAACCACGGTATGTATTTCTCTGCAATTCTCTCCCCCTACACATTTTATTTTGCCAGTGTTTTTCTCTTCTTCCTGGTAATAGCATCTATCCTCTCCCTTCCCAACCCCACCTTCTCTTCCTGGCACTCCCACACTTTTTGGGGTTGACTGGGATGCTTTGGACACTTTTTAGGAAGTGGCAGGTTCACCTATGAGCAGAATTACGTAGGATTACAAGGCATAAAAATAAAGCACAGGAAAAAACACCTGAAAAATTGCAGTATTATTTATTTAACCCGTGGTCCAATTCTTATCCTATATTGCTCTTTGAGTCCTGGTCTAATTTATGAGCTGCTGGACCTCCTGCTGCATCCAAAATAGACTGCAAGATCTGCAGAAACATGTTTTTCCTTTGTTGTTAGTTTTGTAGGATATCTAAGCATGTTACTTTGCACCACAATGAGGAAGAAAACAAGACCTGAGCATATACACAGCCTGCGTCTGAGAGATCTAGGTCTTGATGACTGAACACTGATATCTCTATGTATATATAAATACATGGCATGCAACGAATCAGAATTAGAGAATCAAATGCCACTTAATTTATATTTACGTGTATTTAAATTAATCATCAAACAGCAGTAACAACACAATCTTGAAAAGCAATGGACTTTGAAATGCACAATGGATAAATCAGCAAATCTACTTAAGATCGGAGAAGAATGGGAAAATTAAGCTGTTGTCCAGAAGCCCTGAAGTTGACTGCTAAAAAACCCAGCAGCCAGTTTGTGAATTGGCTGCGTGGAAAATTGTAATGTGGTCTCTGATTCAACTGAAAGGTGGATAGCATAAAAATGGCAAATAACAAACATTGATAGAAAATGTAAAAAAGTGGGAAATCGTTACTGTGGATCTACAGTAGGCTTCATTTTAACTATGACTTCGTACCTCTCATTATTGCATTTGGTATCCGGCAGGTTTTTTAGCTGTCTGTGGCACTCAACTAACCTCTTTGTCCAGTAGAGAGTTTCCACATCCCCAAAGAGCAACACATCTCACTTCACTGCATGTGAGAGAAGGAACTTCTCAGCACTAAACCTAGTTGTGTTATTGCAATGAATCTTACTATTTTACTGGTTTTCTTGATGCCAAGAAAATATTACCAAATATTACCTGTTAGATGAGGCAACACAAACCTCCTGGCTATACTACCACTGAAGAGCAATTTCACTCACACATCTCCAGCAGTTGTGGCAAACTTTCCTAGAATCTTACATGGTAAGATCCAAATACTGAAAATCAACAGAGCAAATCTGCTTAAGTGGGTGCTGCTGGGCACTGTGTTCCTCACCCCTCTTTGAAAAATCCTCCTATACAATCATAGTTGAAAGAAAAACAAACAAGAACAGAACAGAAGCAAGTCAGCTATCCCACTGACCAACAGCTAATTACCTCCTGACTTCTTGTACTGCCGTAGCATGTAAGGCTCATATGAAAGTTGACTGATTTTAAAGGTAACCCACACAGTTAACGAAATCCTGAATGAAGTTGTACCCACGTCAGGTTCCTGATAACACTGAAGAATCACTTGAGCATTGCTTTTATAGTTACCAGATGTCATCAGTTACCTTTGGGGCTCTGTGTGTGAGTATACTGAATTATATCGCAAAGTTGCAGCTTTCTAGTTCAGTCTTATGAAAAGGTGATTTCTATTAAAGGCAAGGTTTTTTAAATGTTAGCTTGTGTTGCAAATGTTAACGTGGCTCTCCTTCTAAGTTCATGAAGCCACACTGGGGAATGCAAATTTGAGACACAAGCACACAGTGACTGTGGAGGTTGCCAAGGCAGTTGGGGAGTGAGAGCAGAGACAGGAGGTGCTCTGCAAGTGGGGATCTAAAGAAGGGATAACATGAAATTAAAATAGACCCAAATGCAAAATGCTGTAAAAGCAATGAAATGAATGAAAGTTGCAAATCTGTGTCTGTATGCATTATTCCTCACAAATTCTGTCACCGTGGTGACTGTAATAACCACTCTATAAAACAATAATTACTATTCAAATAGCACCAATAAATGAAATCCTAACGTAGTCAACCTTTTCAGAACACATGCAATGAGGCTATGAGCTTTTACAGTTAAAGACATGAACACAGAAGGCCAAAGGGGAGAGAGCATGGCCACACACTGAACTGGTTTCATACCAGTGAATAGGTCACTTGGGCTGTGACATGACCAGTGCCCTAAATGACATCTTTCAGCAGGCTTGAAAGAATGGCTTCCAGTTTTTTCTACCTCATAAAGATAGGAAAGCACAAACCATCAAACTACGTATAATTTGTAAGTACATTATCATACATGAAAAAAAACCAAACAAATGAACAGGGCAGATCTTGGTATGATCGCTTTAAAGCACGGCAACTGTGGAACAGTTGGTCTTGAAAGATTTTACAGAGCATAAAAGCATAGAGGAAATAATGAATGCAGAAAAAATGACTTAAACGATACCTCCCCCTAAACCCAAATATTGTTATGCAAGTGTTTCTGACTTGAAAACAGAGTGAAATTCCTCAGTGAGAGACACGTGCAATTTTTTGTACTGACAGTGGTAACAGGTTCTGGTTCTGTGCTGTATCTATTCCCACACCGAGGTGTCTGTATATACTCTCAGTGGTACACACACAGCCATTTGGGAATTCTTGCCCTAGGCAGTGCCAAAAAATGCATATGCAGGGCTGTGTTTTGCAAAAATTTCACTGATAGATTTTGCTGTAACTGCAAAAATGGAGATGATGATCAAGATTTTTTTACCTTGGCTGCTCCTTTTCCAGTCAAAAATGGCCTCCCCTTAAAACACAATTAGTCATTGATCATAAAATTACTAAATTTTATTTAATGAACTTATTGCTCTTCTTTGTGTGCTTGTTTGGTCTGCAGGCTACGTAGTTTTAATTGTCTGCAATATGCCTGGCTCACAGCAGAAATGCCTGTCAAACACAGGCATAGGAAAGGGCACTGGGCAGCCACACAGCCCAGGGAATGCCTTGCCTTCTCCAGAGATGTGTCTCACCTCTTCTAGGAGTGAAGGATTATTCCTCGTAGGCATACAACTGGGCTGCTGCCGAGTACTCCCCGCGCTAGCTCATCTGGCAGTCACAGATCCAGCTAACTGACATTCCCTAAGTGCTCCTTTCATTTTCCGATCCCTTTAGCACTGTAAAATGCAGTCTTGTTTAAACTGCAGCCTTAAATTGTAACAGCTACAGCACCTACTGCTGCGTTTGTACAGGTGAGGGGAATGACAAAGAGGGGTCTGTGGAAGCAACGATTTCTGAAGGGTTTCAGTCTTTGCCGGTTACTCAGGAGTTACCTCGGGGATGGCCTGATTAGCAAGTTAAGCGATTTGTTGAACACTGCCAAGTTTTTCTGTTTGTGAACTAACTGGACTTAGTTTTCTCTGGTAAATCTACCCAGCATACTCTTCAAATAATTTTTATAAAACCCGATGTGTCTAAGTTATTTGCAAATTGCTCAGTTTAATAATTCATACTATAAGATTCTTCACTGAAACATTTTTTACTGTAGAATGAAACAGATGATAAAGAATTATGAACATCAAATTGCCTTTCACACACATCTCAGCCATCTTTATGATGAACAGCCTCTATCCCAACATTGAGTACAAGTAACAACCCATCCTACAAATCTTTGTACAACTAATGCCCTCTGTCCTGGAAAATACTGAGATTTCATATAAAGGTCTGTGTCATCTCCTTCAACACATTTTCCTGTTTTTTTAACTCAAGCATCCAGACTGAGGTGTTCAAATCCAGGGACCTTAGGTTCAATTTTTGGAAATCACTGAATTAGTGATGCTGTTATCTCAACAGAGAGGAAAAAAACCCCAAACACCAAAAAACAACACAAAAACAAGGAATCATAAACTATCTGACCAGCCCTCCTTTTTCTGTAACAATTTAACCATCTCCAGGTCAAAATAATCAACGCATCTTCGTTCATGGACTTCTCTGATATTGTGTTGTCTTTCTTATTGGAAATTCCCAATATCAGCTCTCCCAATCCTCATCTCTGAAGTAATACACTGTTTGCTTTGAAAGTATTTGGCAGGTACAGGATATAAAAGTGAGCGACGTTTCAGAAATTATTAAAACTTCTGGTTCAGCGGAACCAACCTGCAACTGCTATAATGGGATTCACTGGCAATCTCAAGCTTTCTGTCTGTATGAGTGCCTGTTTTCTTAAGGTAGCCTTGTATCTGGCACTGCTGCTGAGACTGACTGATGTAAAATTCATGCAAGAATGGAAGGCACCTAATAGCTGACTGCATCTCTACAGACTGCGGGGAAAAAAAGATGGTTGTGAGGGGGTAAAGGAAAGCCATCTTTATAACCATAAATGGGTATGTGGGCAAAAATCCTAGGATATTGAGACACATCAAGTAGAAACATTCCACAGTGCAATGAGTCAAAGGAAAATCACATGCAGGAGGAAAAGATGTCCCCACACAGTCCCATTGGCTATTTTACCATGTTGCCAAACCCAAGTAACTCCAAAGCTGCCCACACAACTGCTTGCCAAAGAAACCAGATGCAGTCAGTGGAAAAACATCTTCCAAAGTTTGATGTTTGAGTCTTGGGAGTGCCATCTATGCAGGAAGGCAAGAAGAGATGAGTGGTGCAATATAGTGTTCTGAAATAAATCAGAGCCCAACCACTGCAGTTTATAAAATTTCCACTAAAGAAGAGTGAAATATGACCATTTACAAAATTATTTCCTCCAAATAATAATGATGTACAAACAGAACAGTTAACAATAAATTAAGACTTTTGTAGGTCTAGATTTACCAGTGTAGAGAAGCAAGGGACACGTATCACTAAGGGCATATCGGAATGCAATTTCTGTCTGGAAAACCAGAAGCAAACAGTTTAATTTAAAGCAACTGTGCTTTCTTAATCCTGGGCCTAACACACGCTAATCTAGTTCCTGAAGCAAATGACATAATTTCTTGCCTATTGCCCAGTAGAATACAATGGCTGTACTTGACTGCAGCTCCCATTTTAGAGTCTATTATTTCCCTTTCTATATGATGCACTGAGTGAGAACTGAGAATGTGACATGGATCCCTATCCTTGCTTCTCCTTAGATTTCTGTCTAAATGTAATTATTTATCCATAAAAACGTGGTCATAAAATCCTAGTGTACACAGGCAAAGGCTTCACAAAAAAGACACCAGTTTCTCAAAAATACTTGCAGTTTATAAGTGTCTGGTGTCTCAAACCACTGATAGGATTCTACAAACGGTTAAAAAAAAAGTGGGAAAAAATCCTACGCCACATCTTGTTTATTATTCACAGCAGACTGAGATTCTTCTCCTAGCTGAGCTTTTTCTTTCTCAATAATACAACCTAGAGTGCCTCTCTGGTTTTGGCAGTGTCTCCTTATTTTTGAAGACTTACCTTTGCAATTACATAAAGGGCTTAACAAGGACACGCATTAGCAATTTAAAATAGAGAACTGCAGTTGAAATATATTTTTAGAAAAATCAGCTGAACAATGGAGCTTGTACATTTGTTTCAAGATTAGGATTGCTGAACGATTAAAATTATTTCCAGAACCCTGGGAAATGTGTCCTGTATTACAAGCTCTTTCACAGTCCCTGGGAAACATAAAGAAAGGATCCTTAGCTGTAGCTTGTGTCAGTTGCCAAAATTACAGTGTGCCTGGTTAGCCAAAGTTTTGTAGAAGCAGTTATTCACTAATATTAAACATTACACCCTTTTTTCTTGGATATCTGACCTGTTCACCTTCTGCCAAGAATTCAGACTAAATGTCTGCTACCCAAAATTATTTCAGTATGGGCCAAATAATGTTTTTGGCAGGTTTTTTTTTTTTCCTTTTCATGCAGGAAAATACGTTGGAAAAGATTAATACAACTTGGAAATGATCTTTTGATGAGCGGTACTTGGCACTCACTGTTTAAGCCTTTCTGAGGGCTGCAAATTAACAACAAGAGAAATAAGATACAGACAGAAAACAGAACACGAGCAATGGAAAGAGGAACTCAAAATCTTTTGAAAACAAGGTCTGAAATAATCCCCTTTTCATTCACTTTGTGTAAATTGGACTGACAATTGTGAATAAATGTCAACACAGATCTAGCAATTTAAGGCAACTATGGGCAAGGTTTGAAATAACTTAAAAAGGTCACGGCAAGAAAAGAAAAAAAAATAAAAATCTTTTCCTTCCAACTCAATGGGATGCCGTTATCTTTTACTGCTGTCTGCGCAACGAAACATCCCAAAAGACATGCATTGTTTTACGGATCACGTTTATAGAAGAGGCTTTCACAGTTATAGATACTTCACGATTTATTGACGTAAGCTATGTTCTTCTATCGGGTCTAATAATACACCTATAAGCGATGGCAAGTAGGACACCACTGCTGACACTCAGTGGGCATTCAGGAACTTCAGCACCAGGATGGTTTCTGCTGAGGGTGACTACAGAGTCCTAATGCAGCTACGTTGCTTAGGGGCGAGGAAGGGTGATATGCAACGGCATAGCACATAGCTGTGCAGGCAGAAAGCCTCCAGCGTGCTGGTTATCAGCAGAACTGCAAAGCTGAAAGATACAGCTTCTGTCCCTGGGCCTGGAGAAGCCTAAGGAAAAGCAGCACGCTGACAAATGTGCTGCACTTCGCTGGCTTTACTAGCAAAGCCATCTCGACCTAGAGATACCTGCCTTCCACCCAACATCTTATTTTCTTAATACCCCGTAATACTGCAGTTATGCAAGCTTTAAAAAAGCAGGACATGCAGTGATCAGCACAAAAATCTGTCTGATGGCATACATTTTCAAAGGTCTAATTTTTTATGTTTGTGTAACTTGAAAATCACCATGTTTGCTCAGTGTCTGAGAGCCAACACTGTATGGCAACCTTCAGGTCAAATTAAAATTAAAATAGCCAAGTTTAGAAAACTGTGAAGAGACGTAGAAGGAAATACGAAGTAAGCAGGGTTTTGCAAATGGCAAAAGAACAAGATACTCAGTGTATTTTTTTCCTTTACAGGAACTTAGAAAATTCTGCACCAGGTATTGCTTTTCTTACATGGCATTTATATTGCTGTTGTTATGCAATAGGGGTAGAAGACACAGAGAAAAAAGAACATCTTGAAATGCACTGCACAACACTCGAAACTATTGTTTATACAAATGTACCTAAAGTAGGTATCTGATCACCAAACTCTTAAGTCTGTGCATATAAATGCGCATGAAAATGTCTCTCACACAGCTTATTAAATTCTTTTGAAAATATAACCAGAACAAAGTATGACAAAAGCAATAACTTCTTTAGCTGTAAAAATATTTTTTCCTCTCCACTAAAAAGATTTTGGGATTTTGGGAAGCTGACCATCAAATACTGCCAGTACTTATTCACAGCTCTACGAAAAAGAGTGCACATGTGGTTTTGACTCACACAGATTCTGCTGGCTTAGAAACCAATTCGCTTATCTTTAAAGGAAGCTGGTAAAAGTATTTACCTTTAACCTACTAGCGTCATCCTTCCTGAGATCTATAGATCTGGTAAGTTTAAAAAAACAATGTTTTTGGAATTACAGCCCCATAAAACTTATTGTCTTCTAATGCTGACCCTGATTTTCTTAAAATGTACTTAGTATTTGCGAACAGAGTAAAAGATTACTAGCAGAGAAAGAAACTGTGCATAATAATATAGTTCTTGTTTGAGAAATGGATTTGTCTTTTCAGCAGTCATCCATCCTTCAACTATGAAGTGTAATTTCAAATTCAGAGTCAGTCTCACTGTTTCTGGAATCATACTGTCACTTCTTTCCTCATTTAGAAGAAATACAGAAAGTAGGGGAGAGATTGGGGAAAAAAAAAAAAAAAGCAGCAGCAGTTTATTTAAACCCCTTACATGTCCTTTTGATAGTACACTATTTTTACTACACATGTATTATGCTGGGGGGGGAGTTATATATATATATATATATACACATCAAGTTGCACTATATGCAATCTATGTAGTTACAGATAGTTTCTCATTAGATAGGAATGTTCATTCTGGGGTGACTTTTAGAAAACACTTTTATTTAAACCAAAAAGCTTTTTTTTGTCAAATTTCTCAAGTGTTCTTATCCAATAGTCACTTTAACACATACTCCGCTCCCAGAACATCACCATGGCTTTATTTATCTCAAATAATTCATGAAACGTCACAAATGTTGGTTCTATGTCCTATTTCCAGAATATCAGAGATTTGGATCATAGCTTAAGTCATTTTGTTTTAACTGAGTAGGCTGGCCCTAAAGAGGATAACCCATCACATAAATAGGGCTCCATGCTTACAGATCAGATCTGTGCTAAACCATGAGAATTAAAAATGGAGTTTGTGTTGCTCCAAAGCCTCACTATCATACAGCTGAAAGGTCAATGAATCCCTGCCTTCAGTCTTAACATGAGTTCCCGAATAACACAGTTAGCATCTCGTTCACACTGCATTTAGGGATACATATTCACCTACAAATTCATAAACAGTACTTTGAAATAATAGAAAAAGAATGTTAAATAATGTCCCGACACACCGGTAGTCTTTCCTCAGAGGATTTCAGTATATTTTAGGACTATAACTGTTTTATATCTGCTGTGACGTACTGTACATACTATTAACTTTGCTTTGAAACAGGAAAATTAAGCCAAAATACTTTAATGCCAGGTTAAAAACTCCATTTTTAAAAAGTATTTCCTTAAAAAAAGTATTATTTTATTTACTCAGGAATACCTATTCAGCACCCAGTTACACTATCTCTGCAAAGAGAAGCTAAGCAAATACACAAAAATCTTTTTATCAGTGTAGCTGAGTTTGGTCTGTGAACTAGAGTTACTCTATACTGCAGGCAGAATACATGCGGCCCACACATATGCAAATGCATGTATGTCTGTAGATGCACGTATGTCTACACGTATGTAGACACAAAAACTGCACCCATATATTGTTACTGAAACAACACTAAAATGCGTGGTTTATCTTTGTCTGGCAGGATCTCATTTCAAGGATGCATTTTTCCCTCAGTGAATAAAAGGTCTCCATCCTTACTATAACAGCATAGTTACGTACAGACCTTCCAGAGCATTCCAGTGACTATCATGTTTAGCAGCACCTTTACATGTAGGTTCTTTACAAGATCTTTGAGGCTCCCAAGTGTTGAGCAGGAAGCTGGACTAGTTGAACGTGAGCCAGCAATGTGCCCTTGCAGCAAGGAAAGATGTAAGAATCCTGAGCTGTGCTATGAAAAGCATTGCCAGCAGGTCAATGGAGGGTATCCTTGCCCTCTACTCAACGCTGGTGAGACATGCCTGGAATACTGTGTCCAGTTCAGGGCTCCCCAGCACAAGAGAGATATACAAGAGGGACATATCAGAGAGAGTTCAGTGATAAGACCACAAACATGATCCATGGACTGGAGCATCTGGTATACAAAGGAGAGGCTGAGTTGGGATTGCCCAGCCTGGAGAAGGCTCGCAGGGGACCTTATTCATGTGCAGCAATACCTGAGGTGGGGTGCAAAAAGGACAGAACTCTGCTCTTCACAGTGGTGCTCAGTGACAGGACAAGAGGCAATGGGCACAAACTGAAACACACATGAAATACCACTGAAACAAAATAAAACACTTTTTTACTGTCAGGGTAATCGAATATTGGAACAGGCTACCCAAGGAGGTTGTGGAATCTCCATCCTTCAGAGATACTCAAAACCCAACTAGACACAGCCCTGGGCAACCTGCTCCGGCTGAACCTGCTGTGAGCAGGAGAGTTGGACTAGATGATCTCCAGAGGTCCCCGACAACCTGAACTACCTCTGATTCTGTCATCTCCTGAGATACCACCCGTTTTGAACCCTCCTATGATCTTAATGAACCAAACTGGAAGAAAGGAAAAGAAATTGGAAAAAGGCAAAAGAAAAATCATTATCCACTGACTCTACCATCAGTGCACACTATTGTTTTTAGCATCGCACTGGACAAGTACCTTTATTGATTGAGTGATTCATTCTTCTAGGTGTAGCTTTTAATAATTTAAGGAAAACCCATGCACTGTACATTCCCCTTCTACCCAGCAGCAGCATTCCTATGCAAAGGAAGCAGCTAGCTTTGAAGCAAATTTAGTTTACCTATATATGCCAATATTTTATGCTATGCTTAATCTGAATTATTTTCCACATGCACATCTCTCATCTGTGACTCAAGAACTCTGTGCCATACACAATGGCTCAAAAAACCCTAAATGTACCTCACATGCAGGAAAACTATGGACTCAGAGAAAAATCACACAGGCTTATGTAAGTAAAGACTGTTTCATAAGGCACAAGTTCAGTGATCTTCAGCCATTCCCTACTGCCTGAGAACTTACCCAATCAGACAGTGATAGCTACACTTTATATACAAATTCTTTGTTAAAAAAGAGAATGAGTCATAAAGAAGGTATTTTCCTTCAAATGTTGTTTCCTGCTTTTCAAAAAATTGTAAATGGCATTGGAAAAATTGTAATTTAGTACTACTCCAACTATTAGCATCTAGTTGGATAACATCACAATGATGAAATCCCATGAGCTTCAGAATATCTGTATTTTGGATTCTCTCATAATTTCCAAAGGCAGAATGAGAGTAAGATGCCCTGGATGTGGTTAAGGGGAAAGGCCCATGTTTGCACATGCCTAACTATACAAATGATTTTGTGCTGTGATTCATAGCAACACTTCCTACTCTATGTGTCCTTGAGCCTATGCTTAAATCTTGAGAGTAAAACCTTATCTTTTAGGAAAACCATGAAACAAAAAGACCAACATACCGCTATTATCCTGAATCTACAGAAGGGAAATGACTATGTCATTAGCTGCCTTAATTTTTATGGTTGGGAAGAAAAAAAATGACAATTCTAAAGTTTAATGGTAAATCGTTGCAAGTCAGCAGCTAAAAATTTCATTGACATCTTTTTAGCAAAAGCGTCCAGCTAGTGTTTTTATTGCCTTGGACATGGTACAGATTGCACACTGAGGAATAGTTTATCAAGTGTATGTCATAAAACATGGAAAAATTCAAACTGAGCAGTAAAAGTATGAGCAAAACTGGAAACTCTTACACATCCTAAACTCTAACAAGTCATTGCGAGACATCCACTACAAAAAATGCCCTACTAGAGCAGTATAAGCCATAGACAGCTGGGGACCTATTTTCAGATAAAGATTCTATACTGCACCATGCAAGTAAGTGCTAGAAAAGCAACACAATTACATCAATCAATGCATCAAAAATACCAAATCAGAAAAACCGTCAATAACTGTATTGACATGTTGGGCTGGGTAGGGAAGGTAATCTATTGTAGCGTTTGGACCTATGACAGGATTTGTCACTCACAACAGATGGCAGCACATTTTAGATTAAAAGGTATGTGAAAGATTTGATTTCCCTTGGTTTTGCCCCTCCTCACAAGACCTCAGCCCCCTGTTTCTTCAATTTTCCTTTCAGTCCTTATTACTCCCACTGCATTGTACTGCTCTCACCTTCATTCCAAAAGACAAATAATTATCTGTTTCTCTTCTGGGCAGACAAAGCAGAAGGGGAAAACTCTATATTCTGAATTATACATGGTGTTTTAGAAACACAGCTCTTCACTCTGAAGAAAACCAATAGAAGGACTGTGTCAGTAGTGAAGATGGCTGCTAGCAAAAGCATGCTTCTCAGGAGTTTGAAAAGGTGAAAAGCTGAATCAACTGTGGCTTCTCTGGTATAGCTCATTTCACTTCTGTCAATTCACCTGCTTTGTTGGTATAACCACAGGAATATTTCATGTGCTCCTATCTCCACACTGGTAGTATTTTCAGTGTAGACATAACCTAAGCTTGATTTTAGTAACTGAGGCCAACATTTTCACTTAAAGGTAGTCTTTGAATGACACCTATAAATAAATATAACCTCACTATTAAAAGTTTGATTCCTGAGATGAACAATGCTTGGAAATACCCTGGACTTTTAAGAATCAGACCACCTCAAACTGTGCACCAAAAAGCTCATTTTAAAAAAGGAACAAACTGAACATTGCAGGACTTGACTTTTGGATAGGAAGTAACAATCTTAAACTGAAATTAAACACTCAATTTCTTTGTAACTCAAGAGAGGCATTCATGGTCCTAGAGTCGAAGTGACAGCACCTAGCCAACTTAGCAATGGAACTCCTACACCATCATCTCATGGAGCCTAAATGGAAATTATGTCTTGTCTGCTTTGTTTTTCTGGGCATAGGTAAGCCCTGAGACAGTCACCTATGTGAAAAGGCAATTATCTACTTACTTATTTTAATACAGCTAAGCAATTAAAGCCTTAACTTGTCCAAGTCCTGTCTTGTACTGGAGGGATTTGACTGCACTGTCCCTGGACCAGCATCTTCTCCAGACTGCTTCTGCAGCAGTAGGCAACTCAAAGCAGACTCCCTGGCCGTATTTTTTTCTGTTAAGCCACATGATCAGTCAGTATAACTCTTCAAGTGTCACAATTTACCATTTCATTCCATCTGCAAATGTAATTGAGAATCATTTTATATTTCCTTCCAGGTAACTGATAAAGTGATTGAGCAGTGTTATGCCAGGAACAGATACCTGCAAGTTCCCACTAAAAAAAACCTTTGAGATGAATATTCCCCACCCCTAATCACTTTTTAAGATGTTGCTGTTAGCCTGTCTTTAATCCATTTGGTAACCCTGGATTAACACCGATTTTACACATTGTTACTTCATTTTGGTTTTAATTACAGTGTCAACAAGACAAAGTAAAATGTATTAAAGTAGTCTAAGTGTATTATTGTCAGCACATCTATCTCTGTCAACTTCATTTGCCATCTTGGCAAAAGTGTATCAAGTTTGTTCAACAAGATGTATCTACAAAAACTTGCTGGCTGGCATTAGGCATGATGTCACCTCTTCATTATTTGTTGGAGGTATCTAGTTTCAACCTTCCAATGATTTTGCTTGACCTACAGTTACCTGGATCATCTTGTTTAACCTTTAAAAATTCTGACACAACATTTGCTTTTTCCAGTTCACTGGAACTCCCTGAGGTAGGCCAAGATTTGTTAAAAAGCAACATAATGGTTTAGACAGTTCAACTCTATTAATACTCTCCCGTGCAAGTTTTCTAGTCCGACAGAGAATTCAGGAGGAAATACAATTACTGAATTTCATTTCTAACTTCAGTTTAGAAGAGCTGAACTTCTACTACAATGATCTGACAGCATTTTCATAATCAAGTGTAAAGCATTCATCAGTATCTTTGCTATAATGTTTCAAATCTTAAGTGCTTTTGTGCCTTGCAGTCACAAAACACTTGAAATACTATAGGGACTGTTTGCTTTTCATATCATTGTTTCGCCATACGTATTTCCTTTTGCAATTTCTCTCTTCCTCCCACCATTTGCCTACATTTTATAGGAAAGCCTGACAGTTTTACAGGATATAAGATTCAAGGACAGATACCTGAAAACAAAACAAAAAATAATTAAAAAATTGGAACCTTTGTATGGGCTTGTAAACGACTTTTATGGCTCTGTTTGATACAATTTTAGAAGCATTGGGTTCAGCTAATGTTAATAAATAATCAATGTAATAACCTTGTTTTCGGCAAACTCCTTAAACTGCAGGGGTTTGAATTTAAACTGCATTTAAACACCAGCCCTCTAAATTTGGAGTGTGTTATTTCTGAAGCTATTGATTAAACACCTTTCATCTGCTGTGGCATCTTACGGCATTTATACCATCAGGTGGAAAGGCAAGATGCTGTATAAAAATTTCTGCCTTGTTACCCTACTTTATCTGAAAATGCAGATATAAAAATTTCTTTGGAAAAAAAACAATTACACTATGAAAGAAGATTAAAATTAAATGTAAGAAGCTTTTAATATTGATTAGTGGATTCATCATTACTTATAGCTTATGGAATTACCAGCAAACTGTCAGGTATATCTACTAAAACAATACCTAGCATCTAGATTTCAATATGCTCAATTTGAAGCAAATTTGAAAATGTCTTCAAATATTTAACTCCAACTTCTACTCTCTTACATGGGTAAAATACATCAGAATAGTGAAAATACAATGTTTTTGTGAAGATTTTTAGTACGTGTGGATTAAGTAAGAAAAACACAAAAAGGTAGGAGCAGCACAGCTTGCAATTAATACGAAAATCTGTATGTAATGCTCTCCCAAAATTGGCAAAATTGCTTGCTTGCTTGTGGGAGACAGATTACCTCGAAGAACTTTTTCCTGACACTTGGCTGATACCACCATTCTCGACCAGCTTTGTAAAGCCTCCTTCTGAATCATGACACAACACTAACCAACTGATCTAACAAGAGGAATAAAAAAAGCTGGTTTTTCACATGAGGAAAAGTCACTGTCTTAATATGCTGTTACGTAGAATCTCCTACAACACAAATACAACAACGTAAAACAATTTCAGAATTCTTTAGGCTTTGATTATATCCATCTGCACACTGGTCCAATGCTCAAAAATCCTTTCCAGTGTGGTACCCAGTAGCTTATTTTTATGAATAAACTTTGGCTTAAATTTTGCTTCTGTTTCTATCTTTCTTTTATCTGACTGCATGCCAGAAATAGACTATTTTTTTGTAAGCTGTGAGAAAACAGCTAATAACACAGAATCACGGAATGGTAAGGGTGGGAAGGGAACTGTGGAGATCACCTACTCCAACCCTCCTGCCAAAGCAGGTTCACCTGCACAGGAATGTGTCCAGATGGGTTTTGAAAGTCTCCAGAAGAAGGAGACTCCACCACCTCTCTGGGCAGCCTGTTCATGTGCTCAGACACCCTTGCAGTAAAGAAGTTTCTCCTTGTTTAAGTGGAACTTCCTGTGTCCTATTTGTGGTCGAGATGTGGTCTCACTAGGGTAGAGCACAGAGGGAGAAGAACCTCCCTCTACCTGCTAGTCACACTCTTCTTATTGCACCCTGGGATACCATTGGCCTTCTTGGCCACAAAAACACACTGCTGGCTCATGATTAACTTGTTGTCCACCACGACTCCAAGGTCCTTTTCTGAGGAGCTGCTTTCCAGCAGGTCAAACCCTAACCTGTACTGGTGCATGCGGTTATTCCTCCAGAGGCACTACACTTGCACTTGCTGAACTTCATTTGGTTCCCCTCTACCAAACTCTCCAGCCTGTCTAGGTCTCGCTGGATGGCAGCACAGACTTCCTGGTGTGACAGCCACTCCTCCCAGTTTTGTATCATCAGCAAAATTGCTGAAGGTATGCTCTGTCCCTTCATGCATGTCACTTATGTTGAACAAGACTGAACCCAGTACGGAGCCCTGGGGAACACTGCTAGCTACAGGCCTCCAACTCAGCCCTGCACTGCTGAGTCACCAGGCCACTGAGTCACTGTGGTGCAACACAGGCGGCAACCGAACTCCCAAAGAACTGTTTTAAAAGACCAAATTGTGAAAAACTATTAAAAATCTTCTTCTCCATTTCAGTGGAGATTCCTTGCATAGGGATTTTAGTTCCTGGGACTGAAATAGTCTTGGAAGTAGAAGAAATAAATCAAAGCAATGTATATGATGAATGCCAGTTACAATGACCAACAGAAGCAGGCTAACCCAGTATCTTCTACCAGCTGGGATTTTGGTCACCTGTCCAAGACATGTCTCAAGTCCGGAGGACTTATTCTAAAACTAGTTTCAAGTCTTCTAACAGGAAGACATGTACTTTTCACAGGTATTTTTTGTTTCTTTAGTCAGTTCTACTTTTACCAATTCAGAACATAGGACCAGTACCAAGTAAACTGGGATCCTGGCTAGAAATCCCTTTTTAATATTTCTCACCTCCCCTATCGTCTTTGCACTAACAGAACATTTTCCATTAGTGAAGAAAAATTCTACGTCTTTCAGTCAAAGAGTGGAATCAAGACTGCTAAAACAATATAGACCCTAAATTTAAGTTTCAATTCTTTTTCCTGAAAGAAAGATGAAGCTTTTCTTCTAAAAAGAAAAGCCCTGTAAAGACATTATTTTCCGATATGAAAACAGATAGAAGTGAGAGTAAGACAGAGCCACACTGACATTTGTGCAGCTCAGTTTACATACATAATTACCCTAATGAAATTCTAAAACATCAGACGCTTGCACTCAGATTTCCATTTACAGCCAATATAAAAGCAATTTAGACAATCCCTCTTTACTTAATGAGTATCTCACTGAACTATTTCAAGTAGCTAAAAAAAAAAAAAGAAATCCATGTGCTTTGTGCCTGTGCTGCCACAAATGACTTTGACTGAGATGATATAACTCTACAAAAATGTTTGTCAACATAATGTTATTTATTTCCTTGTTTTGCCTAAGTGCAATGATTACTTTGTACCTGGCATGTGTTTGCACTTTTATTAAGTTCAAGACCATGATTTCAAAGAAATGTGGGTTTGTGCAAGAAATGTTTAGTCTATCCGTCTGAAACACTCAACGCAACATTCCTAACGCAACACCATGTGAAAAACGCCCGTTTTCCCATTTCATCTATGACCTGAAGTTGTGAGGAAAGACAGGAAATTTACCCGATTCCTGGAGATAGCGATACACCAAGAAATTCACTTCGTCACTGGTTATGCTCATCTTAGCCCAACCTCAATATGATGAGGTTTACGAGAAGTGTGATCCACGCTCTGTTCAAAGGGAAAGAAAAGAACAGGTTTTGTTTTATCTTGATTTATGATGAAATTTGTTATCAAAACAGAGGTGGGAATTGTTAAGGTATTTAAAGACCTCATATAGTTATTAGAGCTCTTACATCCCAACGTGAGGCACCCATTAAATATTGCGAATCAAGTACTCAAGCTGTACTATACCTTTTATTTTAATTAAAGAGCAGTATTTAATACACATATGAGAGCATCAGAGGGAGCATTTTACATCTTGGAAGACTTTGAAAATGTCAACTCTTCTATTTCTGTGGCTTTACTACAAGTTCTTCAGACACTCCTTTTTACTGTGAGCATTTTCTTTTCAGAACTGCTGGCAATTACAGTCAAGTATAACACACCGAATTATAACCTTTTTGCAGCCCCAAATCTGTAATCTAGTTTTCTGTCCATTTGTTCATCCACTGAAAAGACAGATTCTTTCCTTACAAAACCATATGAATGTAAAAACGTAGTGAACTTTAATAAAGTTACCATAAAAAAGACATAAATCTAAATTTAAGATTAGATGACCAATTTTATTGCTGGGGTGGGGGAAGAGAGAGGAGGGAAAAAAAAAGAGAAAGAATGCATATACTTTGTGCCAACAAGGAATACAAATATCCTGGCATTATATAAAGTTATAATGTCTCTGCTGATTAATGGTGTGCAAGACTTAAACTTCAATTATTCACTTAAGTAATCGCAACCTTTAGGATGACAATTTTGCATTGCTATTTTGGGCATATACTCTGATAATAAAAACACTGGTTTTACATGATAAATTTGTTTTGAGCATTTTCCATGAAATCTCGATGACTCATTTTCTGTTTGGGAATCTGACTTAAGTAGTTTGGCTTTAAAAGCCACAAGTACTCCTCAGACATAAACTTTGCAACTCTGTCAGACACACCATACCTATAACTAATCACGTAAAGGTTTGGATACAGAAGCACACACACTATGCTTGCGTTGTGTACTACAAATGAAAGACCGTAGGCGTGTGCTGTTGGTTTCAATTTCCCGTATGTCTCTTCTTGGCAAGCGGAAAGGTCTTTGTTCATCGAAAACCTCTTCAGTAATTCCTGTTGCCTAAAGCAGCACCTGCTACTGCAGGCAATGCTGATCGACTACAAGTTTCCCCTGCTGGTGATTTAAACCAGCAGGTCACTCATGACTGTAACAGATGTCTCTGCATATTTATGTAAATGGAGGTCTTTCGAACCCCGGTAAGCCTTTTATTCTCCTGGGCTGCTATATTTCATCAATGGCTCGGGTGATGGTTTTCCACAAGAAACCATAGCTTGCTAATCTGGGAGACATCTTCCTCAGGTATTTGAGACTTTATTATTACTGTCTGTGCTTCACAGAGAGCAAGAAGAAACAAAATACTGAAACTTCTGCAGTCTGGGTAAGGAATATTTCATCTGCTTTGGAAAGGATGATCACCTTCTGCTAAGAATCTGGCCGAGGACAACATCAGCTGTGTCCAGCTTCCAGTCCTGTCACACATGCCACGTATCACCCTAGGAAGCCATTCGGTCTCTTTTCTCCTTGATCCCTCATCTGTAAAAAGGGCTCAGATTTCTCTGCCATAGGATCAGGAGAGTGGAAGCACTGGTGTCTGTAAGGGTTTTAGTTTCCAAGGTTGGTGACTACAGGCAGTGACAGCACCACTTTCAGTATAACTTTATATATACTTCTTCCAGATAAGCAGACTTGGTTCTGAATAATTAATAAATCCCTGTGCCCCTTTTTGCATGATCATCACAATACAACGAAGAGCAAGACATTCATGACAACAGTTAAGGTCATCTTCACCCCTGAGTACTTACAATACATCCATATCATTGCTACGGCCACAGTAACAATAAATCAAGACATTTTGATAGCTGTGGGTTTAAAAAAACACCCAACATAACACTTCCAAAAGCATTTTAAAAATAGCAGTTTCAGAATTTGGTGGTAGGAAAGTTGGTAAAGATGAAACCTCTTAAAAAAAATTCAGTTTCAGCAATGACGTACTTTGTGGTAAAATGAACTTTATTAAAAAAAAAAATAAATCAAGTAACTACAAATGCTGTTTCTGGATGCATCCTGCTAATTTAAGGCATTAACGTGGTATTTCCCACATACAGAGGGTTGCTTTGCAAAATGGAAGGAAAAGAAGGAGTGTTGTTTTTTGTTTGTTTTCCTAAAGATGACTTTTCTTATATGAATTAAAACCAGAGAAATAAGAAACCAGAGAAAACCATTTTGCCTGACTGCAAATTAAGCAGTCTGACAGCCCCAGAAAAACCTCCACAGCAGCCACCTTTGTATAAGAATCCCAAGCACACTGAGTAGCTGGATTTACAATGTATTTTCCCTGAAGTCAGTCAACAGGAATTACTTTGACATATGTGTCGGATCATATCTTTATACACATTGTTACCATGCCATAAATAATCAGATGATCCCCATTCGTACATTTAAGGTTTCTTCCCTCCCACAGATGCCAGTGCAGCAATCAGATACACAACTGTACAGCTTTTACCCATCCAAAGCGATGCACAGATCTTGGCTTTGACCCAGAGAAATCTATTCATTACAAATCTGGCTGAGTTATGAAAGACCATACTCCATTTCATTAACGCTGTTTTTGATTTCCTTCTTCTCCACAGATAAACACCCCAAATAAAAGAGGCTACAACAGACATCGTGGGGAAGAGAGGAATGTGCTTATCCTCTGTGTATCTCCAAGTCTGATTCATAAGGAACAAACATCTTGCCACCTCCTCAGTACATTTTTTTTTTAATGTAGAAATGCAAACTTCTGTAGAAAACTGCAGAAACCTATAGTTATCATTGTGACAGATTTACTTCTGCTAATTGATGGTCTCCTTTTGCTACTGGAGACCAGTATTACCTAGATTAATAGGTTTTCATAACAAATATATATAGCTTATATACAGCTTAAAAACAATACTGGTGTGCCTTTGGAGACATTTCACACTTAAACCAGGAATAACATCTTAATTCTTCACCATGTCAAGATTTACAAAATGCATTCAGACGTGTTTGAATTTTCTTTTACTTGAAACAGGTTTTCCTGCACCCTATTACACGTAAAAGAAAGTTCTATTTACTTCAACCTCACCTTAAAAATTTGCATTGTGATCCTGCAGATATTTGAGAACGTCCAAACATGTGAACTGAGAACATTAACACTTCCCAAAGTATAATGGATCTCTAACATTCAAACCCCACTGGTGGACAAATTGTCAAGGTGATTATAAAATTAAATATAAGGCTTATTTTAAATAAACACTCAACTCTCAGTTCTGTTGGGGTGGGTTTGCAGAAATGCTTCCCATACAGAGGTAAAAAGCTGGGTTATTAGCTCAGACATGCTACTGTTGTGCTTCTAGATCTGCTTGGCTTTTGCTGAGTTAAGTCGTCCAGCTGGAGCTGAGCTGGGTCCACCGAAGCTCATGCTGCAGCACACTCCACTGTGCTCTGGGCAACCAGGGCAGCTCATTTCCTGGAGTACACCAGCGGACCTGCTTTGTCTCTGTGCACCAACATAACCCTGTTCTCAAATTAAATCTTCCTGGAGCACTGGGAATCTTACTAATGGGCCATGCAAGTGGCTCTAGAGAAGGCAGCCTTGCGTGTAGCTATGGTTCAGCACAGCACTAGCCAGGTCGACTAAGAACAGTTTATTTACATCCCACTCAAGGATTGCTCTTCCCTCATCTGTTGTATTTTAGCACTGTTGACACTAAAAAAAAAAAAAAAAAAAAAAAAGCAGATCTCCCCTAAAAACCAAGGGGAAGTGAATTTTTTGACTTTGAAATAGCATCTAAAGACACAACTCGTCTGCCTCTCCTCTCAGTGATGCTCACAGAGTCCTCCAGGGCCATGTCCTGCCCTACAGGCTAACCCCGGGGCAGGGGATGGACAGGCTTTTGCAGGAAAGGAGTTTGCATTTGCTACTTGAAGCAGCATTGCCATCCACAGGGACTGGGAGTTACTAGTCAATCTTTCCCTCAGGAAGGCGGAAACAGGCCAGACATTTAGGGAAAACACCTAAACTAAAACCTAAACCCGAAACCTTGGCACTTCCCATTTCTGAATCTAGCCTGGCCGACAGAAATTCATCAGATGACTCGTCTGGCCCTCATCTTACCTCCTGAAGAAATCTGCAAACCCCAGTGTGCTTTAACTGAGTGCTGAGCAGTTGTCAGCTTCTTGGAGGATTTTTTTGGGGGTCATTACTGTGAAATAAATACCTTCCTCTCAAAAAAACCCTCAACCAATCTAAACTCACAAATTTTCATTTATCTTCTGCAGGGGTTGCACTATTTACCTACTTATTTGACAAGACTAAGCCAAAATGTCTTTTCCCAACCAAAGTTCTAATGACAACAACATTGTCATTAAAATGATGAGGGGGTGAGGAGAAACTGTGTATTTGCTCTGGGGACAAAAAGGGAAAAAATGAGAGGTTTCATAAAAATGAAAACATTTCAGAAAGTTCAAATATTTAATGTCATCTAATTGATGGCCTGCTGCATGGGAACCAGAGTGCCTGTGCTTGTGCTCCCATTTTCTTGTCCAAGATGTCTCTGGACATCAGGGTGCGCCTCTCAGGATCCACTACTCTCTCCCCATCTAGGAGAAGAGAATGTGAACATGAGAACTAAAAAAGACTCTAGGAAGGCACCGTGACAGCACAGCCAAATCAATGTTACTGGTTTGCATTTGCTCTGTAGTTTAATGAAAAACAACATTTCCCAAAGCCAGAAGCCACTTCTCAAAGAACGAGTCATTTAGGCAATCCCAGTATTTTCTGTTGAAAAATACTTTCATCAGAAACTTTCAATGAGCCCTGTGCTGCTTTATTTCTGGGCTGTGTCTTACCACAGAGACAGAACAGTCAGCAGCCAGCAGCCCATCCCCAAAGGCTAACGAGCTCTGCTTGGCTCGCACCATTGCATTTTTCAGTCTTGGCTTTTATCGCAGCTGCCTCTTCTTGAGAAGAAACTCCAGTATGCTTCTTTCCCAAAATGCCAAAACTGAACTTCTGGAGAGGAAAAGAGCACACTCGGCCCCCACCCTCTCACAGTCTTGCCTGCCATTTTATGGAGCTGGAGAGTAAAACATCTTTTCATTACACGCATCCCGACAAGGGAATGAGGCCACTGCATTCCTGCTGATTACAAGGTATGGAGCAAGCAGGATGGTTCTTTCCAAACTCCACCTATGGCAGTTACCAGTGAGCCCTGTTTAAAATGCAGATTGTGTATATGTGACTTCCAGACTCCTTGTAAGGCTTGAACTTGACACCTTGATTTAAAAAAAATAAACCTAAAATACAAACAATTTCCCCTTCTAGGGGTCACGCACTTCAGAAACCAAATCAAAACATGCTCACAGTGAGACCTAAAGCATATCCCCCTGGCCTTTCTTAATGAGGAGGCAAATAGTTACTATCCTCATTCTGTAAATGACCACTATAGGTCATATGCACTGTCTAATGACAAAAATGAGGCAATTCAAACCTCTGAGAGCTATTGTCCCAGGCTCTTTACAGATGCTCACAGATGTCCTTGCATCACTTACGTGGTTATTATTTTGAGGCTTTCTTCAGAAGCAAAGCAACAAATTAGGTGTTTTGAGGACAACAGAAGTGAGATTCTGCAGAACAGGGTAATCTTCAAGAATGGTTACTGCACTATAGGTGTCATCCGTCTCACTTAGAGCTCTGTCACCAATGTTTACAGTAGCTCAGTAAGGACAGGGACCTCAAGGAGAAAAGGCAATAGACTTGTCAGAAAACCTGCATTGCCAAATGTTATGGCTGGCTCTTCTTTTGTTTTTGTTTTTCAGTCTATTTATTTACACTGACCTTCAGCTGATTTTAAAAGACCACACCAAACCAAACCCAGGGAGCCGTGCCCGGCTCATCCCCATTCTCTCTGCCTATAAGACCACAGTCTGATGGGAAGTAACAACTGCATCTGTATCTGAGTTTCAGAAAAATGGCATGGATATAAAAAAGGTCTAGCTCAGATCCTGAAACTTCAGGGTATCTATCTCACACAATTAATCACTGAACTCAAACATAACAGAGTTCAAAATCTGGTGCCAAACAAAGAAAAGAAGGGGTAGAAGGAATGACAACTATAAACACATGGCAGGGATCAATGAACCTGCGATTCTGCCTTGAAGAAGTCACTCTTAATGAATCAAATGCTGTGTGGGCAAATCTGACAAAAATGGGGCTTTCATTTAAATAAAATGAAAACTTTGTTTGAGGTGAAGGTTGGTTTATTATGCAATACCTATAAAGATGTACTTTTGAACAGATGAATCTCTCTTTTTTGAAGTGTAACTGCTCCTACTGTATTTATCCTTTCAAAAACCTGCAGTAAATCATCAAAATAGCCATTTGGAGCCAAGCCCACATTTATTTACTTTTTAAAAGGGCAATGAGAGATATTCCACCAAGTGCTATATATTCTGAGTGCTATACAAATGTTTTTTCAATTAAACAACAATTTCTAGTGCTAAATAACTAACTGTCAACAAAAGACAACTCTTTCATCACCAAATTCCCAGCAAACTCTACTTTCTCTATCAAAGACACAGAACTGTGCATCAGCTCTTTCATATGTATAATCTCTTAATTTGATCAGGTTATTTTTCAGTTCTCAGCTGGTTTACTTAATTATATCAGCCTCCAGCATTTGAGTTCTAAGACTTGAAGTGGATCTTTTCCAACTCTCTTTGCTGCAGAGCAAAATGGGTTTTCCTGTATTGATCTTTCCTTTTGG
Source organism: Actenoides hombroni (assembly GCA_024336885.1). Taxonomy (NCBI): domain Eukaryota; kingdom Metazoa; phylum Chordata; class Aves; order Coraciiformes; family Alcedinidae; genus Actenoides; species Actenoides hombroni. The sequence continues at coordinate 13,214,604 of WUAM01000431.1, forward strand.
CACTTTGCTACAGGAAAAAAAAAAAGAAAGAAACCCAACCGCTCTTCCTAATTAGTGCAATTGTGTTATACCACTTTTATAATTTAATTCTAAGAACCTGTAAAAAGTTTTATTTTTAATAAACAAAAATATTGTTCACACTAGTATATTGTATGGAAAGCTCCTGGAAGCCAAAAATAAGACTGATGGGAGAATAAAGGTTGACAGTAGTCCCTGAAGTAGAACTTGCAAATGAAATGAAATTAATTGTTTAAAAAAAAAAAAAAAAAAGGAAAAAAAAAAAAAAAGGAAGGAATTACAGAGGCTTGAGAAACCAAACCACATTATTTTATTTCGTTTTAGAATCAAGACACCTCATCACTTTTGGAACAACTGAAGTCAATTGGGAATGTTGCCACTAAACAGAACCAGGATTTTCTTCCTTACATGAGCACAAAGCGGCAATTAGGACAAACTGGGGGACAATGGTATGTCTCCACCCATTCCAAACCAATTAGACCAAAATACATGATCGTCTGATTGTGCAGTGTCTGTCTACACACGCATTTCCATGTATGTAATACAACAAGAAACACGCTTTATTACAAGTAGTGCTACACGCTCAAAAACTTTAACAAAGATTGCAACTTCAAAAAGATGGCACAAGTGCTCTATCGATACTTGCTTTTCTTTAATTTTGGCAAGAGGAACGGTGTATTAATACTATCTCAAATGTAACATTTCACTCAATGTATCTGGATTTTTACTAAAACTTCAGCAAAACCAAAAGGAGCAAACATTACCATTTACATTTGTCATCTGCGCTTCACATTCACAAAGTACTGAGGTGAAAGGAATATGATGGGATGAGTTCCCACCAGAACTGGTTATACCAGTTTCATTTTCTTTCTTTGATCACAGATATGAGCAAAGTAACACAGCTGAACTTTTAAAAAGAACATCCCCCCAAACATTTAGAAAGCACAGTTTCAGCTCTTGACAATTTTTCTGACACCTAACAGTAAAGATCCACTAAAGCTTCAATGTGAGGTCTCTGAGTCCTAAGCTGGTCTGTAAGAATGGACATAGACACTCAGCTGTGAGACAGACCATGGTCTAGCAGATAAAACATTTGCCTTTGAGGTGACACCGTGCAGAAAAGGAGCTTCCAGAAATCTCCATAAGGCCCCAAGCCACCCACTGCACATGCAGTGGGAGTTAGCAGCCATGATGCCCATTTTAAATGAGGCAATGCCATAGTAAGGAACACAAGAGCAACTGGCCTGAAAAGACAAGTGAGAGTCAGTCTCAAGCCCTTGACTGAAAGATAAAATATCTGAATAAGGTTTTTTTTGAATATTACTGATTTTTATCCTGCAACTATGCTGTTTAAAATGGTGCAACTCTGGTAGCAGGATCCAAAATCCTGAGTTTTCCCAACACATCTGAGCACTTAACTAGGTTGCAGAATCGGGTTATGTCTTGCCTGTGTGCCTTAGTTTTGAAGGGTGAGACAAGGATAAAATGTCCGTGTGTGGCTTTTACCATGTTCCTTACATAAACTGCTTCCTATACCACCCCAGGGTAAATCCTCGTTTTAAAAGCCAGACTGGTTGCAATTGTATTAGTGCCCACTACAGTGGTAGGTACCTCCACTACCCAACACGTTACAGACAGGCATGTTGACGAAGCACTGCAAGCTCAGGGAAGCGATGCTCAGTGATGTAAGCGTAAAAGGATTTGACATCTTTTCACACCTGCAATCTTGTATTTCGTTCCTTTGTCACAAGCTGTGGTGTGCAGGAAATGCTCTCCAGGGAAGGAACAGCAACACAGCCAGCCACAGCAGTGACGCCATGCAGAAGGGCCTGTTTGTCCACATACCTTTAGGCTTGCATATTACCCCTCTCCCACAAACCCCAAACTTCCAGTAAAACCTGTGTTTCAATTCCATATACATAGGAATTTCATGCTATTTTAGAATCTTTCAGGATGATCTGATGCAGGTGCAGTTAGAGAAAGACTAAATGTGAAGGTGCTGTTGTCTGATAACACCTATAACTTGTGTGACAAAACCAATCAGTGGACTTGGCAAAGCTCTACATAGAAGACAATATAAAAAGACAGGAGTCTGCCCTGGGCTACAAAACAATGTTTTCAGCTGTGCAGGCTGGCCCCACATGGCTGCAGGGCTCTAGAAGTAGTGGACAGGAGAAGCACCATCGTTGTTCATCAGAGGTGGGAAGAGGACAGGCACATCCCTGACCCCTCACAAGCTGGGTCCATGGGGCAGCCCAGTGAATGAGATCCATGTTAAGGATCTGTGAAGGTCTAGAGACCAGCCAGGAGCAGCAGCAGCCCAGCTAGTTCACGTCTGGATGGCCTCAGGCAAAGGGAATGTTCAGCGACGTAATTAAGGGGGTGGGTTTTTATTAGTTTCAGCTGATAAGTTTAGCAGATGTTACTGGGAAAAGTTTGATGTTATTTTTCTGTCATTTATAACTTCATTTTTAATTTTTCCCTCAGAGCAAGCAAAGGCAGTAGATCTTGCCATGTATTTCAACCTTGTTTTCCCTGTAGTATTGTTGAAAGTGTAGCTGAGGATTTTCTTTATTTTTATTATTACAGTACAAAGGAAAGAAGCATTTTTCCCATTGGACTATAATTCCAAAACAGCTGAAAGGATTATACTCTGAGTTAATAAGGAAAAAATCCTTTTCAAACTCATAACATGGAAAATTTCACTCCTCAAAACAAGTATTTTGTACATTTTAGCATACATGAAAACAAAGAATTATAACGGAAACTCTTTCAAATTTTTATTATGGCAGATCCTATTATAAACTATTTATAAAGATGTTAACTATGGCTATAAATACTTAATGTTTTCTCTTGAATAATCGTAAGAGAATGTCAATGTTAAATGTCACAAGGACAAGGTTTATATACGATAGCACAATGGAACAACAGAAAAATAAACACAAATTCAGGATATTTTACTGCGATGTATTTCTACCTCAAACATTTACCTACTACTGGAAATCTTGGCTTTTTGGTTTTTTTAACACAAACTTCAATAGATTCATGGTTTATATTGGTTTGAGCTCTGGAAAAGAGTCATTAAATGCCTCAATTTTTATGGAAGGTATAATACTACTTTCCTTGTTGGAAGATAGAGGGGGAAAGAAGAAGGATGGAGAGACATAATTTGCTTTCAAAGGATGCCTGAAGAAACTTCTAAGCAATCACAAGCTGATGTCTAAGGAAAGGAAAGTGGACGTTGTCTACCTGGACTTTAGTAAAGCCTTTGACACTGTTTGGCACAGACAGATGTACTCTTGCTGGGTAAAAAACTGTCTGTCCGGCTGGGCCCAGAGAGTTGTGGTGAACAGAATTAAATCCAGTTGGCGGCCAGTCACCTCTAGTGTCCCCCAGGGCTTAGTTTTGGGGCCAGTCTTGTTCGATAACTTTATCAATGATCTAGACAAGGGGATTGAGTGCTTCCTCAGCAAGCTTGCAGACTACACCAAATTGGGTGGGGGTGTTGATCTGCTTGAGGGTAGGAAGTCTCTGCAGAGGGATCTGGACAGGTTGGATCGATGGGTCAAGGACAATTGTTCAAGGTCTAACAAGGCCAAGTGCCAGGTCCAGCATTTCAGTCACAACCTCCCCAGGCAACATTACAGGCTTGGGGAAGAGTGGCTGCAAAGCTGCCTGGTGGAAAAAGACCTGGGGGTGCTGGTCGACACTAGGCTGAATATGAGCCAGCAGTGTGCCCAGGTGGACAAGAAGGCCAATGGCATCCTGGCCTGTATCAGAAACCATGCTGCCAGCAGGAGAAGGAAGTGATCATGCCCCTTTTCTGAGTGCTGGTGAGGCCACACCTCGGGTACTGAGTTCAGTTCTGGGCCTCTCAACACAAGA
>WUAM01000431.1:13218626-13263095 GCA_024336885.1 Actenoides hombroni
GACCTTATTGCTCTCTACAACTACCTGAAAGGAGGTTGTAGTGAGGTGGGTGCAGCCTCTTCTCTCAAGTAAATAATGACAGACTGGAGGAAATGTCCTCAAGTTGCACCAGGGGAGGTTTAGACTGAATATTAGGAAGAATTTCTTTACTGAAAGAGTAGTCAGCTGCTGGAACAGGCTGCCCAGGGAGGTGGTGGAGTCACTAGTCCTGGAGGTGTTCAAAGAACATGTAGGTAAGGCACTTCAGGACATGCTTTAGTGGGATGGTGAAATGGTTTTTTTTGTGTTTTGTTTTGTTGGTGTTGGGGTTTTTTTTGTTTTCTTTTGTTTATTTGGGTTTTTTTGTTTGGTTGCTTTTTTTGTTGACGGTTGGACACAGTGATCTTAAAAGGTCTTTTTCAACCATGACAATTCTGTGATACTGTGTTAATTTTCTTCATTTACATGGATAAATATTTCATAGAGAAACTTCCCATAAAAAAAAATAGAAAGAATTGACACTAAAAAAATCTCTGTCTTATGAAAACAACCTCAAGCACCAACTTCAGATACTGTTTCTTCTTTATTTCTTTTAAATTTTCACATTTGTGCTCTGTATCTAGACTGAAAATAGCATAGAAAAATTCACACACAGCATACCCAGTAGAATAATCCAAGCTGAACAACACTGTCACACATACTGTCTTTTCACCCGTCCTCCTTCCTTTGCATGCTGTAAATGGCCATCAGGGGTGAGGCAGTCCCTCTGTCGTTTCAGCTTTTCCTGCCTTTCTGTCTTACTGGAATAATTTGTGCTTTTTTTGTTTTGTTTTTTTAATAAATACATCACCAGTCATGTACAGAGGTACCAAATGTACATCCCCCTCCAAATCTTGTATCAGTATTTGGTACATTTCAATATGGTATTGTGCTGTTTCGTCCACTCTAGAGACACCAGGAAACTTAAGCAGCAGCAATTCATATAGCTTGTGTATTCAGATAGTGTTTTAAGAGTGACGTGCCAGTCCACACTAGGTATTTTTTTTCCATTTGGACATGGATGAAAAATGTACAACACAGAAAGATAAAGAATCACACTTCTGGTAGCAGCACCATGAAGTCCTACACAGCCCTAATATAAATACCAAAGTCTATAGATTAAAAGGCAACACTAAGAGGAAAGCTTTTTAACCTACTTTTTTTTTTAAAAAAGCTAAACAGCCTAGAAACTACAATGAACTCAAAAATCCTTGGGGAGTCAAAGACAGACATGACATAATCTAAGTTTTTAATAAAAAAAATTCAGCTGAATACTTCTTAGGGAGGATTTTAATATATTAAGATGCAGTTATTAGTTAGCCCAAATTAAATAAAAAAGCACTCCCCTGCTTTAAAAAATCAAGATATAAAGAACTGAAGCCTTAAATCCATAAATACAGAGTTTGAGAAGCTTTTAACTATTTTAATCCCTAGACAAGAACTGTTCCACCAGAGAATAAAACTATTTGAAGTTTCTGGTCTTCCCTCCAAGGACTCTAGGGAAGTCAGAGGTGATCATACAGGTTGAACTAGATGTCAATCACATGTTTGTTATTACAAAAGTACTTTAAAAGCCACTGAATATCAGTAGGATTTTTGGTGCATGAAGGCTTGAGGGTCACAGGCTGGAAGGGACTTCAGTAGGTCACTAGTCCAAGCCCCTGCTGAAAACAAGACCAGCTCTGAGGTCAAACCAGACTGCTCAGGGCTTGGACCAGTCAGGGCTTGAAATCTTCCAAAGACAGAGATGACCTTGACTCTAAGGCTGACCTGCTTCACTGCCTCACTCTCTTGGGAACACACCAGAAAATGTTTCTCCTTTTATCTAGCCTGAACCTGTTCCATCTTGTACTTCTTGCCTCTCACCCTCCTGCCCCGCACTGGTGTGAGGAGCCCAGCTCTGTCACCTCAACTATTCCTTGTCGGTGCTGGAGGGCTGTTAGGTGTCCCTAAAGCTATCTTTTTTCCAGGCTGCTCCATCTCCCCCAGACCCTCCTCAAAGGGCAAGTGCTCCAGTCCCACTGCCTCGGGTCCTCCCAAGCACTTCTAGTTTGTCCACAACTTTCCTGTGTCGGGTCTCAAAACTGGATGCAGTATCTAGGTGTGGTCTGATGTGTATCACGTAAAAGGTGACAAATCCTTTCCTTGATTGACTGGCTGTGCTCCCACTCGTACTGCCCAGATTATTTGTTTCCTCTAGTTCACAAAAACAGAAATAACACTAGTGTTGTAAAGACACAAAACCTCCACATGGCTTTAAAATTAGTATCAATATAGATGTTAACTGAAAGGAAGTAATTTTTCCAAACTGGAACAGTCTCCCTCATTGTGCTCTTTACTAATTTTATGCAGAAAAAATAATTTTTATTTGGAAAAGATATGCAGGAAGGTAGATGGGGTAACATTCCGTACTGTCATGCCTATTGGATCTTCTAAGTGTACTATAACCAAGCAAGAATTTCAGTCATCCAGCTCTTGGAAGGTAATTCTCAAAGGGTAGTTAGCTATGAAATCCTCTCTACAAGGAATGAGGAAAAGTTATGTGCCTGTTTCAAAGATTTATGTGTTTTCCTGTAGCTGTGGATTAGACACTTGTCTGAGACTGGGATTCATTGCTTCAAATTTCCCCTCCAAATCTGGGCTCCAATTTGCATCTTTGGCTGTAGAGAACTGACTTGGTATTTTCATTTGAAAGAACAAAATAATAGGAGAAAGGTGGCAGTGAAAATGGCATAAGAGATTTAAGAGACTGATGATTACTGTATTCACTTATGAATTAGCAGGTTCAAACTTGCATTTTCCAGCTCCCAGGAGAACACATTTCACACCTGGTTACAGGCTGCTGAAACTATAACTCTGTGGAGCAAAGAATATGAGACTCACAAGCCAGAAGGATGGGGGAAAGAAACAGAGATCCGTAACCCCTCTTAATGATCCCTTGCTTACTTATTGCAGGTGTCTTGCAGCTGAATCAAGGACCATTTATGTTTCAACTTTTTCAGCATCAATGAAAATATGTGTAGTAAGAATGAATACTTGTGTACTGTTACACAAAGATTAAATTTCTTTGATTTTTTTTCACTTTTCACCACTATTTTTTGCATAAGTTTCACATTTCCTTATTAAGGGAAGATAATTTTGGTCTCTATCTCCATAAACTCAAGCGTTTTTGTAGCATTATGCAACGAGCAGACATCAACACCTATATTTAACTATGACACATTATAAGCTTATATTATCACTTATAATTCGACTCTATTTCAACTATTTGGACTGTAAAGCTCCACAGTAAGTGTTTGCTTCAGGTGAAATTTTTTCTGGAAGGCATAAGCAAAACCAGTTCAGTCGTTTCAGAGTGAAGGTGGAGAAAACCCAGTTTTGCCAATATTTATACAGCTGTTTCAATGAGAATCTCTTGTGCTTCCACACTTTGGAGCAGGGACTTGCCATTTGGCAGAGAGGTTGCTCTCATGGCAAGGTGCCTTTGCTGTCACAGTGAAAATTCACACAAATTTGATGAAAATAAAACCTCCTGAAAATACTACTTGTATACTCTCTGCACAGGTTTGTTAGAGGCCTGTAATTGAATTATCAAAATATTTTCCTTGAATTAACTTTGCTTCCTACTCGGGCAACAGGAGCACAGAGTCTTTTCACACAAGGGAACACAGACACAATGCTGATGTAGAAGAAATGGTGAGGGATGGGACAGGGAGTGGGAAAGGTGATGGACATTGTGGCTACAGGCTGATGGAGCACTGAGTTGGTAAGTCTCGGGTGTTTCACCTCTCTCCAGATAGCAGAGAATACTCTCTCTACCCACTAAGTACTTCAAGGAAAACTATTATAACCAAAATAGAAAATTGATTTTGAAATTTCTCTGCTGTCCCTCATACTAATTTTTATCATTAGTTTATTCTTGCACATCTAGACCGCGTGATCTTTAATGCCTTGTAGCTGTATTTATTAACGTCTTACTTTTATTCATTTTTATGAGTTATGGATTTTTCCCCGAAGCATTCAATTATGAGACTTAGCTAGCTTAGGGAATTCTAAAAAATTTCAACAGAAAGTAGATGGGTTTTTTTCCTCTCCCATTTGTTTTTTTCCCAGTTAAGTACTGGCTTAAATAGCATCGCTGTTGGCTGATGAGGTCAAATTTAATTTGAGAACTGCAGAAATTTTTACCTCATAATAAACTCCTAATATTTAGTCAGTCCTTCGGACATCAGAAATGCACACAAGCACTTGCTGTTCAATTCATGCTCATTCTCAGGGATTAGATTCAAAGACAGAAAAGCAACAAAATCTTTGTCAGTGACACTTTTAAAATGCAGGGTTTTGAGGAGGTACATTTTAAAGTCTTTTCAACTGTGACTGAGCAATATTTTGGTATCATAAACTAGACAAAAGACGATTAAATAAAATGCATCAGTGCCATCACTTAAATTTTTATTCACTACCAACCAAATACACTGCCAGAGATGATCAGGAGCTTAAGAAATGGGGTATTCTAAACCCTGCTGTCTGCAATGGAAGCAAAGATTCACTTGTAAGACTCTCAATGATACAAAAAATTATTTCATTCTCTCCTTCATGAATAGATGCCTTAAAATTTAAGCTGATGTTTAAGAATGCCTATAACCCCTCAGATCCAAAAGACATTTTTTCCCCACCAAATACACTGATACAGATGATCCTCCTTCCAATCAAGCACCTTGTGAAAAAAAGCTTAAAGAGAGGAACAGGTTTGACCAATTGCACATTTCATACTAATACATCACCATCATCTGACATGGTAATAGCTTTTGGTTCTCTTTAAGAAAAGGGGGAAAAAATACTAGAACATATATTTTGCAAATAATTTTTACTTTTTAACTGCTGACACTTTAAATCCAGACCTATGTGCAAGTCTTCCACAATTATCAAAAACTGCAAAATACTCTGCAAGACACATAGTCACTAAGACGCAATGGATAACTATTTATATTCAATGAACCCTTTAAAACTGTTGTACTTTAGGTGAGCTAAGCAGTAAGAGCATAGCCAGCATATCTCTTCTTTTTCAAACTTAAACTCTCTGCTTCCTTATTTTAAGACCTGCCATGGGCACACCCACAAAGCACTTATACATGCAAAATCAAGGAACTTATGAGGTGGTTGGTTTGGGTTTTTTTTGGGGGGTGGGGTGGGGTGGGTGTGTAATAATTTAGGCATATCTCACTGACAAAGAAATATGGTTATTATTAGTAATTAAATTTGGCTTTCCTCTTGGAATGATTACAACATAAAAAGCAGGAAAACAAATTAAAATACAGTATGGGGTGTTTTTATATAATCAATAACGCCAGTAGCCTAAGAAAAGCATGGGTTTATGGACACTGAGATGCCAATTCTCACATAAAGAGATGGATATCCTACCTCAGGAGTTAAGTGTCACCATTAATGACTTTTTATTGCTTTATATTTTCAACATTATCTAATACATCTTAGATGTTTCTGTGTAGGTTTTGGTATAACACAGAGCATCTCAGGCTCTCATTAGGTGTCAGCAATGGTTTGACCATTATGGTTATAAGTCACCACATCCACTCTCTTCCAAAGTGAAGGACAGCAGCTCATCTGTGATGAAGATAAATGTAAAGTGACATGTTTTGCAAATTCACATCTTTAATCTCTCTGATCATATCAACTGTTAGTTACAGGCACACAGTAAGTTCTACTGTTTCTCAAAAAACAAAGCTAAGCTCAGTCTTTCCAGTTCCGCCTTGTTATACCGAAACACAACCTGCGAATAATGTTACTATATAAGAATGGCTCTTAAGAGACTTTGAGTAATCCTTCTGACACACCGTATTAAAAAAAGATCAGAAACAGTAACCCATGTGTCAGCTGTTCACTTGCCCCCCCCAGCCCTGCTTTAAGCTAGCTTTCAGCTCCCACTGATTCTGTCTGCCGCTACAGAAGCAGCAGCGGGCAGAGCTGCATCCACCCTCACCAGTGAACTTCCACAAAGCACCTCTTAATTAGTGCAGGGGGTGGCTGACATGGTCTGGGTGAAGGTTCAAGTGCTAGATCATCTCCAGATGACTGATCTCCCAGCTGAGTTGCATATTTTTTGACTACAAAAATCAAGGAGAGGTGGAGGCAAGAGAAGCCTGAGGACAAGAAGTCAAATAAATTTCTACCAGCGTGAAGGTAGAAGTGAGTAACAAATAAATCACTGACTTAAAAACCATTCTAATGAATCAAACAGACCTGTGAATGCAGGCACAGTGTTGTTACTTTGTCACAAAATATGGTCAAGTTCCTCTTATTATTAAATTTGCACAATATTCTATAAAACTAATCACTAAGATGCAACAGATATATATTAATATTAAATTAACCCCTCAAAACTGTTTTACTTTATGTGAGCTAACCAGTGAGAGAATAATAGCATGTCTCAATACATAAAATCTTATAATCACTTTTCTAAATAAATACTCTATTGCAGCAGCTTTATTTTTAAATCAAGGCAATTGGCTTATCTTAAGTGAAATGCCAGATTTCTATTTAAATTTTTTAGAAAGATCCTTTTTGCTTGGAAGGACACTTTTATTTAAATTTTGTGCCTGTGAAAAATCGTTTAAACCCAAGCTGCCAGGGTGCCTACGAGGTAAAGCTGAAGGGGTAAACCATTTACACTTGATGTCTACAATCACTAATCCACGGGACATAGAAACTATAACACAGAAATTACCATAGAGACACAGCGCCTCATCCAGTCACCTTACAATGGGTGACTGCTAAAATTAAAGTTGCAAAAGCTGATAAGTGATAGGGCCTCTCCTGCCACTAGCTGCTGAAGCAGTCACCTTCTCTTCTGCAAAGGCAAACCCTTTCCCCAAGCTTCTCTCTGGAACCAGCCAGCTGAGCCAGAGAAGAATAATCACGAAATTTCACATGTGGCGAAGTCTGAGCAGAGTTTGAACTGTGGGGCTTAAATTCAGGGGACTGGTGGCAAATTGCATGGTGAGATGGCTGATGGGTAGGACCAAACACCTTTATCAGGGGGCACGAAGAAAAGGTTCAATGAATGGGAAATGATGCGTGCACAGTGAAGAAGGAGGAGGTTGCCAAGTTGCAGGCAACAGCCTAGTGAGAGCTGTGATGGGCAAGGGATCCAGCTGAAGTTAGTCTCTGTTCCAAGAGCAGAGCAATGGCTTCTTATTTAGTTCCTGCTGTTTAATTTTGCCCTCTAATGGCATTTAGAAAACACCATTTACTTTGATTACAGGTGAGGCTATAAAATGGAAAAATTGCACAACTGTTTCTGCCTCAGGTCTGTATTCCAAAAATTTCACAACCTGTGAAACACCCACACCACGTTCCCTCACTGAAACTACTCAATGGGGCTAAAAAAGCATGGAAAACCCCCCAACCTTACTTCCCCCCACCCTCCAAGATCACACAGGAAAAAAGACTAGTATTCAGCAAGTGGAATAAATACTAGCAGAACTGATGCCTGGATCTACACCTCTAATGTAGAGTTACATTTTTGTCATTTCAAGAAGTCATCCATATTCTTCAGGTATACGCAGGATAGTAAGTAATTGCACATGAAAGAATGAAAAATTATCTTTTAAGGAAATAGGAAATATTACTAATATTAGATGTGAATATATTATTCTGAAGACTTTGTTTTCATTGAGACGTAAGATCAAACTACGCGCATGAAGAAAGAACAGTCTTGAACACTAAAAACTCATGCACCTCTGAAAAAATAGGAAAAAAGTTTCTCATGTTACTGAGTCTATAGCCCCTATGTTCTTCTTTCATATTCAAAAGAAGGGTATTGTTTCTCTCTATACAATTGTAATATAAAAAAAAAACATAACAGGAGATCAAAGAGCTGCGAGTACATATCTAATCTTGCATTAATTTAGAAATCAAATTCATTCTGAAGTCTAAATCACTCAGTTGTTGCTATTTCCCATATATCAGCTTAAATTTTGACTGAATCTGGGCTAAGATAGCAGGTTGACCAACTTAGGTGGCAATGGTAGGGAACAGTTCATGGATAAAATTTGCTACTGCAGGCTCTTGAGGCCACAATGGTGTGGACCAACACAAGTTCAGCCATAAGTGTGAAAGATAACACAGATGTAATTAGTTTTTTACTCCATTAATGTGGCACATCAGACTTTCTTACCTGTACATACCACTATTCTGGTAGGTAATATAAATAAGAGACAGAACAAGCCATTAGAGAACTCATGAACTATTTAATAGAATATCATCCAGGCCCTCATGCTAATACTTTCTCTTCAATATAAAATGACAGTTTTGAAGTCACAGATGTATGGCAATAATTAGATGCTCAGTGTTAAACAAACCAGATCAGGGAGGTGGTTTACAACTACTCTTTTAATAGCATCTCTTGGCTTCCCAACAGCACCTAAAGTAGTGCCTGGACTGCCTGATGTGTCTGGGGAACCTCAACAGCTTTATCTAGAATATGTACTAACAATCAAAAGTGGGATACAGACTTGTCACATGTTACAGTCTTCAGGTTAAGGACTTCAATAGAAGTCATTTAGGTATGATAACTCATTAAAATTGTGCTCAAAAGCTGCTGTTGTGTCACTTGTGGCACAGAAACACTTGTCAGTAAAACAGTCATTAATATCTCTACTTTTGCTCCTGCATGGAAAGGCTGCAATTGAGTTTTGCTGTTTATGACTGTTTCTGTTGGCTTAGAATCATTCTTTCTGGATTGGGCTCCTTTTTTTTTTTTTTTTTTTTTTTTTAAACCCAAACCAAACAACAAGTCTGGCCAATGTTATCTAGATTTAAGTTGTATGTCCTCCACTCTTGCAGGTCAATTAAAAAATTTCAATCTTGCTTTACAAACCACCTTCGCATGAGATCATAACATAAACCATTTGTAAGATGACTGAATAAAGCTAACTGGCATGTGGAAGAATGTAGTAACTTGTATGACAGATCTGATGTAACTTAAAAAAAGCCAACTTTTAGAAGTTTAAAAACTTAAAAAAAATAATTCTTTAGATGTGAGTTCACTTCCAACATCACTCTCGGTCTATTTCAGAAGTACCAAATCTGAAACCTTAGAATATTAAGAAGAATCTTAACATTTCCACTGCTTGCACTGAACCACTTACGGTTCACATGGACTCTTTCAAGGCATTCAAAAACTGTGTGGTCCAAAATCTCCTTGTGGATTTCATTTCATGAGCTACCAGGCCATTCTCAAGGATGAAAAGGAGCCTGGTTATTTCCCAACAAGCTTGACATGGTTTTGTCATTTCCTGAATGAGCATATCAGTCCTTGGCCACCATACAAATCATCCAGTCAGGACTGGCTATTTTTATAGTTCCCAGATGGTCTTTATGCACTTTCATGCATGACATGAGCTTCGCAGGATACAACCACTCTAGTGACCTTGGTACATGTGAAACTGTTCTCTGCAAGCAAAGAAAGGCGGGAGCTGTGTTGTGTACAAGGGTACATCTATTCACAGTTAATGTCATGCACTTTAGCTAGCACTGCATCATTTTATTTTCACAATGCACCTTGGCATTTGTCATTGGCAGGAGTTCAACTTGTGTCATTAAAAATATACCGTTTCCAGTTTCACTTCATTCTAGTTATCTGCTGCTTCCAAAGGGAAATGGGACAAAACATTTGCATTCAGGAGTCAATTGGTACTTTTGACCCCAGCTCTGTATTTTGACAGCGGACACTCAACAATATTCTGAAATTATATTGGTGATACTACTGATATTCAGAGTTGCTGAATGAACTCTTCCAAAAGACTCCCTTGAGGCTGTCTTCACATAGTCTTGGAACTAGTAAGAAAAAAAGTCGAGATTAAAATACTTTGACCTCACCACTACTAAAACTACATTAAATACAACAACCAACTACCTCTGGGAAACCAAACAGAAACCATAACACAAATCACATCCCTTTGAGGATAACCAGTTACTCATATAGATTGCTGCTTAACAAAATGGATAATTTACCACTTGTACAGCAATTCATGCAAATGCCGTTAGTCTACACAATAAACCAACAATTTTGATGTGGTCAAGATGCTCACAGCCTCTGAAGGTTCTCTCAATGCTACTGAGATCCTAAAGCATAGCGAAGAGCGACTGTAGTTTGCAAGACTAGAGAGAAGGTGGAGCCCATTGTACAGAAGTAGAGATGACTGTTTATCTGACCAAGAATATTAGTTACAGGGGAAGAATGTGAAAAGCATCCCTGGTGCTTCAACCGTCCTTTTTGGCTCATTATTGTGTAGCTCCAGGTCATAACTGAAACCAAACTACACAACAACAAGGGGTATTGACATATGACAGAAAAGGCTTGCAGACTTGGACTTGTAACTAAGACAGCTAACAACAACTTCTGTATGACAGCTATTCTGGGCACTTGCTATACTGGTTTTCATATTCTACTCCACTTCTGGGCACTACATCAACTTAACAACAACTTAAAGAAAAGTTGTTGATGATGATGATGCATGGCATGTTGGTTTCAAATAGGTTTATATATAGGAGATGAGAAACATTTTGTGGAGCTGCAAACAGAACAAAAAAGTGACAGCACACACAAAGCCACAGGACACAACAGAAAAGATGCGACGTGACGCTCTTCTCTCACTTGGAACAACTTCATAATTTTAGTACAGTGTTTAGTACAGTGTTACAGAAAAATTCACCAAGGGACTTTGTTTTCTCTCTCCACTAGGGACTCAAGGGAAAACTCCGCTCTGGGTGTCTGAAGTTCAAATTACACTTACCGGTATTAAACTCCTTGGTCTATACTTTGACAGAGAATTGACAATTTCCTTTCTTGTGTTCAAAACTTTCTACAGCTTTAAAAGCAAGTCTTGTACTCAATACAGTCACACATTAACCTTTCTGACCTCAAAAATAAGGAAATAAATTCCTCTGAACAAACTAAAAGAAGAAAGGCAACTCTTGGATAGCTGAACTGTGCCTGTGAACATGGCAAGAGACTATTATTGGAACCATAGATATGTTTTTATTTGGTTGGCTTAGCCACAGAAACTAGGGCTGAAGGCAGAATGAAGTCCTCAGGTATGTGCTCTAGGCCCACCTGACTTGCAGCCTGGAAGAAGATGTGAGTCTCACTGCAGAGCGTCATTCCTGAGCTCTCACTCACTCTGAGCAGAAGTCTGCAGTGTGGGCAGGGAAGGACTCCAGCGTGTGGGTCCCCTCTCTGGCACTCACTAACTGCTGGAGCAGACTGTGCAGAGGTGCACCCACCCATCAGCCAGGACAAGGTGGTGTGACAAGCATCCAGTCCATACCAGCAGGAGATCGACATCCCAGGGCCCCTGGTGTCATCCCACAGCTGGTTAAGTCTGAGCGCTACATTAGATGGTACCTTAATATGAACAGCAGCAACTGATAAAAACAAATGGATAAAAATCTGCATGTTTGGGTTGAAGATTTGTTTTGTGACCTTGATTTATGTGTAAAAGGGGCTGTTTTGTCAGCTTCAGTCAGTGAGAGGTAAGGTGGCTTTGGTAGGTGACTGATCAAATGGAGGTATTATCTGGCAGCAGATGACTCCTGTCACGGCCCTCTCCACTATGGCAACAGTCCTGCCACTGAAAATGTCACTGCACAAGAGTGAATGCAGTGCAGGGGCAGCAATGCAGGTGTAATTCCTACCTTACAAATAAAGTGCAAAATTGTGTCATACATTAAGAGACCTATGCACACGCTAAATTATTTTTCTCTACTAAAGTGAAAAATCCTGTTTGAGAAAGGATTTCACTAGCATTTTACAATCTCACTTTAGCTCTCAAATTAAATAACGTAGTTTAAGTCGGATGATAAATGAGTCCAAGGTAAATCCAGTGATTAATTACAGCTTGTTAAAGTCTGTTTATATTAGCTTAAAAACATGAGTTAAAAAGACATATATTAGTTTTCATATTCTACACAATCCTCCTTGTCTTAAAACCTCGGAACTATCCCAACAGCCACCTGCACCCAGAGAGGAAAACAGTATTATGCAGAGATAAAATTCTTTACTACAAAGTCTTACATTTTGTCTTGTATAATCCCAAAGCCATTTTTGTGCCAGAGAAAGAAAAACGCCTGTAGTAATGAAAATTAACATCTGTTTGGAACAACATACTTGTGAATAAACCCATCATTTCAATGCTGATATTAAGAGAAAATATTTTAAACTTACTCCATATTGTCCTAATTAAGTATGTTTTATAATTCAAAATAATGAGAGAAACTAAGTAGTTTAAGCTGAAGACTGATTCCTGAAGATTACATTTGATTCTCAATTCCGACTCCACAACTTTGGGAAATAACACTCTTTTTACTTACAGCCCACTGTAAAGTGCTTTATAATAGTTCACTTAGGATTCATCCATTGGTGTTTTGTGGTAATTAGCTGGATAAAATTTGCAGAAAAAAATGAAATGAAAAACAAGATGATAATGCAAACCTTATCAAAGGATATAAACCACAACACATCTTCACTTTAAAAATTCCCTTCAAGATACATCATCATCACTAAAATAAAAAAAATAACCCTGACTTTGAATTCAAGGTTGATTGAATTTCGTCACGCTCCCAACCTTCCAGTTTCCTGTTAATTCAAATTATTAATTGGCAGATATCCAGAAGAAGCAGGGGAGGGGAAATCTAATTTGAGCATGTACTTAGACAACTAAAAACTCCCTTTACAATTGCTTATCTCCAATTTCCCCCTGTTCACCTTCCAGAAAAGCAACAAAATAAAAGCAGAAGCACCTTCTTGTTGGAAAAGAACGAAGTGCTAAAAGTATAACCCATTTTTCAGCCACTGCAGGAACATACATCCTTGCCTTTTTTGCTCCCCTTGTTCTCATCACTGGAAGTAGCTTTTTTTCTAACTGTTGCACAATATGGCAAGTCCCTCTGACAGGAGATGCAAACCCTCTTTCCTAAAGAATTTGCAGTTAAAGCTCTTGACTAAACCCACTGGAGTTACTGAAGTAGAGAATGAGACTTTACAGCTTTCAAGTGAAGCAGAGGCAGGACAGCGATCCTGCAGTACTTACAGAACCTCATCACTTGCAGGTCTAACGGAGGGACAGTTTATGAGGAAGAAAAGGAGGGATGCAGACTTCTACATGTAAGTCCACAAAAAATGGATTTCTCCACTTTCTCAGCTTGCTCTTTCTTACATCACCTCCCACATTTTTTTTTGGTCTTTTATAGTTTCTTTGTTATGCTTTTAGAATTTCCCTATTTCCCCTCAGGGTCTGCGGTATTCAGAACGAAGGTTATCTTTATGTTGGGGTGGTTGAAACCTTGCAGTTTTCTATTTCCAAGACACAGTTGACTAAACTTGGCAACATTTACAGTATCTGCTGAAATCAACACCTGACTTCCTCTGTACCAAGCAGCATTAATTAGGAAACTGACACTAAAAAAAAAAAAAAGAAAGAAGATAATCATCTGCCTTGTTTTGATATCAGTCACTTTTATGGGTACCACTAAATGAGTGCATGGTTAAATCTGGAAATATCCGTAGCATAAAAAATACACAAAATACCAAACTCAATTGTGCCAGGTTATGTAGGCAGTAGAAGGGCTGGACCTAAAGTAGTACACAGAATCACAGAACCATTCAGGCTGGAAAAGACCTTTAAGATCATCGAGTCCAATCACACAGTGATTGTATTCATATGCCCTGCGATTTGTTGCTTCCTGAACCCCCTGGGAATTCCTGATGGCTGAAAAGAGAAAGCCTGGGGTGCTCCAGCTGCCACTGGTGGGTGACCCCAGGCAGCTGCATGCCACTTAGGGAGTGAGGGAACCGCACTACGGGGAGCTCAGCCACCGTCGGGCAGATTCAATACAGCACTGTGACCCCACTCGCGAGGTGCTGTACGGCCTGCAAACCATTTGAACAAATGACATTACGGACTCGAGTTTTTATCTGGCTTTTCATGACATTATTCCCATAGTCAACAGGAACGAAATTGATTTTGGAAAACCGCAAGTCAACCTGCAGAATGTTTTCTTTTCTCTTTTGCATCACGGCTAAGAAGACGTCTCAAACCGAAATTGGCTCAGACCTTTAGAGGCAATACCTCAATACCCCTTTTTGCAGTGTTGTTACCATAGATAGATACGAACAGCTGTATCTGACCAAAACTTATTCAACCATTTGGCTGTTGCACGGGGAGGGCAAGTTACACCTGTCTTTCATCACCGTGGACTCTGGCTAATAGTCAAAAAAGAATGAACACTCACTTGTTACCATGTGCAACAGCACCAGTTCTCAGTATTTGGCGAAAATACTCATACAAGAAAGATATCCAAGCTACAAGCCATGCTGTTACTTTCTACAATCTGCATGCAAATTAGAAGGCATCGTTTAGCTTTTAACGTAATCAAATGCCCTATAAACGTAAGAGGAATGACAGTTTATTTCAGTAGGTTCAACACTCAATTCGAGCGTTTCAGAAGACGGTGCACAGAGAAACTCAGTTTTCAATTGCTCTCCCCCTCCCAAATCTTTACGTATTTGGAAATACTTCAACTGTTCTGTCAGTTCCAAGAGGAAAATAATTTCAGTTGTTGTTTAAACTGACTTGGAAAAAAAGATACACCCTGCCAGCCCTTCCCCAGACCACGGGCTTCTGCAAGATCCAGTCACATCTGCACTGCACGCAGTAAATAACCACAACTTGTTTTTAAGTCTTGACCACATCCTTTACCTTCATTTCAGCTTGGTGAGCCTAATTTGAGTAGTGGTTTACTAATTAGATGAAAAAGCATTAAAAATGCCTGCAAAACCAATCAGGAATCAAGTCCCAGTAGCTATTTTGCCTTTAATGGGCTAATTTCCTTAGTTGTCAGATCAAAGGTACTGCAGATGGCACAGATGCAAACAGCAGAATTCAAACTTGCGGATTACAGACAATCAAATGCTGCTGATGAGTAAACCAAAATTAATAATTACAGCTTTTACAAAACGCAAAGGAAATAAAAGGTTCATAAGAATTCTACTGATAGCCCAGCTCTTTTATGCTCCCAGGTCTGTCTACTTAACATTTACCATACTGATCAGGTATAATACAAATGGGGATGTGGGGAGCGTAACATCAACTGGTTTTACTCCAATACTGGACCAAAAAGCCTATTAATTATATGAGAATACACATCCTCCACAAGGAAATCACTGTTGTTTTCAATTGCTAAATTGAAATTACTGGGGGGGGAAGTCACTATGCTTTTAAAGCAATAATCAAAAAACTTTTTATATATTGTCTGTGATCCAGAAGGAAAGGAGATAATTTCTAAGGGCAGTATGTTGATTTTTATGTGCTATATCAGCTAAAACCTCTACATACTAACAAAACCCTATTCTATATCATTCAAAACAAAATGGAGTGGCTAAATTAACAGAACTGTTTAGATGACAAGATACAGTATATGATAAATTGTCATTAGTTTTAGGTTTTTTTGTGCCCAGTCTTTTGACTCAGATAATACAAAATACAGCAGTAGGAAAATGTGATCACAGATGCATAAATTTATCTGTTTTATCAGCTCAGTTCTAGTTTAAAGCAGTTCAAATGAGCTTTGATAATGAAAGGTGACAGAACCAGATCAAATGGTACAAGTGATTTGATTAGCTCCATGCTAACCATCACGGGTAGATTTAATTTAGAATGGAGTGATCACGTCTGACTGTGGTAAACAGCTCTGCATCTGCCTTCTACGGTAACACCTTCACAGAAGACAGACAGAGATCTGCTGTCTTTGCAAAGTTTTTAGATAAATCTCCCATTTCGAGCTTCCGATACCTTCTCAAGACAAACAACTACAATACAGAGAAAGATGTGAGTTTCTAGAACACCAAGAAACCATTTGATTAATACAATCTGCTGTGTAAACTCTACTGAAAAGCATAATTAAAATCATGTAATTAAAATCATGTAAACAAGCCCCGGGTCTGAATTTAGTGGTCTACTAGAGAAACTGGGACAAAGCTGCAGCAAAAACCATATACCTAAAAGATTTCATCAACATATCAATGCCAGTAGAAACAAACATATTGCAGTAACCAGAAATGTGATTTCCTCCATCCCTGTAAAAAACAAGGCCACTCCTATTTTGCTCTCTCTTTCAAAGGGCCATGCAATTCTTCTACTGCATTGCAATGATGGTTTAAATCAATACAAATGCAATCTCATTTGTCTCCAATATATTTGTGTCAAAATTTTAGGAACGTAAAAACCAGTATAATGATGTAGACCATTACCTAGCAACGAGTTTGTAACATTCGCTCTCCTGTGAAATCCTAAACCAAAACCAACTGAGAAATTGAGAGAAGAACATATGCAGAGGTTAGACTTCTGAAAACCTCCAGCAAAGTGAAAATACTCTTTACTCACAGTCCTGTATGCAAGGTGAGAGATAGACACATTACAAGATGGGTGATCACAGTAAGAGGAGAGAGGTCTGGCACCAAGAAAGTTTTGGGAAATGACTGAAATGAGCACCGCAAAAGAAATGGAAATTCTATGTAAGGAGATTTTGTAAATTCTCAAAACGCTGACATTGATGGAAAAGTTAATATAAAGGGAAGAAAGATGGTTAGTTTATAGAAACGAAAAAGGAAAATAGTTGGCAAATTTTTATTTACACATACTACAAAAATGATAATAAGCAATAACAACAGGTTTAACCTACCTCAGATAGGTACAGACTTTCCCTCATTTTTGGATTTTGGCCGCACTGGAGTGGAGGGACTCAAAGGATCCCTAGGCTCCAGCCTCCTAGCTGGAGTTGCCAGACCGTTCTTTCCCTCCCCTTCCACTCAACCTCCCTGACCCCACTGCTTCTATTGATCCCATTCCTCATCCCCCAGAGCACAGTCTTCAGATTGATGTCACCACGGACAGCTTTGATTCTGCTGCTTCAGCCTTGGGTTATTTTCTTTAAAACTGACATTCTACTTGTTAATTTTTCTTTTTTAAGGATCTTTTCGTAATTTTAGACATCTGCTTATGGGGAAGATTTTTACTCTTTGAGCTTGCAAAGACTGTAAACATTAACAGACTTCCAAAACATTATCTAATTAGGATGAATTAAAAATACTTAGTTTTAGACTTACGCAGATTATCTGCAAATATCTACCAGTATCTAAAGAGAAATCAAATGCATATGTACAAAGGGAAAAAGGTTTCTCCTGTTTACTAATAAATAGAGATCAACTCAAATTGTTTAAAGTTGAATCATCCCACTGTGATTAACAGTTTGATGCAAAGTTAGAGTTGTTTAAAAGAAGGAAATGAACAAGAATATTGGAATAATACTGTATAATCTGGAAAGGTTTGAAGCACTGTTTTGGGAAAACATGGCTGGAAAGACCACCTGGCATATCAGATACCAAGTTTAGTTTTAGTCATCTTTTATCACAGCTGAACTTTTGACTCAAAAAATAAAGAATTTACCAAAAAAAAACCCAACCCAAATCATGAAACTGGCAGTGTAAAATGAGGTTATTGTACTAAAACCTAAAGTAATATATTTTTAAAACATGGGATTAATTTATATTTGAGGTCAAATTCTGAAGCAAATTACTAAGCCTCAAATGACCATAGATATTTAATATCTGTATTCACGGAATGGAATCACGTAAGTAACAAGGAGACATGGTTTCATTTAAGACCAAATTACAATGTTGATTCAAAAAGGTGCACTACACCCTTCTTTTCTGCCAGTAAAAGGATTACTGTTTTTGCACGATGATGCTCAATTTTTAATATAGAGGAAAAGATTCATTTCGATGTCAAAATGTATTCATGTCAAATCATTTTTGGAACAATGTTCGTAACTTGAAAGCTCGAAGGACAAATAAGCATGTTTTCTGCATTTAATTTCTTTATAGACATTAAGAAGATATTCTAATATTAAGCAAGTCTTTAACATTGGACTTATTAATAATAAGACAAGATGATTAACATGTTTAAAGTCTAGTTTGAGTTACATAGGCCAGATGATTCAATTCCTGTATAAAGGCCAGATGATTCAAATCCTGTATAAAAGCCAGCAGCTACTTGTGAATTACACTAAGATTTCTCCAAACTAATTTTGTTTTGCTATCAGTGTTGAGCAGAAGAGGCACAAACAGCGGCAGCATCCCTAAACTAAAATACCAGAAGCAGTGTTTGACTGCTCAGGGTATATTTACATCGAATTTTGAAGCAATTCCTTGCTATACCTTGATCTGGAACAATATTTCTAAATTAGCAGTCCAGAAAGTGCCATTACCTACTACGGTAGGAATACTTTGTAAAACAGATTGCTCTTTTTCTAATCTTGTCAACTACACTTAATGCGACACATTCGGAACACATTTTTAGATAAAACAGCTAGAAGGCAAGCTTGCCTTAATGCCTTCTGCAATTGCACAAGGAAGAACTGGTTGGCAAAAGTATACTAAGAAGCTGTAAAATACTACTGTAAACAAATGCCAAGCGGATCTTTCACACATTACACATTTTTCATAATTGCCTAGGTAGGTAAAAGTTATTAAATGTGTGATGGACTTCATATGTATATAATCAAAAGATCACAGGCAGTTGATACATAGTATAAATAGTTCAGCATGAAAGTAAAAGTATTATGTCATTTGCAGGCCAATTTGAGTTCCGTGTGGGAACGTGATGTAGCTAATCTATTAAGGAGGCTTCCAAACAGTAACCTAAAGGGAAGCTTTAATTGTGTTTGGGTTTTTTTTTCCTAATATCTTCCATGAAGCTAACCTCAGGTTTTGTGTGGTACTTTGTATTTCAGTGAAGAAAGAAAATGCCCAGACAAGAGCCTTGGCCTCACTGGAAGTGTTCAAGGCCAGGGTGGACAGGGCCTTGAGCAGCAACCTGGTCTAGTGGGAGGTGTCCCTGCCCATGGTGGGGGGTTGGAACTAGATGATCTTTAAGTACTCTTCCAACCAAAACCATTCTATGAATCAGTAAGAAACGGGCCAGTGGCCTTAGACAAGCTATTACTAAAAACGATGAGTATAGATCACTACAGTATAAACTCTTCAAAACATGGTATCATTGCCTTTTTGTTCATGAAGAATTCTCTGAGTCAGACCAGCATCTCTTCTGTGTTGTGAAGATTCAAAAATAACACACTTAAAATTAATCTTACAGTGTTGAATGGAATCATGCTTTAAACATACAAACTAAAAAGTTGGTTTTTTTCTATCAAGGAATATAAATATTAAGATGAATCATTATATCCAGAGACCTTGATTATAGAGGGGAACTGAGTAGGGACTAGAGAAACTATTTTATATTTCCTTGATCAAAAATACATAATCATGCTATAGAAGAAGTCTTCTATGATTGATTATTCTGTTTATTAGGACTGGAACCAAGCTAGATAAAAGGGAAATTAATTTGTGCATGCATCAGTTGAACTAAGCTTATTTAAACTGATTTAAGTTGATGATAAACACAGTTGATGTTACAGAGATTTGAGATGCTAGCTAATTTACACTGTAGCTCACAAAGTAACCAATATAAAAATGTTAACCACCTCAGATATAACAAAAACTACAAACCCACTTTGTTTTATTACTGCAGATACATTGTTTGGAAGAGTGGCTTTTCAGTTCCCCATATATTTTTCTTCGTAGGGAATGGCCACATTAACCACACCTCTCCCGAACCATTTTGTGGGAGAAGATACAGCACTGTAGAACCCTGGGAAGCCAGCTCATGTGCGGAGGTCTGAACACAATACGGGTTATTCAAAGGGAATGGGCTTTGCCCAAGTCAATACAAAGATTATTTTGAGACATACTGCACACACAGTTGCAGTGATGTAGAACTCAGTGCACCACAGCTGTCTGCCTGTGCTCTTTAACTGGAGTTTACTGTGCCTCACAGATGAACCAGAGCAATGGACTGTCTAAGCTCTCCTTGCATTTCTTAAAGTTAGAATGTCGTTGTGCGTTTTTAATAGACTTCATAAGGAGCTGGCTGGAAATGGACTTCGTGCTGAAACATCAGGGACACTCAAGTCCACTGCTCTTCTGGTTCAGGTGCAGGCTCCGTAACAGCTTAAATCTAACAGAAAAAAAAATCTGTAACAGAAAAAGCTGTGGTAATCGTTCACTCTCCAGCTATACCACTACAACAAGTTTACTAAGTCAGTGTAATCACACTTATGAAAGAAAAGCTTGGGCCAAGGTACTCCATTAAAAAGCCAAGTGTGAACCTATGACCACAGTGTATAACTAAAATGTAGTATCAGTGATGACATGCTTCTAATTCCATTTTGATTAATTATACCTGAAATCTCACCAGTTCACACTGAAAAACTACATCTTAATTTCGACTACTATAAATAAGTAAACTTTTGAGAAAAAAAAAACAATAATTTCATTAGTTTTCACTTAGGGCATTCAGAGTGAAGATTAGACTGTAAAATATCATGTGAAAATGCTCACAGGCTGCCTGAAGGTGTGAATTCTTCTGAAATTAACTGATGCTAAACTGTATATTGGGCACAAATATTAGCATGTACTATCTATATAACAGTACGATTATCCATAAATTATACTAATGTTCCATTAAATCAAAGCACTTCAGGTAGGAACAGCTCATACAAATAGGTAAGTATCAACAAAGATCCTATACATGTCCAAGGCTTAATTTATGGAGAAACAACTTATGGAAAGGACAATTACAGTGCATGTCCTGTTTCTGTGTGGGACTACATTCGTGTATTTAGGGTTATGTTCAACTAGACTGATTATCTAGTAATTCCATTTCTACAGCATAATAAATAAAAGAATTCAGATTAAAACAAAAGCTTCAAGTGAAACAAGCTCTAAAAAGCGGAAAATCCTATTCTCCTTCAGAGAAAAACTGTCCTAATTCTCTTTGGGAAGCAGCATATTTCCTGCACAAATATAGTCCTTTGCTACAGATAGCTTGCAGAAGACACTATGTCTCTGGAATGTGCTACACACACGGTGTCTGTGCAGTGTTGTACAAGGACATGCCTGAGTTTTCCAACAGTGCTGCAGGCTAAGGTGAATTAACAGACCTGGGCAAACTTCTGCAAGTCTGCCCAGACAGGTTCAGCAGACTTCAGATGGATGAAGAAGTATCATTGGTCTGCGTAAAGTCTCTGCTGAGCAAATTGACAGGAGAGGTTTTGGGCAACGCAGAGCTCTACTCCCACTCACCTGTGGCAGGGTGGTATGCTCATGGAGGTATGCACCTTATGCTTAATCTGGCACTCCAGGTAAGCTAATTAGACACTTACTAATAATTACAACACTCTCTTTCTCCACTCAGTATGTCTTTTACTGGAGCTTTCAAGTGACTGGCATGGTGAATGTGGCATCCTAATTGCTCTGCAAATCAGAGGACAGAGAGTACAGGATTGTCATAGCCCAGTCCTAAAAGGTCTGAGTTATGCCTTAAATAATGACCAGCTTAGTTTGAAAATCAAAGGATAATGCATTTCACCATCTTACTTTGGAATGCTAGCATCCTCAAGCCTCTCTTCACTATCATCAAAAATCTTCCTTGAAACCCTAGCTGTGTTAAAGAAAAAAGATTTTAAAAAATAAATAATAATTTAAAAAAAGGCACAATAGTCTTATTCCACTAGTTCAAAACACTACCATATAAAAGAAAGGCTTCATGTTCTAGTCAGATATACTTTCTTCTAGCTTGGCTGAAAGGCCAAAATACATCAATTAATTAACATTTCATGAATAAACCCAGCATTCAGTTAACTATGATTCGCTAAATAGCAAAAGTAGTATCAGGGAATATGTAAATAAAACTCCCCTTTTGCCTTGAAACAGCTGCAAATTTAAATCATGCTTATTCTTACGTTATTTTAAAATACGCCTATTAAAAAAAAACACATTTATGACAACAGTTCACTATTTTTTAGTGAACAGACATGATGCCATGTGGCTCTTTTAAGAATGAGCACACACTATGGATAATGAATGCTGAGTAGTCAAGGGGAATAGTTCATCTATAGGCCCACAGGTGCCATATTTTTCATTGACAATACTCAAAAAATGTTTTTATAAGTCAAACTCAATACAGAGTTTATTAACTAAAACCAACAGTTATATTATAAAGGATATTGTTTAAAAGTAGTTTTATTTTTCTAATTCATAAATCTAACTTTGCCAACAAAATTATTTGGTGGGATCTAGTGCCAACAGCATCTGTTGTTACCATACAGAAAGCCTCTCTCTCTCTCTGCCTGCACAATACCATTGATAAAGTTCTAAATAAATAAAACCAAACCATTCAAAAATTACTAATTGTAAAAAAAATTGTAAAAGTTGATAAGGAAAAAGTATGCACAGCTATATTACAATACTTTTCAAACTCATGCTCTTCGATGATAGTTTCTTTTACTTTCCTTGTATAAAATTCAATGTTCTTCTGTAACAGTAAGACACACAATTCATCAAAATCAACCATCTTAATGCTGACCTACATTTAATTAAACATTCTTCTCAGTCATACTGAATGAAGGCTTCTGAAATGTTTCGGAAAAAAATACTGCTCTGGAAATATTTTTCAAAAAGAATCTTGAGCATTTTCTTATGTTAATCTGTGCCTGTGCACTTCTACCAAAAACAGTCACAACTTACACCACCACATTTCGTTCGTGACATTCTCAAACTGCACACTTTCCAAGCTCCTTGAACAACAAAAACCTGTTCAGCACATCAGCTGGTATCTTTGAAATATCTTCTACTTCCCAATCCACCTCATTCTTAAATTCAAAGTGCACAATTTATACAACATCAATTTAGTAAAGGGTGATTTGTT
Organism: Actenoides hombroni; assembly: GCA_024336885.1. NCBI lineage: Eukaryota > Metazoa > Chordata > Aves > Coraciiformes > Alcedinidae > Actenoides > Actenoides hombroni. Next base: position 13,241,546 of record WUAM01000431.1, read on the forward strand.
TCTTCCTAGGTAGTATGTGCGTATTCCTAGTGCTTCTAATTGAACTCTCTCTCCCAAGTCTTCATGTTTCCACATCTAATTTTGCGTCATTTCTCTGTTTCATCTTGCTTCTTACACTCTAAGGTTTTCTAGTCAAATACTACAATTCCCTATACATTCATACCATGTATCACATGTGATCTTGATACAGTCAGCCTATTGTCACTGTCACCCCTATCATATCCATAATAAACAATGATAAAAGTAAGAATGCATGCGACAAAAATTTTATGACCGTATTTTGTTTAAACATATTTCTATTAGTCTTGATAGTGATTTTGGCCATGATTTTCAAAAGCCACTACTAATTTGGGCAGATCATTTTGGTGCCTACCTAGTAAAAAGTACTGAAGTGGTCTGATGCTCATGTAAGCATTGTTGTCCTAGCTTGGGCAACTTAAACTAGCAAAACACAGGACTGATGAAATTTTTGTGGTCTGTTCCCAGGCACAAGGGAAGATCCACTAAAAACGATTACTAGCTTTGTAAAATCCTAATGTTTTCTCTGCTTTTGAGTTTCCTCTGACTAGTTCAGGTAAGTAATTGTTACAGAACTGCCTGAGCAGATTTGCACCGCTGTTTCTAACAACTCTCCAAAATCCAACAAAGAGTTTTGACAACATTTAAAGCCAGGAAGTTACATGAAATTTTCCTAAAGCTTCTTTCTTTGTAACTTGGCATTCTCTACCTGTATTGTCTCTGTCTTAACCCTAGACTGGTTAGAGACATTCTTTCATGGAGAGGAAATTCCCAGTGTTACTATGAGATGTAAACTGCTAAAGCAGGTACCATTGCTCCCTGTTACAGAACCACTGGCTGCCATTAAGACCAGCTGTATGTTTCAGAAGGAAAATGTGAAAGAGATCCTGGGTGATCTGCCTGATCTTCAGAGTGATAGAAAGCAAAAAGACTGATGATCAATTATTGTCTATGTATCTGGTGAAAAGTTGACAGAGAAAAAGAAATAGAAGAAGGCACTCTGCATTATTGGCACCATTATCTCTCAGAATTACTGATAAGCCAAGGGGTCAAGATCTTTCATTCATCTAGATAATATACTAGCAGATCCCAGGAGGACGTACTGTTGGTAATACGAGATAAAGCAAATCACCAAACCGTATCAGGGAACTGGATGATTGGCTCCTTAAGTATGTATTTGTAAAACACAAAAAGAAGGACATTCATCTGAGAGATGTAAGCTAGGAATGCCATGGAGACAATAGTAACACATCAGGCGCTCCTGATTTTTATTCCCAGAATATTTTTTGAAATACTAAAAGGATAATTACACTGGGGGCTTGTGCATTCAATATGCAAAGTTTAGTTAATCACAAGCATGGAAGTTCATTGGCCAAATAAATTAGAGGAAAATTCTGTATTTGGGAGAAAGTAGCGATGAAAATGTGGAAGGACTCTCCCCACCCCACTGGTACCAGGGACCAAAGGCCACTATTAAATGGTCCAAAAAAAGGCAACCTGACCAAAAAAACCCATGCTTTTTAATTCTGGGTTAAGAGTGTAATCAGATTTATATATTACACATAAAAAAAAAAAAAATCAAATCTGAAATGTCAGCTAGAGAGTAATTCAAATAAGAAATTTTAGGCTAAATAAGACAAGAAAGCAGAGGGTCTACAACTACTGATTCATGTTTTCAAAGAATACAAAGACTCTATGCAAAAAACCCGAAACAACCAACTTATATTTTCTTCTCTGTAAGTAGAAAAAAAGCATTTTTACAGATAAGAAGGCCATTAGCACCCAAAAGGAATGTTAAAAGACAATTTTAAATATCCAGATAATTTGTGCTTTAAGAGTCCTAAAAGTATTTGTGAGAGTATAATTTCAATGATGCTAATTTTCAATACATTTTGAAACACCAGAGTAATTCAGCATGACTGCTAGTATTTTCTGCCAATATTTGAAGTTGGTAAGCGGTATCATCTCAGCAATTATGGAGCTCTAAGCCATTATTCATCTCAGGCAAAATAACCAGCAAACTGATAGGGGATAAATTCACTGGGAAATAAGATGAATACAACTTATGTCAGTCAACACCATTTTATAGAAACACGGTCAGTGAAACAGAAAGTTCGATTTAATCATCTGATAAAGTTATGAACTGTGGTCAATAGAAGTTGCTTCATAAATGAAATACATAGACTTTTAAAGTGCATTTAGCTTACAGTCACACAACTTTCAGAGTAAGAAATTATTATCAGTATCATCAAATGTGATTAAAATATAGATACAAACTAGTAGCTGTTAACAGGAAATAATATTTGAAAAAGAGTGCTTTAAATTACTCCGATAAAACCTTCTAGTATTAGTTCAACATTATCTAAGAGTATCATCGACAGTACAGAAGTAGATATTGTTGATAGCAGATATGGCACAAAACCATGTCCGATTGGTTAATAAAGGTAGCAAAGTGGTTATTCAGAGTAACAAGGATTGCTTTGTAACATGGGGATGATGCAGTACAGCCAAGTGGACTTACATAACCAGCAAGCAAGAGAGAATGCAGGTAATATCCAGAAAACAGTTCACAGAAACCAAGGACTTACAAAATAAATACAGAAAATGCAGAAACAATTCCATACATATGCCACTGAAATCTTATGGCAAAAATCAGTAATAAAACTCCCATACATGTAAATACCTAAGACCAGAGATACTATTTTTGTCCACAGAATTAGTGACACTGGAATAGTGAATACAGCTTTACAGCCTCTGCACTGTTTTCCCAAGATATCAAAGATCTTGTTTTTTCTTGATGTTTTCTCCACAATTCACCCAAAAAGGGGAAAAAATCTGTACCTCCTTAAGAAGTTAACCAGAATGGCCCACATGCCGTTATTACCATAGTGAGTGATTTAGAAAGTTGTGTGAAAAGAGCAAAGCCACAACTAGAAAAAGCTGCAAAGTACCAACCAATGTTATTTGGACACAGAAACAATCTCTGGTCGACTGCAGGAGGGTAAGAGACCTCAGGCCTAATGACAGTGACCAGGCAGTACAGACAGTGGCATAAGTACAGTGGTAAGACAGATCCTACCACTGATGCATTTTAGGGTTATTTTCTACAATAGGAAATTCTTTGCACCAAAGAACGGTACAATACTTCTTCTTCGCTTTGCTACACTGTGGCTCTTCAATCTGCAGCTTAAAAACCCACCCTGAATAAATGTAGACTTTTTGTCAAACATCTCTATTTGAGAGCTGGGCTGCCGTAGCTTTAAAAGACAGTATTGGTAAAAGCACATTACCATGTATATGCACAGGAACCAACTGCATGGGTGGCTTCACCGGGGAAAAAACTGAAAGGCAGCTGGGTAGGAAACCATGTACCTGGGGTAAGCTGTCATTTGGCAATTACTTTTGGCTTACCTGGTCGTGAGACCCTTGAGCTGCTGAATGCTGCTCCTCGCAGGCTGCTGTCAAGAGTCTGGGGGTTTGAGTTACCATGGAGATCACCGCATCTGACAGCTGAGGGGGCTGCAAGGAGAGACAGAGGTACCCGTCAAGCCAGTTTCCAGCACCTCATCAGAACATGAGTGTTTGACTCCTTTTGCTTTTGCCTTTCACCGAGGTACTAGCTCCCAAGTTAAGAGCTTTGACAGAACCATGAGGGGGAAAAAACACCCACCACCCACCACAGAAAGAATTAGAGAGAGGCAAGGGCAAAGCCCCAGCGACAACTCACAGCATTCGAGCACTTTGCAAAGCCGTGCACTTTTTCAGGAACCTGGAAGAATCCTAATACACCCTGAGCTTGGCTCAACAATTTTCAGCCTCTTTGGTCAAGTATAACACCAGCAAGCAATTCATCCAGAGCTGCCACTGAGCACGGGACCGAAACGCCAGCGAGCTGCCTCAGAACAGCAGGGGAGGGACACAAAGTGCCCCCTGAGAAAGCTTCCAGGGAGAATTGATTGAGCGTCACTTCTGTGCAAAAAGAAGTAAGTAGGCCAAAGAAATTACTTTCCTGTACGGTTTTGAGGGGTAGTCTAAAGGAAAGCGTTTATGAAAATCAAACATGAAAGATAGCCTGGTATTCTTCTGCAATAATAAACCTATTTACAGACTCTTCCATGCCTGCCATCGAGCATGATGAGTAATGCCTTATTTCGTATTTCCTCTGCATTTGACCGTCATGTACCTTGACTATTTCCCTGCTCCTGCATTTCAAGCCTTAAGTCTCGTGCTCACTTTTTGTCTATATAATCTAATAATTAAATGCTGTAAAGTGAATGAGATATTCATCGGAGACTTTTAAAATTAATTATACTCTTCCACACGAATGTCTAATAGCTTTTATAACTATACATTAAGGATCATTTTATGATATAATCGATTTAATAAATAACATATTTAAACAGATCATCCAGAGAAATTTTCACAAATCCAGTTCAAATTCCCAGACTGCAATGCTACAGGTTCTCATTTACATCACTGGGAGACAAGTACACCATCTGACTGAATATAACTCCGCACCTGAGAAAGAGTTATACCTGTTCTAATCAGAGGTGAACGGCCGTACAGGGGACAAGGAATAACTATTTAAGCATCAGAAAGTATTAACAATACACCAGCTAAAAGTCCATAGTTTTTCTGAGTTTGCCTACTCAGAATGTGTATGAACCTCCATCTATGCAGCTACCTATACAATTACCTATAAAATTATCAGGTGTCATTCTGAGATGACTGTTGTCATCTCTCCATCTTCCATCTCATTTTTCTGTGAGGCATGTTATGTTTACGCAAAATATAATATACTCAAGAAGCACAACTCTGTGTAAATATAAAATCTGAAAACCCAAGCAACAATTAGAGCATTTTTCTATTAGAACTTCACTTCTTATGGGAAAACTAATTAAAAAATTATCTCTATTCAACACTCTGACATTATGCTATGTAGCTAACACATGCTGAGGCTTCTCTGGTGACAAATACAAGGCAAACAACTGGCTCATCTGACCGAAGGCTTCCGCAAGATTTGTGTAGTTTAAAGGACACTGCAGAATACCAGATACTCATATTGTAGCACTGTAGATGGAAATATCGTTATTGAAGAAATTGTATTCATTCTTTCTGTCATAATTATACTCATAAGTTGGTTGGGCCAAGTTTTCATTCGTTCCCTTTACAAATCTTATATATGGGATCACTGGTAGCTTTTATCAGCGATGGGATCACTTAAAGGCCATTCATCTTCCCACGTTGCTACGGAGCAGCACTACTAACACAGGCTGGAAGAAATCATAAAATCCTACAACGAGACTAGTTATGGTTACCTTGCCAGACAACATTTTGGTAAAAACGTTCATAGTGGCTCTCTGCTGAAAAAGTTTTTTGAGTGAAGACTAGAACCAAGTAAATAAATGATTTGCAGGAATGAAACAAGGGAAAAGAGACAAAGTAGAGAATAAAAGATAAGATTCCTTTACCATTATTACTTATACGTGTCAGTGACACTTCAAAGTTACATAGATTTCCCTTACGATTGGGTGAGAGCATACAGGTAGATGGTTGTAATCATTTGCCATGCTAGCAGATGCACCTACCCATAAGGCTTTACAGGACAATAAAAGAGTTCCTTAAAATCTAGTTTCATACAGAAATAAATGATAATGTAACCTCTGAGATAAACAGTATGCAAAGACAGAGAATGCTTTTGAAACTTTCATTTTTAAAGTTTCGTTGGTAATATTACCATAATAAACTATCACAACTTACAATAGGATTAAGGTCTCCACAATTTAAGACAGAAATTGGAAAAAAAACCCACCACCAGAGATCACAGAATACAGCTGCAAAAGTGATTAGAGAAGCTGTAGAAAATATTTTAATATGAAATATTTGAAGTTCAACTTGCACAGTTTACTAAAAAAAGAATAATGAAAAAAAAAAAAGATAAATGACCTGATTACAGCACCTATTTTCATGGGGAGAAAATACAAAATACCAACGGGATTGTTAATATACCAAAGAAGGGTATACATAAAATAAATTAGCATCTGGAAGTTGACGCCAAATTCAAATGAGAAATAATGCACATGTTTTTCATCACCTGTGACTAACCATTTAGCACAGCTATCAAAAGGAGAATGCAGAGATTCTCCATTTGTTGATTTCAAGGTTTAGTGGGACTTTTCTAGACAAATCTTTGTGAAAATGCAAGTTATCCTGTAGTCATAAACAAGACACTGGGTTTTATTCAGACAGGCATAGTTTGCCAGATGGAGAAAGGGAGATCAGGTGATGTTACTCATCCTTTCCTGGTCATAAATGAAGTACATCACGAACTGAAACAACTGTCTAGCTTTGTAAATGAAAGCACTGGATGGTGATGAGCACTGGGCGTGCTAAGCTGCTGGTGCACATACCTAGTGACACATATTCACATATACACACGCACAGAGTGAGAGAGTGGATGTGTGTTCAGGCCATATGTGCAGTCAGAGAATTACAATCATCCTTCCACAGACAGGTGGGCTAAATTCTGCTCCAAATAATATTCTGGCTGTTAATTTAGGAAGTCTATTCTTTCTTCTGAAAGGACTGAGTCATAAGAGAGCAGTAGCGGGAGCTCTCTGCACAAGGGTCATTCGGGGCACCAGTAAGGTGACTGAAGGGAGGCAATATGAATGCTGCTCTGGGAATGTGTGCCTCCACTCCACAGGCACAGAGCAGAGAATAGCAGCGCTTTGTGTTATTAACTACCTGCCAGTCTCAGCCCTGCAGGCAATAAGCTTTCTGGGCAGAAGAAGCTTCCTTCTGGAGTATTTCAGTGGGTCAGACACCGCACTTCCTCACCGCAGCTAATACCCAGGTGCTGCTGTGGTTGATGCTTCCAGCTCTCTCCCTCCAAGAGCAGCCTTACTCTAGGCACAAAAGTAACACCCGGTTCTCACAAAAGGAGAAGAAAAGGAAATAAGAACAGGAAATGGCCTAAACGTCATGCTAAATTGCTCTCACAGTTAGCAACCTTAAAAATGTTGTCCCTTAAGCAAAGATAAGGGAAGATACTGGAAGTGTCAATGTAGCTACTGTTAGTGCTGTTGCTACACCTTGGGCTACCAAGCGGTCAGGAAATTTAACCACGTTTAAATATCAACCAAAAATAATAGTTAAAAAATTTCACTCATTTTCACTAGCTGTAAATCTGGTACACGTGGTTTGAATTTGGATGTCGCAGGACTTTCAAAACCACAAAATTCAGCCAAAACAATGCAAACACATCCATTGATCTCCTTAGTTCTCATCTACTTCATTGGACGCAACCTCCGTGGAGCAAAACCACGCAAAACTCCGACACCAACTCATACTCGGGCAGTTGATACAAAAACTCCAGCTTACGTCAGAAGTGCAAATTTAACTGTTGCCCTTCAGCCCTGCCCCCACAGCACCAGTTGGAGAGGAGGTGCCTGCCAGGACACCGCAGGGTATGAACTCGCTGCCAGCGCCAAGCCACACACCGCCAATCACACTGAGAAGTCAATAAAATGACGTTTGCTTAAAGGAGGCCTGAATTTGCCCTTCATAGGCCATAGGTGAAATACTGCATTTATCCACTGCTTCACAGGGAGGTTTCCTTGTGCAGGCACATGCATGACTTTAGGAAACCGAAACTGGGGGTCAGATATACAGGGGACACTTGAAATTATCTGCTGTGCAGCTGACTAGGGGTAAGAGCACCCAAAAAGTATAGTAGATTTACTCTTGACTTCAATTCAGACTACTTACTTACATTATTTAGGAAAATGTTTTTGGAAGTCTTACTAAATTCCTCTAAATAGATTTAGATACTTAAATATTCTTTCAATCTGGTTTATGTTCAAACACTACTTCTGCACAGTTTCAACTAAATTATTTCTTTTTACTATACAACACAGATGAGGAGAAATCACAGAATCACAGAATGTTAAGGGTTGGAAGGGACCTCGAAAGATCATCTAGTCCAAATCCCCTGGCAGAGTAGGATCACCTAGAATAGATCACACAGGAACACATCCAGGTGGGTTTTGAATGTCTCCAGGTAAGGAGACTCCACCACCCCTCTGGGCAGCCTATTCAACAGCTCCATGACTCTCATCATGAAAAAGTTTTTTCTTATGTTTCTGTGGAACCTCTTATGCTCCAGCTTACACCCATTGCCTTTTGTCCTGTCATTGGACATAACAGAGAAGAGCCTGGCTCCATCCTCCTGACACTCACCCTTTATGTATTTATAATCAAACCAGTGACATTACTATTGTTTCATCACATTTCTCTTAATGATGTTCCATAATAAAAAAAACATTAATTGGGTGACTAATCTATTATCCTCCTCCTTCCTGGCTTTTGAAGGAACAGAGAGTTTAAATGATAAATAGGCTATCTTCAACATACACTGAACCATAAAAGCATTTTTGAGAGATTTCACTAGATATCTGTGAAAGAAATCCAGGATCCCTAGTGCATAACATGAATATTTTGCTTTCTTTCAAATTGATAAACAGCTTTAATATTTTCAACAACCCCTGGGGGATTATAGTTGTAGTAAACCAGGACTGTACAGAAGATGCCAACAGGACATCAATAATTATTCCACCCTTCTGCAAAAAATTAACCCGAAATGTCTTTTCTAAAGTAGTTCCTAAAAAGTGTACAAATCAGTGAAGAGAACATTCCAACATTTGCAAGACTTCTGCTGATATGCTGGGTTTTTATTTTCTTTATGGATTAACATTATATATAAGCATAATCAGACTGGTATCAAGGCAGCTGTAGCTGCCAGGGATCATGGATAACACCTCAGTCACAGGGAGCCAAATTCAGGACCACCACCTCCAACACACCACCACATGCAGGGTTTCTCTGCTGGCTTTCCACAGAACACTGGAACTGCAATCACCATTCAGAAAAACCCACACAATGCCTGCATATGCATGTATTTGCCTTAAGGTCTTATAGAGTAAATAAATAAAATTTAATGGCTTGCAATGATAAAAAATTTCCCCTCTAGACACTTACACATCTACCTTTTCCCCATAGCCACCTCTTCTAAAGGAAGTTAGGAGAGTTTTGTATTTTAAATCTACCATAGACAAATGCTCTGATTTGACAAAGGAAACAAGGTCATGAGTCAGTTAGAAATCAGAGTCAGCTTTGAAACAGATACTCATTAATGTACTAGTGCAAAAGGTTTTCCCATGGTAAAATGTGAGCTAAAGCAATAAAAAAAACCCCTGCAGAAATAACCCCTGTCTTTCCAGAAAAACTTAAAATACTTAAACTCAAGAGCCTGTCCCCAGAATACAGCAGTCTTTCAGGTGCAGCTCACAGCGCCTGGGCTGCCACTTTGAAGCATGTGTCTTGAGGGAACACAAAACTCCAAGTGAAAACTCTTTCCATGTTTCATCCTAACTAACTCTCTCAAAGCAACTGGTCATGGTGAAATTAAGCATTTCAGAGGCACGCTAATTTGGCTGTATTCTGCCACCTCTTTTAAGCAGATTCCTCCAGAAACAAATTAACTCTTAGCATCCCAAACAGTCACTCAATACAATCAGTCTTAGAGCCTGGCTAGGAGCCACAGTCACAGCATCAACTCTTAAAATCATCTACCCCAGTCAACGCTTTGCCTGCACAAGACACTTCAACAGCTTTCCTCTTTTTCTGCCTCAGATGTGTGTTTCAGTGCAGCAGATATTCTCTCTATCATGCCTAATAGTTTCGGAGACAGGAGGTTCCTGAGCCATCTACAATTATTTGATAGGCTAGTACTTTCAGCAATACTAATGAATTTATGGAAAGCTTAGCTGTCAGTAACCAAGGCAGGTACCAATGCTGAAAATGCTTAGCACTCTGAGATTTTTACAGTACATGAATTCATGGGTGCTGTGGCCTACAACACAGCAATTCTGATCATTTCTTATCAGAAAGACATACATGTATCAAATAGCACATTTATTTTACCAACCCTCAGGCAAACTAAATGCTATTTTTCCAATTAACAAGTCCAGATTTAAAAAAAATACTTCTCTGTTGACAGCAACTCACGAGGCTTCTGCTGAACTTTATAAAACATGAAACAAAAAGCACAGTACTGTGCTGTTGTGATGGAAACGTAAAGAAATGCAGTTAATTATTAAATCTGTGATACCGCAGGTAGGTGGGAAAGAATTATCCCCTTCAGAAGCACTGGGCTGTAATCCCCTCGTTTGTCTGTTTAGCTCTACCTCAGGCAAAAGCACAGAAAAAGAAACAGAAAAGAAGAAACGTAGTTTCCTTTACACTGCCCACCACTAACCGATTTTCAAAGTAAGCACAAGCTCAAAAAGAAAGCCACGCAATTTAGTTGAGTTTTCTGCCCTGAGTAGATGTGTCATTCTAACCTAAGAAATGAACTCTCAAGTCTTTGGCCCCCCAGTTGTGCAAATACCGCACTGCTTTCAGCATTCACACGGTGGAGGTACCCAACTGCAGAGCAGTATGTGAAAGGATTTGCTTTCTCCCACATTCAAACAACGTGAAGTGTATACAGTTTCTCAAGGCGCATCAGTAACGTGAATTGCAGCTGGCAGCAAAGACGGAACTAGAGCAGTTTTCTTAAAGATTTCATATGCATAGCTGGTATCATCAGCTTCGCTTTGGATTAGCTGTAGTTTCCAAGAAATTCTGAAGGTGGGATATGATGGGTGCTGCACTGCAATAATATAATCTTGCTGTGGCAGAGGCATAAATAACTGTTGCAAGGTCAGGCTTTAGGAGAAATAACTACAATCAACTTCCTAGGAACAGAGATGGCAGGCACTTTGGACATGCCACAGGGGATTTGGGGAGAGGTTTGTCCCTAAAGGACCTTTTGTAACTTCATCTTGGGTGGAACTTCAGCTACACATCACTGTAACCAGATGCATAAATATGGTAATTAATATATTTAAGTCGTATTTTCCCCTTACATTAGAGCAATTGTATGAAACACTCTAGGCTAGAAGCTGCTGAATCAGGAAATGGATCAGAAGCTAACTAAAATGCCTTTCTAGTTATTGATTCCTGCTCTCTGTTTCATGTCAGCTTCTTAGAATCCATCCAACACAAGCACGAAAGGGTAATGAGTTTCTGAACACACACTCTAATAGTGCACACTGCATCAAAGCTTTCAGTAATTGCCTGGATGCTGCTTCCCAGCAGTACTAAACAACTTAAATATAATTAGCTGGAAGCCCTATGGGCTGCATTTCCCCACTGGAACACCTCTTACACTAATCCATTTATCAGGCTGACAGATGACTGAATCACTGGTCCTATGGACCCATTCTACTCAAAATATTTTTCAAGCCAACGTTTCGGTTCATTCCTTACCTGGTACATTTTTGCAAAGAAAAAACCAGCATAATTTAGAGTGGGGAGAGAACCAGACATATAACACATCCATCTCTTCCCAGTGCTGAACAATGTTATTTGTTTGATTAGCTAAGTATAAAAAGCTGGAGCTATCAGGCAGAAAACGGAAATGAAATGTATACAATATGGAACAGTAAGATGCCAAAAATAATAGGGAAACACACACACACTGAAAGGACTTTTGGAAGTCTTCCAGCCATTCAAAAATTTTCGGAAGTTTGGATAAGAGGATAGTTTTCAGGGTATCCTTCCTGAAGATGGCCTGACTATAGCTGTCAAGCAAAACAGTTCTGTTTTCTTCTTGTACGTCCTTCTGAACGATAGGCAACAAAAGAAATTGTAAACCTGTTTGATTATATGCAAATAGACATGAAGTGAACGCCATGCTGCCACAGAGCTGTGCACTTTGTAAGCTGCTAGAGAATTCTCATAAAAGTACAAAAAAAATATTTACTTTCTTGGGCAGAGTTTTTTAATGTAACACAAAATATCTTATCGTTGTGCCCCTGAGGGTTCTTTTGTCCAGACAGGTGCTAGTAAGTGGACCTTTGCAGGGGCTGAAATTTTGGGGACTACAGGCAAGGTCTTCCCAAATGTGCCACACTGCTGAAATTAAGTCATTGTAAAAATGCTAATTTGTTTTCAAATTCTTTTACATTCGGAAAAAAATTACTCTAGAATATTATACACTTATACTTCCTTTCTAACAAGCTGTGGCACAGGAAATAAAAAGGGATAAAGCTGGTAATGGCCAGTAAGAAGATCTAGAAAAAGTGGGATTTTAAAAGGTGTGCTTCTTCTACACCTGTTAATACTGTGGTCAGTTATCCAAATTCTGGCTTGGAATCATAAGGACCCAGCGAGGGTGGTAGAATTGTTTCATGTGATTCTATGATTATTTCCCCTGGATGTTTTCTCATCACAGACCATAGAAATTCTTGATGTCACAAAAAAATAAAACAAGATGAAATGACTCCTTGTGCTACTTCTACATGAGCTTAACCAATGTGCTTGTTGCAAAGCTGACAGTCGCTACTCATGAATTCTCTTAAAAGGAGCACTGCAAGTTAAAGTTAACCCACAGCCTCATCATTTTACCCAGGAAAACGGCCTTCAGTATGAACTGAATTCCAAAAAGTGACTACAAAAGCTATACGTAAAATATTTAACAATGAAAGAGACAATTAGAATATATTAATCAGTCACAAACTGATTTAGCTTGTGAATCAAGCAGAAGCAAGATAAGGTACAGCCAGCACTTCCCTGGATCAAGACCAACCATCCATCACAGAATGGGGCCAAGAAACAGTGGCTACTTGGATACTACCAGACTTGATTTTTGAAAATGCAATCACAGGTGTTTACAGTGCCTGGTAAAGTACCTAGTAGGTTATAAAATACTGAGTCATTTGAGATTTCTTGATGTGAACCTAGGAGCAAAAAACTCAGTTTCACATGCACTCTCCACCCACTACTTCCCTCTGGCCTGAAACTGGAAAACTCATCCCAGAGACACTGACACTTGCACATCAGCAGCCAACTTCCCTGTCATTCGAAGCCAGCCTCTTCCTCCCTAGCTTCATCTCCTCTGTTGAGTTTATTTTCTGTTTCTACAAAAGAGCAGACAGTATCCTGTGCAAGGGCTGCCCCGAACCATATGGACCTCAACACTTGTCAGTCATACTTTCACATGAAATGCAGAATTTCACACTCCCGTTTCCACAGACTCCTTCGAAAGGCCGTGGTATTGAGCAGAACAAACATCAGATCTAATCAAAAGAACATTCTGTAGCAAAAAATGCTGATGAATCTTCTCTTGCTTTTAGCCACTTCTAATAAACCAGATCATGGTCATGAAATACCTAAGCAAGAAAACATCTTTGCCAGGCAGGAAATGTAACATTACCTTCATTTAAAAGCTTTAAGAAAGCTTGCTATAGTGTCAGTGAAGCTGAATTTCCTGGGTATTACGTCTCATTTGAGACAATTCTTTATTCCTTGAGGTAAATAACACCTCCTTAAAGCACTTCCAAAATTACTACATAAGCAGATTATTCCCTTTATTTTAAGGTAGGGGCAAATATACAGCAGCTTTACAGTTAAACAATTGCACTAAATTCTTGGATTTTTTTAATAGAAGCAAAAAAAATGTGTCTGAGGATGAGAGGAATGATCTAAGCATGAAACTTAGAGCTGGAGTCAGTCACACTCCACTAACCATCATACTTCACATGGTAGGTAGTGTACACTTGGAAAGACATGGCAGGCTAAACAATTAAGATACTGCAAACACGCAGACAGTTTTATGACTGCAAATAAATGGCTGTTCTAAAAAGCATGGCAGAAGTGACATAATACATTAATCTGAAGAGTACTTATTTGGAACATCTATTTGAAAATTAGATCTTTATATGCAGTAACGACTATCTTCAGCATCAGCCAGATACCATATTTTCTTGCAAGACGACTTCTGCGCAGTCTCCATCTTTGGGCTCCTGACTGGAGGAAACAAGGAACAGCCAGGTCTAACCCCAGAGCTGGCCCTACTTTGAGTCAGATGTTGGACTAGAGACACCCATGAAGTCCCTTCCAACCTGAATTATCTTACGATCCTACAGTAATAATCTCTCCATCTTAAAATTAAACATGCTTGCTGTGTTATTAACATAGAAAATAAGGAGCTTAATAAGAAACCTAAGGGCACAAACTTGCATGTAGAATCTGGATGGATGTGAGGTTTTAAAGTTATCAAACAAGATATTCTTTCTGATAATACAAAGTTTGTGCTGGTTAAGCAGCTGTAACACAGCTAAAGACTGACGACAAAAGACAGAGAGTGTTATTGTTACACTGCAGATTACCTTCCAACATCACCTTTTCCTTTTACCTAAATCACTTGTAGAGCTATAGGAGTAAAAACTATTTGTACTAAATTAAATTACAGTTTAATTCTGTGAATTGTAATCTTCCCCTAATTAAAATTTATGACATACAGTAATAGATTATACTGTGTGGGTATGAAAAATCCACCTGCGAATACTGGCTATAGAAATGCACTACATGAAAAAAAATAAAAAGCAGGAACATGAATTTATCTGCAGTAAACTGGGGTGTGAAAAAACTGATTATTCCACCATACACAGACATAAAAACCCTCCAACAAATGTCACACGGACCTCTGGTAAAGAGCAATGATCTGTCACCTTCTTGGTCTAAGGAACTCAATCCTTTGAGCTGGCCAGTAAGGGGGTATTTTACCACATACATTTGAACTTTTTGATACAATATTGTAAAAGTCAGCAGTAGAAGTGAAATTCCAGGAAAAAAAAATTTCAAAATTTTTATCTGCACGCTACAGGAAATAAATACTCTAAATTTTGGTCCTGTTAATTGGTTAATCTGATTAACCTGATGGCTGATACTAGCTGCCTCATCATCATATGCCTTATAGGAGTAAATGGGCATCTATATCTCTACACTGAGACCAAATTCAACTCTTTTGACTAGCATATATGAGAGTTTTGACTAGTATATGTGAGAAAAGTTTGTTTGTGTAATGAGATTGGGATAAATTCCTGTAATGAATTTCAGTAAAGTATTATCTCTCAATATACGTGATATTCTATACTTTAATGCAATTCTGATAGCATAAATAGTATGATCTAACCATCTGTGGTTTATTTCATCTTTCCAGATACTTTAAGAGGTATTTCAGCTAATAAAGCTCACAGATTTTTTTCCTGACTCTCTAGTACTTTATTGAATGAACACACAGAAAGCGTAGTCAGGATCTTAGTATTAGTAAATGATTATCTAAATGATTTAGCTAACATATGTTTTATATTCTCTATCTCATGGTATGTTCAGACATAGTAAAATTCGTAATGTATGTCCTAAAGCCTCTACGAAAATACTTAACCAAATGTCAAAACTTAACTTAAAAAAAACCCCAAACAAACCAAATGCAAAACCACACCAAAGCTTGAAAGTTCAACTAATTATTTAAACTTTGTGAGGAGGGAGAAGGACTTTCAAAATAGAAAAACTTCAAAGTTAAGTTGCATTCATTTTTCCTGAAGCTTCCTTGGCCTTGCTAGCCCATCATAAAAACCCAAAGGTCCTGATTTCTTTACCTCAGACGTCATTTTTTGAATGCTTGCAAGGACCAGAGAGCTTAACAGTTGAAAGAGGAAAATGCTTCTATTATTTCAAATGCCATGAAGCTCGTCTCACAGTGTTTAATGCTTACCTGTGCATCAATTTTATTTTTAGAAATTCTCCTAGCTGTGTTCAATAAATAGTAGGTCTGTGGTTTTCAAATGCTAAAGTAAGAAATTAAGAACATCAGGAAGGCATACAGATCAAGCAAGTAATCCCAATTACAAAGCAGACTGCTTAAATTCATATATATACACCTATGTCCTAACATAACACTGCATCTTTATGTACATTTTATAGCACTGGATTTTATGCAGCCAGTATGTGATCTTACTTTTAGTCAGCATTAAAAGAGGATTTTTTCCCAGGGTTTCAGAAGTGTAATTACCATTGACTTCAAAACAAAAGGGAAGTGGCCTGCAGTTCTGGAAACCATGTCAGTCTTTCATCTTGGAAACTAAACTCTCCTTCTGCAAATTGAGAAAGCTAAGGAAAGTAAGAGCAATTATTTGCCCAGAAAGATACCTGCTTTTATTGTGCTGTATTAAATGAGCCAGAACCTTCTTATTTCATGATGGAACATGTCAGGGATGTTCATGCCATTTAACATTGATTCCTATTTAATTATATGTATATGGATGCTGATGCCTAAAGCTGGGTTATATGAATATTCAGTCTTCATTTTAATGAGTGGTTTTGTTATATTGCGTTACCAGGGAAAGAAGGACCTAGTAGCAAAAGATTCACTGAAACCAAAGAATGACAATGATAGCAGCAACAAAAGAAAAGGATCGTTAAGAGTCTTTTTGCATCTCAGTTTACAGATTTTGCTTACTTTACATCTATTTGTTTTAGTGAGGTGCAAGGCGTTATGGTAATTTTTTGCCTCAGCCTTTGAAATTATTTAGGAAAATTATGAGGCACGGGATAAGAGGCTTAGAAGATCTGCTTAGAAATTTTGGAGGACAGGTATTAAAAAGTTCAATTTCATCAGGGTAGCAGTAAGACTAGCCATATTCCCTATTCTCTCCACCACAGTGTGCAATTTCAGGCTGCAGCCATGCTTTGTGTTCTGAGTAAAGTTTCAGTGTAGCCTTACTCTCTTGCTTCTCGTAATCGCTCTTCCCTTACATTCCTGCCGAACATTGTTACCCCTCGGTTTCTGTGGAATAACTGCTATGTCAAAATGATTCTGATTAAAAGAGTTCAGAGAGTTGCTGTTGAAAAGTGTTTAAACTAACCTAAATTGTAGTGAACAAATCAGGTTATGGAGTGACTTACATGATCAACTAAATCTCGTGGGAGCGATACTGAGCAGTTGTGAACAGTAGGGGACAGGAGCCTTATTCAGACAATTCAGCTGCTGCCAGAATAAAATGCGGGAGACAGAGAACTGCCCTCATGCTTAGGTTTCCTTCTCCTTCTCCCAATATCTAAAATCCAAAAATTCTTATTCCTGACTCAGGCCTCCAAGTTTCCTCAAAACAACCACTTCCCAGCAGTGCCCACGTTCGGACTCTCAAGGCACATTGATACGGTAGCTAAAGAAACTCACGCAAACTAAACGCACCTCCTCCCTCCACAACCGCTTCAGTAAACCAGCAGTGAGTTTAAACACAGTCATCTCGGCGTCCTCAATTCACCTTGTTATTGCACCTCCAGTTGCTGCAGCACAGATGGGATGCAACATCTCCCACTGTTTGGGGACTGCCCCTAAAGGTGAGCCATATGTTTTGCAATACCTAGAAACAGCAGGGTAAGATAAGGAAATCTTTGCAGCCTTAAGGCAGAGTCGCTTTGATTTCACTGCTTTGTGTCCTGACCTTAATTTTTATTTTTTTTCCCAAGAGCTTTTGCAATTTAATTTATCTGGGTTAAGCCTACAAAAAAAATAAAATACAAATACTGTGTTTGCGTACCTGTGTTTGTGTGTAATGCCTAGGAAATCTCCTGTGTTATCTGTCTGTGTAACATTTTACCTTCCACTAGACAAATATATTTTTAAACAGGCTGGAATCAAAACAAGATTCTCAGCATTCAAGACATTCTGTCATCACTGCCCATTTGTTGTCCTCTAGGTTTCTCTCAGCTGGCAGATTTCCCATCTATGGAATTATCAGATTCATCTGCTTAGACAAGGCTGCAAAATAAAATGAAAAGCTGGATTATTCTAGAGAACTCATATTTTTCCTTCAGGTCAGAAAATCCAGCACATGAGAGCTGAACATTAACAGCAAATGGAACCAATCTCTCAGACTTCACAATTCTACCTCCCCATACCCTCTGAAATTTAATTTTGACTAAGCTGCCACTACATTTACTTTCCATTTATCCTTTACTTCTTTAAATATGTTTATTGCTACTTATTATGTTAACCTCCTTTGGAGTCCTAAATATTATGCTCATAGGCAATGTGGGGTTTTTTTTTTACTGTAGTTCTAGTAAGCACGCTGCTTGTGCACCCTGCTGCCTCTGCACAGTTTTTCATAGAGAATTACCAATTGCTTTGCTATCATTTTCCTTACGTCATATTTTTTGCAGGGAGAAAGTGTAAGAAAAAAAGGGAGAAAACATGTAAAAATGAATAAATTACCAGTTTTCCACAGCAAGATGGCTCAGGATTTACTTGAGTGATGGGTTAGAAGCCATACTGCAAAACCATGCTTGTGTTTCTGGCCCCACTGGCTACACCACCAAGATTTCTGGAGGCATATGCCATGGTTCTTAGTACTGTAACACACTAAAACTCTACATTACCCTTTCATATCAAACTGTGGGAACTCTACTTTCTCCCCCTAGGTAGAAAGAAAACTGTGGGAAGGTCTGGAGAAATGTCTCTGTATAATTTTCCTTACTAAACAGCTAAAGTAGGTTGAATTTCCTTGCCACAGCTGAGTGAACTAACAAAAACTCTATTAAATTCAGAGTAGGGTCTCGCATGCTGGGTGTGTACACACAGGTATGTGCACCAAGTTAAGCAAAAGATGAACATATGAGAAATCCTAAGTAATCCTTAAGTGGCTGACATAACAGCAACCCCATTACTGAACCAGAACTGCTTTACGGAGACTAATGCCTTCCAGTATTCCTCTATTGTACACTGTTCACCCAAGTAAAAGTCTATTTCAAGGCGTTATACTGTTATTACACAGTGATATTTCTTTTTAGAGTCTCCTCTGAGATCTTTTAAATTCATGATTTACTTTATTAGCATTCTGTATAGCTTTCTGTATTTTTTGAGTGGTATGATTACATTTATCTGTGGTTCCTCAATGGTCACAATATGGAAAGCACTCCATATGAAAGTCACTGACATACACCCAATGGATCTCCTTAAACACAGTGAAATCCCAAACGAAGGACTGCAAGTGAGGAATCCTTTTAATTTATTCTCAAACAGGCTAACCTGAATATGCTCTTTGTGCAAAAGGCAGACGGGATGGATTCGTGAAGAAATACTGCAAATGGAACAAATAAAGTAGTGTGTTACATTTGCCACATTTTAAGGTTGGAAATTAGTCTGTAAACTTATTTGAGTTCAGGCCCTACCCAATCACATTTCACAAGATAAAAACTCATCCAAGATTTGACACTGTGAAATGAGGACTACCAAAAAGCATGCTGAATTTGGAAATTGGATATGTTTCAGTTCTTCATTAAATTTAAAGATTTTCTACTAGGTTTCAAGGGTCTTCATACTGTCTTATTTATTTAGACGGCATGTTCTAGTAGTCTAGGCTCGGGCACCAAAAGATACTAAGTACTACACTTTGCCATTCTGGGGCATAAAATAATAAAAAATTATTAAAGAAATCAAACCAACTGTTAATAAGATTGAATCCATCATCCATAGGAATTGGCTGAGAAACAGACTTACAAATACATTTTGGTTTTATTGAATGTAGCAAGATATAACAGCATACAATCTCATTAAAGAGCCATCTGATAACAAATTTTGTGCCACCCCAAATGATAGTTCATTCTAAAACCTGAAGTCACGGACAAAGAATAGTAAGACGTACTGTAACATAATAAAAAACACTGTAAAAGAGCAATACATAAAGATACCTATCATTAAGTAATACTATTATGAGGTTCTAGCAACATAAACCATGGTTGATTATGTGAGTGATTTCTCTGCTCTGTGCATTTCAACATATGCTCTGGAGGAACAAAGTTTGTTATACAGAAGTTAATTGATCGCGTTATTTCTCCTTTATTTTTTTCTTCAGCTGATGAGTTATTCAAAATTAAGTAACTGAAGGGTGTTTTCAGATCGAAAAAGCACCTTGGTTCCAAAAGAGGCAATGGTGTGACTTTTCTGAAATACCAGGTTAACAATAAAGCTATCATAAAAATTGCACTGTATTGACACTGTGACTCTTAAAAATGCACTCTAGACTGTCATTACCATTAAAGGTAATGAATATGTTCTAAGTTACTGGTGATTTCTTGGGTACAGGCATCCCTCTACCAAGCCACTTCACTTCTTCCTCCCTGGGAAAAGGTGGCTCAGATATTCTCATGAGATGGCAATGCAGACCCACGACAGGGATAGTGAGGGGGCACTTCATTAGCAGTCTGCTGACATATGCAAAATTCTTTAAAGCAGAAGCATGTCATTAATTTTGGTATTTACTGCTTTTTATGAAAGATAAGTGACTCGATGTTGGGAAGGCATTTACAATGCTAATATTTTGTCCCTGCCTAATGCTTTTTTTGCTTCGTGATGTGCCTGCCTGTTATGAGACTAAACTTATTCCAAAGAATATATTAAGCAATAAGACATGAGAAGCAGCGCATTTGTAGGCAATTCACTTACCACCTGAGGCATGCTACAGCGGTTCAATGCCAAAGGCTGAGTAACTTTAACCATTCAATAAATGAAATACTAATCGAACCCAAGTGCTCAGCATTGGGAGACTTATTTCTATCATGATATGGAATTTATACATAGAACCAAGTGGTCCTGTGCATTTAGTGACTGTTATTAAATAAATCACATTCTTGAGAAACTATTTTTAACCATTGTTCTGAAAACGCTATCCAATACAAATTAAATGTGGAGGTTTATATACATTGTTCCACGACCAGAAGTTGCTTGTGAAGTGATATAACTACCCCCTGGACTATAGGCCCAACAGCAGTTTGAAAACCATTCATGCAGACATGTATAAATATTCAGAGGACAGGACAGGACAGACAGACTCTAGAGATTTAGCAACTGGCCTACACTACCCTGATGACATAGCAATTTATTAAGCTTTAGTTCTGGGAGTCACAAATAATTAATTAAAAAGAATTTGCTATTTCCAACAGCACTACCTCATCTCATCATGACAAGACCACGCAGAGGCATGTGGCTGAGCTACTGGAACATTATCTACTTCGTTGCTCCAGCTTTAATAAGTAAAACAATGACATTACTTAGGTTCGTGATCTATTCACCAGGCACCATAAAGTTCACCTCTTAAATAAACAGTGCTAAAAGCTGGCTTTAATTTGTGCTCGGCACACCAACAATTGATTTTCCCCACAAACTCATTCTCTTTCCACTCTGCTTTGTAACTACAAGGTCTGATTTGATTTAACCCTGGTGTGGAGACCTACCTTCCATCCACATTCCAAAAAACTCTGAAAAATTAACATGACTGAGAATTTAAAAGATGTGAAGATCTACTAATAAAGTGGAAAGGTTGTGCAGTAAACTGTTTTACAAGAAATTGTAGCACCTGTTTATTCTGTTGTCTTCATTCAGCTTCAAAAAAGTCTTAGACAACTGGGTTAGGGATCAATTAAGCAATCTGGACATCCATAAATCCACGGGTCCTGATGGGATGCACCCACGGGTGCTGAGGGAGCTTGCAGAAGTCATTGCTAGGCCACTCTCCATCATCTTTGGTAAGTCATGGGGAACAGGAGAGGTGCCTGAGGACTGGAGGAAAGCAAATGTCACTCC
>WUAM01000431.1:13263195-13303604 GCA_024336885.1 Actenoides hombroni
GGTTATAAATTAATAAAGTGTCGTCTTCTTCCTCTCCTGGCTCTCTCTTTACTGATTTTGTGTTGCTGCATCTCTTCGCTCCCAGTATAAACAGTGACAGGGTTGTAGCTGGGGTTGCACCAGTGGTGCAGGGTTCTCGTACTCATGAAGATCAAAAGGCCTCCAACCCCCCTAGGGTGAAATCAGCAGGTTCAGCTTGCTCCCTGAAATGCCTGCACACCAATGAATGCAGGATGGTGAATATACAACAGGAGTTAGAAATCTGTGTGCAGTCAGGGGGTTACGATCTGGTGGCAATTAGAGAGATGTGGTAGGACAGCTCATGTGACTGGAATGTGGTTATGGATGGCTATGTCCTTTTTAGGAAAAGCAGGCCAGCAAGGCGAGGTGGTGGAGTTGCTCTTTACATGAGAGAACAACTAGAAGGTACTGAGTTCTGTCCAGGGGCAGATGAGGAGAAAGTTGAGAGTTTGTGGGTGCAAATTAAGAGGCAGGCCAGCATGGGTGATACTGTTGTGGGTGTCTACTACAGGCCACCTGATCAGGCTGAGGAAGTTGATGAGGCCGTCTACAGGCAGCTGATAGCAGCCTTGTAATTACAGGCCCTGGCTCTCATGGGGGATTTTAACTATCCAGATATATGCTGGAAGGCCTACTCAGCCAGCCATTCACAGTCCAGAAGGTTCCTCCAGTGCATTGACGATAACTTCTTGATGCAAATGGTGGATGAGCAGGAGAGGGACGCTGCTGGATCTTACATTCATTAACAAGGAGGGTCTGGTTGAAGCAGTGAAAGTTAAGCCTTGGCTGCAGCGACCATGAGATAGTAGATTTCAGGATCTTGTGCATGAGGAACAGAATACCCAGCAGAATCACA
Source organism: Actenoides hombroni (assembly GCA_024336885.1). Lineage (NCBI taxonomy): Eukaryota > Metazoa > Chordata > Aves > Coraciiformes > Alcedinidae > Actenoides > Actenoides hombroni. Next base: position 13,264,073 of record WUAM01000431.1, read on the forward strand.
ACCCTGGACTTCAGCAGGGCCAACTTTGGCCTTTTCAAGCAATTGCTAGGAGAAATCCCATGGGACAGGGTACTGGAAGGTTAAAGGGGCTCAAGGTAGTTGGTTAACATTCAAGCACCACTTCTTCCAAGCTCAAGATTAGAGCATCCCAACAGACAGGACATAAAGAAAGGGAGCCAGGAGACCCACATAGTTAAGCAGGGAACCGCTGAGAAAACTCAAGTGGAAGAAGAGAGTCTACAGATCATGGAAAGAGGGGCTGGCATCTTGGGAGGAATATAAGACTGTTGTCAGAGGATGCAGGGAGGCAACCAGGAAAGCTAATGCCTCCTTGGAGTTAAACCTTGCAAGATAGATCAAGGACAACAGAAAGAGCTTCTTCAAATACATTTCACTTAAAACTAACAGTAGAGGCAAGGTAGGCCAACTGATGAATGAGGCAGGTGCCCTGGTGACAGAGGATACAAAGAAGGCGGAGTTACTGAATGCTTTCTTCGTCTCTGTCTACGCTGCTAGAGGCTGTCCTCAGGAGCCTCAGATCCCTGAGGCCCCAGGAGAAGTCAGTATAAAGGAGGAGATTGCCTCGGTTGATAACAGCTGCGTGAGGAACCAATTAAGCAATCTGGACATCCATAAATCCATGGGTCCTGATGGGATGCACCTGCAGATGCTGAGGGAGCTGGCAGAGGTCATCGCCAGGCCACTCTCCAGCATCTTTGGTAAGTCATGGGGAACAGGAGAGGTGCCTGAGGACTGGAGGAAAGCAAATGTCACTCCAGTCTTCAAAAAGGACAAGAAGGAGGACCTGGGTAACTATAGACCCATCCCTAGAAAGGTGATGGAACAACTCATCCTTGGCGCTGTCTCTAAGCATATCAAGGATAAGAGGGTCACTAGGAGCAGTCAACATGGTTTTAACCAAGGGGAAGTCATGTTTGACCAACCCAATAGCCTTTTATGAGGACATAACCAGGTGGATAGATGATGCTAGACCAGTGGATGTGGTTTATCTTGATTTCAGTAAAGCATTTGACACATTCCCCACAACATCCTCACAGCTAAACTGAGGAAGTGTGGTCTGTATGATTGGATAGTGAGGTGGATTGTGAACTGGATGAAGGATAGAAGGCAGAGAGTTGTGGTCAATGGGACAGAGTCTAGTTGGAGGCCTGTATCTAGTGGAGTCCCTCAAGGGCCTGTATTGGGTCCAATACTGTTCAATATATTCATCAACAACCTGGATGAGGGAACAGAGTGCACTGTCAGCAAGTTTGCTGACAACACAAAATTGGGAGGAGTGGCTGACACACCAGAAGGCTGTGATGTCATCCAGAGAGACCTGGACAGGCTGGAGAGTTGGGTGGACAGAAATTCAATGAAATATAACAAGGGCAAGTGTAGAGTCTGGCATCTGGGAAACAACAACCCCAGGTACCAGTATAGGTTGGGTACTGACCTGCTGGAGAGCAGCATAAGAGAAAGGGACCTGGGGGTCCTGATGGACAGCAGGATGACCATGAGCCAGCAATGTGCCCTTGTGGCCAAGAAGGCCAATGGCATCCTGGGATGTATTAGAAGGGATGTGGTTAGTAGGTCAAGAGAGGTTCTCCTCCCCCTCTACTCTGCCCTGGTGAGGCTGCATCTGGAATAGTGTCCAGTTCTGGGCCCCTCAGTTCAAGAAAGACAAGGAGCTACTGGACAGAGTCCAGCGCAGAGCCACAAAGACAATTAAGGGAGTGGAACATCTCCCTTATGAGGAAAGACTGAGGGGGTTGGGTCTCTTTAGCTTGGAGAGGAGGAGACTGAGAGGTGACCTCATTAATGTTTATAAATATGTAATGGGCGAGTGTCAGGAGGATGGAGCCAGGCTCTTCCCAGTCACGTCCAATCATAGGACAAGAGGCAACGGGTGCAGGCTGGAACATAGGAGCTTCCATGTAAATGTAAGAAGAAACTTTCATGGTGAGGGTGACAGAGCACTGGAACAGGCTGCCCAGGGAGGTTGTGGAGTTTCCTCCTCTGGCGACATTCAAAACCCACCTGGACATGTTCCTCTGTGACCTGATCTAGGTGATCCTGCTCTAGCAAGGGGGTTGGACTAGATGATCTTCTGAGGTCCCTTCCAACCTTTAACATTCTATGATTCTGTGATTCTGTAATCTGTAACAAGGTCTATTTTTAAACACGAAGATAAGAATAATAATTTCAAAACCTAAGAACCAGCTACTGGATTCTCTTTTCCTGTCTATTCTACCCTACTTCCAGTAAACAAGGGGAAAAAAAAAATCCATCCATAGTTGAATACTGAGTATGAACACACATAAATAAAACCAAAACCCTTTAAACATCAGGAGACTGTTGTTTTCTATGTTCGTTAGCAAATGAATGATACCACATCCAAGCTTTTGGATGTTAAAGGCAGAAACACACAGCTCTGGGACAGGGCTGCCACTGCTCCTAATGCTGAAATAGAACACGTGAACAAAAATCTAAACAAGACTGTTGTTATTTTCTGATTTAAGAGAAATCATATTTTATAAAGACGTTTCTCTCAGTTTAGTCCAGACAAAATGTAACTTCGGGTCTCATAGTGAAAGAAGTGCATTTGTGTTCTAATTTACAGAAGACATTCTTTGCAAGCATTTTAAATTTTTCATGCACCTTCTCTGAAAACACAATTCTATGTAATATTTACAGTATTTAAAAGTAATTTAAATAAGACTTAAAACTAAAAGACCATAAAACCAGATTTATTACATCAAGTCAAACATCCACTTAAGCCAGCACCTCTTCTTTAACCATGACAAAAGTAGGTATCTAATGAAGAATATGTGAATAAAGCAAGGCCACAGTGGTATTCTCCCAGTCTCCAACAGCGTAGAGCTCTGGGACTGCCTGATGGTTCCAGTATTCAGACACACCAGGACATGCTCTAGTGGAACATTAGTGCGTACTCCTTGCAATTTATCACCGCAGAAAAAAAATCAGAAGCTGCCAGAATCTACCTCCTGCTGCAGATTTGCGGCAGGTATCATTGTAATGCTATAGGACAAAGTAGCTAATGGTGATTTTAGCTCTCGTAACTGTATCAGTTGAACACAACCCTGTCCTTAATTTTTATATTTCATGTTCTAATTATGAAGATTCTTCCATTCAGCTCCTTCTTTTGAACTCAGCTCAAATCCAAAACGAGACAAATATGCCAACAGTTTTACAAAAAATCTGCACATTGAAGCAATTCACAAGAACAGGGGATTTTCACAAACATTTATTCAACACATGTAACGTCTTCAGGTCTATGTACACAAGCGCAATTCACAGAGGTGACAGACCTACCAAAAAATTACACAGAGAAATGCTTTTGAACATGTCTTCCTTTTTGAAAATCTAGCTTTATGAATACTGTGCTTCTGGTAAAACGGTGTTCTCTTCCTGCCAGAGTAATCATTTGGGATTGTGTCTAAAAGCATACCCAAAATATGCAGTGATCTTGAGGAGAAGGCCATCGCTCACTTAACATTCTCCAAAGAGTCAGTTCTCAGACTTCTATGAATTTCCCTCAAATCAGAGGGACAGAATTATTGTATTTTTGAGATGAAGTGCCAAGGTCTTATGTTACAGCTGCTGCTGCTGCTGCACTGTCTTCTACTTTATTCTAGCTGAATAATTAAATACCCTTTAGTCCTTCTGACAGTCCTAGACTCAGCATGGCTGTTAATCAGTATCACATAAAAGGGAATTAGGCTTAGGCAACTGTTGCGCAAGGCAGAATGGATAAGGCAAGAGGGAAAAAGATCTCTTTGGAGTAGAAAACTAATTTTCTGTGCACCAAATGTGCACACAGACTCATGAATACCCTGTACACACGCACGCAGGGGAATCCAAATTAACCTCAGAGATTTGTTACCCTGCACCTGCAACCAACAGTCACTTCTTCCATACTTTCCTAAATTGCCAGTCTTCACCTGTTTCGGGGATTGAAAAAAACTCTCAGCACCAACATACTTAAATTACTCAGTTTACAGGGAAAATCTGACACCATTAAACCATTTCTGAAACTTTGACCATGTGATCGCAAAAGGGAAAGATAAACAGAAGACAATTAATAAGTACTATCTTAATCCTGCTCGGTGTAAAACATTTAAGGAAGACTTATGTTTCCAATAATTTGAGAAGTTTTCCTAGAATCTCAAAACTCTCCAAAAGTTATGTATTTTTTCATTCCTTTCTTGTCCTGCAATGAATCCACAGGGCATTGAGAACAATTCTAAGCTGAGAGCATCAACAATGAAAGATCCACATGAAGGGGTGTTGATTTTCCCCATGCTGACCTGCCACCATGCTTACACTCAGATCCACGCAAAGGAAAGGAGATGCAGTTCCCAAGTCTCTTCAAAACTCTTCCTTTCTGATGAAATATTCCAGTATTTAACTTAGAAACACTTTTAGAAACTAGACACCACAAGACACTTAGAAACACAGTTCCTACCAGGCCAAGAAATGAACTCACAAGTCAAACAGCAGCAATTTCAGGCGGTTAAATAAATAAATTAACAGTGATGATGACACCATCAAGCCACTGGCATAGAAGTGGAAGACTCTGTGTACTCTTTACACTCCTCTGTTCATGCTTAAAGACCTGGTATTTATAAAACACACTAATTCAACTTTAACCAGTGCTCATTGTAAAAACAACAACCGTAGGTAATGAGGGATAGACAGCATTTCAAATGGAAAACACTTACTAAGTAACTGATTATTCTTGATATTATACTTTCCAACACATTCAGCTTAAATTAAATTCTGCAAATAGTTTGAATGGTATTTCCCCAAGTCTTACCAGTAATGTGAACTGGACCTGTGTGTTCTATCTCTAATTTATAATTTATTTCAACTTTTTTGTCTCACCAAGATTTGTTTCAAGCTCAAGAAAGTGTGCTTCAGCCAGCACCTCCCTGAAAATAATCCAAAAAAACATATTCCTTACAGCACACAGTCCACACGCATGGATCACGGAAAGGACAGCAAAACAACTTCAAACAAACCTGGGCTTTTTTAGTTTCTTCAGTCCCTTCCCTGGAACTGCTTAGTCTCCAGGAAGGCCGGCCAACTTCTTGCTCCCAAGCCAGAGTAGTGATGGTGGTGTGCCAGAGCTACACTGCTGAATCATCTGGGGAAGGCACTAGCAGGAGGGACAGGGTACATCTGGGCACGAAAGGAGGCAAGGCATATGGGGTGGCCACGGCCAGAATGGCCATGGGCTTCACTGCAAGCCCCGAGCTTTAGTGGCATGCCCAGTCTAACCTCCTTCTGAAGGGGTGCAAACGGTGCCTTGCTGCTGTTATCTCCCCCTCCCAGAGCTCACCAGCTCCACTTCAGCCAACACCCTACATGTTTTGTGGATCTTGGCCAAAAAGATGCCAGTGCTGCACGTCCATTCACAACACTGATATTTTAGTTGTTTTGTTTAGTTTTGTTTTCAGAATTTCTCATCACACACTGATTAATATGTAATGAAATACAATCTTTACACCGACTCGATACTGCAACTTGCTTACCATGAAGCTCTATTACATACACAGCTATGGAATAATTTGTGCTAAACCACATTTACCATTATTACATGCCATTTAGCTAGAAAGTAATGAATGACCCCTTCTTATATACAGGGTCATAATTTTGTAAAAATGGAAATTAAACTTCAATTAAAATGCAAAAAAAAAGAGTAATTAATTCCATTTTTTAAACACAGTAAGAACTTTTGAAAAATGCTTTGCCAGTTATTAAGCATGTTTATGTAAAATGCGCGTGATATTTAATAAAACAGTTCTACTTTTTGAACCAATTCAATGCATACAAGAGGAAATATCTGTAACTAGTGAAATTAATTGAATATTTCTGATGCTGTGTCCTCCAATATTTTAAAATCAACAGATCTCATCTTCTCTTTCTTGGTTTTCTAATGAAATTACTAACTGGGAGAAAGTTGGGGCTTTCCTGCCTAGTAATCTCCCAAGCAGCTTTTAATCTTTAAGCTATTCGCTAAATAGCTAAGCAGAAATGAAGAAAAGCCCTTCACCTGCTGGAAAAGCTACAGCTGCCAAAAGTGAGTTTACTATTTTGGCAAGGTCCAGGCACATAGTTACGAGTTTTCTCACAGTTGGGTTTCAGACTTCCTCTAAAACTCCAACAGCAAACACTGGCTGAATACTGTTTTCATTAGATCAATGAATATAATGAATTCAGAACTTCAGAGGTCCCAGGTTTGTGTAGGATTTGATAGGACTCATAGGTCTTGATTTTGCATTTCGTATTAAATCACGAAGCAAATCTGTTCCATTTCTAGTAAAATCTCAAGCATTTTATTTTTAAGAGGTTCATACTGACTTGCAATTCAGCAGAATATCCTCATGATGCAGCAATTGTCTGGAGTGGAGGCAGTGTGTCAGGCAATACTGCCAGACTTGCAGAACGTCGATTTAAAAGCATGTCTTAAAAAAGGGAAGTGGTAAGTACGACTGTAATGAAAACATCCAGAGAAATCTAAGCAAGAGACTAAAGACAAGGATACAGAAATAAATGCACAGCTCAGTTCCCAAAATAGTTTACATTACCAAACTAATCTCTCCTTCTGCAGGGTCACAGCCAAGTGTCATTGTATTTGTAATCTAAACTGAAGCCCAAACTAAATATATACAGAAGTAATATTTAAAGAACACTAGCGTTGCATCTTCCTAGCTTCATATTCTATGAACGCTCTAGGTGATGTCTAAATGCAATGTAATTTTTAAAAACTATGTTTGACAGAAATACTAATTCTTGCTTAAAATTGGATTTCCCCTAAATGCCTTTATTTAACCCAACTGACCATAACGTCTAGCTCAGTGTACGAAGACCTTATTTCTCCTTTCCATCAAAATGGACTGTCACACAGACCAGCCTGTTAAAGGGGAATATTTGCCCCTCCTCCAGACAGTTTTCCTCTGACACATTCCACTTTTCTGTGTTGCCGAGGCTCTGGCTGGGATGGGAAACTGCATGAGACAAACCTCCCTTCAATTAGCGTAGATTACTGTGCCATGAAGCAACAAATAAACACCACCACTACCACTACAGCTGTCTTTGTCTTGAAGGCCTATTTGTTTGCCTCCAGTTTCCACTAGAACTCAGCTGCCTTAATCCCCCATATGCCACTTCACCACCTTCTTTCGCTGTGTGCCAATTGTTCACGCTAAAAGGCAGTCTGTACATGTATGGAATTTTTTTTTTTTAACTATGTCTCCAACCTACCAGCTGTCAAACTCTACTTGACATTTATTATAGTGTCTGCAGAGTAATCTCCATCTATTCCGTATTTTTCTTCTGTGGACTACTCTTGCTCTTACTCTGTGTATTCACTTTCATTATATACTCCTCATATAAAGATTATCTTTTTTTTGTATACATCTCTATTACGGTTCAAGAGAAAACTTTAAATAGGGCAACAGTACATTCTTTATGATGAGGATGAATTGAATAATACGTCTTTAACAACTCCTCTTCAGTTTGGCAGGCGGAACACATCTTCTCTCTCTGTTCAGGCACTCAACCATCACTTTGGACTTTGAGAGGAGAAAAAAACTAAGTTTTCAGTGAAGCTTTGCTATAGACCTCTGCTATAAAGTAAAAGCTACATCAAGCAACCAACAGTCATCATAAATCCCAAATGTTTTCCGTTATGCATTTAAGGTTGGATGATAACTTTTACTGCAGCCCTCAACAACAATGAGCAGTCTCAAGAGATGAAAATAGTTTCTTGGTCTCAAAATCATATGGAAAAAATCAACTGCCCTTTAAAAAAGTTGTAAATGTCTGGACAAACTTTTCCCAGATTTTCCTTCTTCAGTTACTTAATGAACATATGGTAATTTATAATGTGAGCTACACTTGCAGTGTTTCAAAAATTACTTATAAACATGCCTAGAGCCACTCAGCTCCTCCCAGGACTATAATGACCTCCCCTCAATACCCTTCCAGTATTGTATGCTTTGGGATCTCTTTGACAGTGAACCCATGTTCTTACCTCAGTGCCTTCTCTCTGCCTTAAAACTTAGCTTAGTTTTCTTCTCTTAGCAAGTACCTTGTAGCAGGTTACTTTAATTTCACAAAGATGAGAACATCAGTTATCAATTAGGGCAAATAAAAACCTCCCTGGCCAGCAGGCAGAGCTGATTAAAAATACATATATCTGAGCTTGCATTCATTTTATATTTTTAAGCGAGTATTTAAGGGACAATGAGTCAATCATCTAGGTTACTAAAACCCAGCAGAAGCTGGGTTGATGTTTTTTTGACAGGTACAATACAGACATATGTCCAAGTGAGGCTCCTCTCAAAGTCTGGAGACAGGCACTTCTGAAGCATGATACACATGATGGGTGAGACTCTGCCCCAGAAGGAGCAAGGTTCATGCTGGGAGCACCTAAGCCTGGGTCAGAGATGGCTCTGAGGTAGACAGATGCCTCTGTTACCTGGCGTCAGTGTAACCCAAGAAGTTAGGTGAGATGATGCCACCCAAAAGGCCCTATGTTAATAAGTAACAGGGATACAGCTAAGCAACTAGAAATACAGTCTTCTAAACTTTTCTTTCTCATGTATGTAGGCAAGTATGTGTGTGTGTATTTTTTTTTTTTTTCCAAGCAAAAACTTAGGCAGCATCATTTGGAAAACCCACATTAATCTGCTTCCATGTTTATACAGTTTATTTTAGTCACTTTTAATATCTATGGGGTTTAATGGAATTTCTCATTTAAATAGACTGGTTTTCTCAAAATTCCTTCCTGTTTAATGGAGTTTTAATTCAATTCAGTGTATCATTAAACTCAATAAATGGTGGTATGTCAGTTTTTTCCTTTGCAATCAACATAAGCTGCACATGTAAAATGAGTATCAGAAGATGGTGGGATTTTGTACTCCATCTTCTAGCATTTCCCCAAGTACTGTTTTTTCTACTTTTGAAATTTGAATCTACTGTAAAAAAAAACCTAAAACCAAACCAAAACATTGACTGAAAGATGACTGTTGCATATTAACCATGGCTTCAATTGCAAAAGAAACTGCTCATTCCTTAACTTTCTTCTGACAGTATATGGGATTACTCTTTGGTTTAAATGTTCCTATTCACAGTTAATTGCATTTTATACTTCATTTGGGGATTCCACAGAACTCTGTCCTTGACTCTCTTATTCTCCACTCAAGAGGGAATCTCATTCAAAAGTGATTTTAATTATCACTTATGAATAGCTACTCTGTGCTCGAGACTTGCCTCTTCTCCACTGAAGACCAGAATCCTCATCCATTTCTCACGTGATCAGGACTTTTGGCTGCCAACTCCAGAATAATTTTGAACAGTAATCTTACTCCCATTAGTCTGCAGCCCTTCTTGCTGCACTGCTACTTTTGGTCAGTACTGCCAACATCACATCATCTTATTTGTCACACAGGCTTGTAAGCCTTGGTAATATTATCTTTAACCTATACATTATTCCAAATCTCCATCTGGAAAAGCTCTGAATTTATGGAAGTAACTTTGTTTTTCTCTAGAATCATAGAATCACAGAATGGTTTGGGTTGGAAGGGACCTTCAAAGATCATCTATTTCCAACCCCTGCCATGACAAGAGATGTGTTACATCAGGTTGCTCAAAGCCCCACCCAACCTGGCCTTCAACACTTCCAATAATGGGGCATCCACTATTTCTCTGGGCAACCTCTTCCAATGTCTATATAACACCTGAATGCAACCCTTATTAATCACAAAATTTATGTGTAGCATTTCTAAGTAACTTACCACTAAATCACACTATCATCTCAAATGCAAGCTTTTTAAAATTTTATTTTATTTTTTTCATTTTTAATGTCTTGATATCACAGAATCACAGAATGTTAGGGGTTGTAAGGGACCTCCAAAGATCATCGAGTCCAACCCCCCTGTGGGAGCAGGACAGAATTAGAGCAGATCATGCAGCAATGCATCCAGGCAGGTCTTGAAAGTGTCCAGAGAAGGAGACTCCACAACCTCTCTGGGGAGTCTCTTCCAGTGCTCTGTAACCCTTACAGTAAAGAAGTTTTTATACATGTTGCGGTGGAACTTCCTGTACTCGAGCTTGAGGTAAGAGTAGGAGTAAGAGTAAGAGTAAGAGTAAGAGGAGGTTAGAAAAGGCCTTTTATCTTATTTGCCTGTTAGTGCCCTTGTCTACTTACTATATTTTCAAATGGTAATCTTCACATTTCTTTTCATGCTGCCTGTTCTATTAGTAAAATGTTTACTATAAACATCCATCAAGCTGCTTCACTAAGGACCTTCATATTCTTCAGAATTTCAGAAAAGATTAGTATTTTCTATGAAAAGCATTGCTTTGGCAAGAAAACAAAAATGTGCTATTGTAATGAGGGAAAAAAAAATTCACTTCTTAAATTCAAATAGAAATTTAAGCCATTTTATTCCTTCAGATACGCCTTCAAAAATGAATGGGAACAACAGCTACATTTAAGGGACTCCAGTGACTTGTCATCAAATCTGCTCAGCCTATCAGTGTTATTCCAGATTCACATCCTGCAAATTCATTCTGGACTTGAAAGACAAACAGGCTTTCTCTGTTATGGGTAACCAAAGTAATCAACATTTTCCACATAAAAATTTTTGCTACCACACCTGTTGTAATTCCAGTAACATTACAGAGGCAGCCAGGGTAAGGCTTGGCTCTACACTTGGAATTTAGTTCATGATCTAGTTGCTATCTGAGCCAGAAAATAATTTAATTTACAATTCTGTAAGCATTTTTGCATGAATAAAAAAGCAGTGCACAGGAACTCGGCGCATTAAAATACAAAGAACATGAGAATCTGATCCACAGAATAAGAGATGAGCAAATTAATCTAGAGTATGTGCTTTCAGTTTTGTAAAATAAAACTTCAAGTGTTAAACTTTTTGTACCATATGCTCTCCTGAACACTATATGGTTCTTCGCTTGTTCATGTTCTCACTGCGTCTGATTTTACTGTATGTTGTTAAAGAAAAGTAAACACTGTTATTATATCAGAGTGTATTCCAGCGATGTTTTACAGCACAATGAAACCCTCTGAAAGCCACTCTCTCAAACACCTCCACGTCCCCCTCAAACACTGAACCCAGGTGCCACCACTCCTGGTTATTCCACGGTTACGGCACAAACCCACCACCACCAAGGAAGGAAATTCCAAGGTGTGCTTCGAGAAGCTTTCCAAACAAAGAGCTCTTCTGACAGATGTTTTTTGTTTTACCATGTTTTCTTAAGAAAATCTACACAGTCTTGAAAGCTTTCTAACTTGGGCAGCTATGAGCCCTGGATGGAACTTCTGTGAACCCATGCGTGGCTTTGTGAGAAAGGCTTTTGATCACAGACATTGGAAATCCCAGGGCAAAGACAATAGCCTGCTGACTTTTTATTCTCTGATGTTCCAAAATAGCTAATGAAATCAAGATTAGTAAACTCCTCCCCCCCAAAAAAGAGAGAGGTGACAGCTGGAGAGTTTTATTTAGGTAAACCTCCTCAATGCTTTTATTAGGTTACAAGGAAGCCATCAAAGCAATCTTTTAACATACACACCACACTTTCTAAAAACTGTTGCCTCACTCTCGAATTTGCAGCTTATCTAAAAGAAAATGAAGAAAAGGCATAGAAGCAAGATTGGAACAACACATCAGACTGATGAAACACTTAAATATTCCAAGAAATCACAATTGATTAAGCAAAATTCCCTAATGTGGTTACTGAGTCTTCTTTTTCCTCACAGATATTAGAGGGTTTTTCCCCCCTTATTTATGTACTTCTCCAAATTCATTCATTCTCCCACTAATGAAGCACTACAAACGTGAATTTTTTCTACTATTACTTCCTCTCCATACATACCAATTTATTTGTAATGAAAGTGTTTTACTCAATTGGCTTATGTCCTCCTAAAATACAGTGGCCAAGATGGAGAAGTAAATCCTTTGAGAAGACTGACATTAAAATGAATATTTAATATGGTAATTATTAAAATACAGGAGGATACAAGAAGATTATCATATTCTCATAATTGTAACCCAGACACTTGATTTGCTACAGGTTATCAGAAAATGTGCATGTGGGCAGGAGCCACTGGACTAGGGAGAGATTTTGTTTTACAGGGGGTCAGTTATGGGAGATTACAGAGTGAGGAGAAGCACTTGGATAAAAACTCTCCCTGCAATTAACTCCATACTCACACATCCCCCCATCTCCTCCAGGGATGGTTGTTCTGGGTTTTCAACAGGTCATTCAAAACTTATACATATAAAGACAGAATAATTTGATGTGGAAAGCTCTGCTTTCGTTTAAATTAGCTTTGTTAACTTAGAGAAGATTATTTCTAACACGTGAGTTTAAACTCTTCTCTTACAATCAAGCTGTTTCTTGTCTTCACTTGAAGCAAATACTTTATCCTGTAAATGGGCTTAAAAATTTTTTTCCTTCTCCTAAAAAAGTGTGTGCTGTATTTTTAGTTCATGTATAAGACTTCGGTTAACTGAATTGTAACAGCTTTTAGCATATGAAAATCAAAGCTTTTATGCAGTGCAGTGTATTTCACACTAAGATATATGAAGAAAAATTGACAATTTATACCCTATATTGCCAACTGATGGTTTCTTAATGGCACTAGCGAAAAGGAAAAGAAGGTGAAGGTTTTAATGTTAAACTATGCATCAAAACCACTGAACAGTAATCACTGTGGCTGTACTGGAAGCGGGGAACACCAAGAGCTGATGTCATTCCTGGTTTTCCTGCTCTGCCTCCAGCCCCCCAGTGAGATCTGCACACGCGTATCAGATGCCTTTATTCTGGAAAGGAAAGAGCAGAAATGACATGGAACCTCCTATACATGTGCAAAGTATCCACTGAAAAAAAAGACTACTGGTTTCTTTCTCAAGAATTGTGGGAAAAGTGTTTTTCCAGAGCACAACCATGTTCTAGATAGGGAAATTCCCAGGTTCAAATGGGGTTGCTACCTTGTCCTGCTGACTCCCCACTGTCCACTAACGTTTTTTTCCAATTGAGATGAACACAGTCTAGGAACAGTGTCCAAAACAATGTCATTTAATCCTAGTACTAACAGACTACAACAGCAGCACTGGTCAACACTTCACATCAGCTTGGGGCCACATTGTTCTGTTTATTTTGATACACAAAAGCACATGCACACAGAGGTTCCCCCAGCTCAGCACCACTTCAACACAACAACAAAAACTGAAAAAACAAAGACTACAAAAAGTAAAACACTGTAATGAAGTAACATTCAGTCTCATCCTTTGACAAAACAAAATCTTAATCAAATAATAAATAAGTAACCTGATATCTCCTTCTGCCTTATATCCTTCCCCGTTCCTTGCCAACCCCCACTTCCCTTGAAAACCAGATGGCCCCGGCAATATGCCCCGAAGGTCAACAGATGCACCATGTCTTTGGATGAAAAAAAGGTATATAATATCTTTAATAATATTTCCAGATGATAAAATTGGAAAACACACAGTGACAAAAAGCACAGAAACATCTACAGCAAGGAAATAAACCACATGCAGTTACTGTGTGAAAATATCCAAGACACCAATGAAAATAAAAGCCAAGTAGTGAACTCTTATTAATGCTATGAATAATAAATAACAAGTGAAAAGAAGAATGATTAAAAAAAAAATTACTCTAAGAAATTACATAGAAAATAGATATTTGATAACTCTGGGGACTGGTAATGGATATGGCTGCTTATTTGTCATGGCTGTCAAAAGTTATGAATTTCAAGATTTTCATGTTTTTATAAAATGTGCCCTTGTCTTTTGGCTTCATAGGAAATTGTGTCAGTGGGTGAGTAGATGAACGTGTGCAGAGGTGAATAAACAGGTGAACAATTTAGCCTGGAGTGGGTTGGCTGAGGCTGCACTCAGTTCCATCAAAGTATGTCTGGAGAAAATCAAGTGAATTACAGATTAAGCTATTCCAGATTTTTGCTGGTGAATTTGAGGTCCAAATCCAGGTCTGTGAATCTTAATGTGAAAACTGATTCTAGTGACAACATTATTGTTCTCTGCACTTTCTGCATTCCACTACATCCAGATCAAATTTGTCCTATTTACTGATAAAAAAACCCCTTTTTAACTGCTGGCTCTATCAGAAAGTCAAGTAGATACCTTTCCTCAGAACACCCATAGTTAAATATTTTATTTTAATATTTATTTGTGTTCCCTGTCATAACTGGGAAATTGTATATTCTTTACCTTTTGTGCACGGGTACAGTTGTGACTATCACTGACTGAACTATGACTCCCTAAGTTGGATCCCAAGACAGAGCAGCATTTTAAGGCTTAGTAACCGACGTTCTGTACACATCCTGCAATTTATTACTTGTAGGAATAGAGAGACGTATCTGTGCAGATACTCTATGCTCATGTAACGTAAGAAGTAGGGCAAATTAGTGCCATTTCCTCAACACGAAATAACTTGTTACCCCACAGTAACTTGCTCATGTGTCCCTGGTTTAAAACTCTATGCTCCGGAAGAAATACAATTCAGTTTTATTTGCTCATAGGTTCAGAAGAACCAACAAACAAAACGTCTCCCAACTATATGCATCAATAAAGTACCCTAAGTAGTACAGTAAAAGTGGCCTCTTTTCATTTAGATTTATGTTGCCTTTTGAAATAAAATTTTTTGTATTTGTACACCAACAACATTATCCTACCTGAAACCACAACCACATGCATCATCTCCCTGCTGCTAAGAGCACAACACAAATGTGGATACGCTGCTGGGGCCAAAAGGTGTTAATAACCTTCAGCCTTGGGCCATTATCAGCTGTGCAAAGTGGCTTCCACCAAAGCAAATTATGAAAGCCTGACAGTACATCACTGGCAAAACAGACAGGCAAGGAGGAATAACATATCCACTTCAGATTAAATTCTAGTGGGCAGACTTTCTAAAGGTCTGACCTTCAGATCTGAGGACGTGTGTCCATTAGCAAACCTATTCTGGCCTAGCAGAGATGCTGTGCATACAAGCAGAAAGACCCACCACCTTCCCAAATGACACTAAGTACCATGATAGAAGCACCCACAGTTTGGCAGACAGAGCGTCTGCTGGCATTTTTTCTGTCTCTGAGGAAGGCCCTTTCCTCTTTTTCCTGCCCATTCCTCGTCAGCAGAGTCCAATGATGTAGACCAAGCCAGAAAGGGCAGCCACACTTTCAGGAACCAGTGAACTGAAGTGCAAAACAAGGCAGCAACACAATGTTGGTGATGTGCTGTCACTCTCAAAAGCTAGACTGAAGAATGCAACACACGGGCGTACAAAACGAAGACCAACTGAAAAGACCATAATCCAAAAAGAGAGAAAAACAAAACAAACCAAAACAAACCACACATGTGCTTTGTAATTCTATTGTGGGTTGGGGTTTTTTTTTCCATCAGTTTGGAGAGAGTAGAGTTCAAACTTGAAAACAAGCTCTGGCTCTGGAGTTCTCAATCTAGAACTGTTACTTGAAATAAAATCCATTTTCGCACTGCTAAGGCCTCACGTAGCCCTGTGCACACAGGAGTATCACTACAGAACTGGTAATGTTAGGGAGAAAATATATTTGGGTGAGAATATCATTTAAGACAAGTTCTGTTGTGTATTGAAACTGCCAACAAACTGGTGATTTTTGGTCCTCCAAGTACACCTCAGACTCCATCATTTAAACACTCCAGAAGTGGTGTCAAATGCAGGAGAGAGGACAGTGAAATTTCCTTCCCTAAGAAGGGTGTCAGCATGTGCTGATAAGCATCAAAAATCCCTTGCAATTTAAATGTATTTGGTTTGTATTTGGATGGGCACGCAAAGGCATCCTGGCTTTCAGTATTACGGAAGACACAGTAATACTATACTCTTGAAGAGGGTTTAAATGTCCTGAAGAGTTCTGTTTTCCTCTTTCCTCCCCCATCTATGGAAGCCAGAACACACAGAGTATACCATCACTTCAAAGACCAGCTAACATAGAAGCCAGAAGGGGGTATGTATCAGACAGGGAAGCTCAATACATCCTAAAGTAGTATTGCAAATGTATATTCTATTTCAGTAAAAACTAGAATAAAGTGCTGAGCTATTAAAGCTATTAATGGGAATCATTTTATTCATTCCCATAATCCCACTGTAAAAACTGTGGAATCTGTAGAGAGACTTCACTAGATTTTTGGTGGGAATAAGGAGTAACATCATCATGTCAATGGAGCACCATTACAATCTGGGAAAAGCCTATCACTGGTGAAATTGAAAAATAGAGCAGCGTGCATGTCAGCCCAGCAAAGCAAGCAGCTGTTTTCTAGGTTGGCTAGTGTGGAAATGGAGAAGTTACACAAGAATAAAAGACTGTGAAAGCTGCTCCATTTTTAGAACAGAGAAGGCAAAAATTGTAAACATTTTACAGTAGGTCAGGTTCAGGGCCTAACATCAGCAGCCTACCATTCACATAAAAAAAATGCCAGCGGAGATCTCTCCAAAGCAGCTCCACATTATTAGTCCATTGAAATATTTATTTGGCAAGACAGAACATCAATAACATTATCTCATAAGTTTTCTGTTTTTAAAATATTTGGAATTGGGTTAGATGGGCCTAATGCTCAAACCACTTTGTTGCAACATTTTTTAAAAGATAAACAAAACCTCCTAGCCTCATCTGTATTATTTATTCTTCTCAGTGTTACAAGCCAGTGAATATCAGTATAAAAAAAGCTCAGAAGCATCCAATCAAGCCAGCTGTTTTCAAGACATAACAGAAGACAGGAAGCCTTGATCAATAATAGTGTTATACAGTTATTTGTATTAAGCTGCTGCATAGGAATCCTAACCATGAGTCTTATATGCAAGATGATATTAAAATCTAGAAAAAAACCAAATGAGAAAACAGGCAGGATAATTTCTGTCCCCAGAAGTTATCATTTAAGAATAAAATCAGAGATATGGGATGAATGTATTCTGGTAGATGAAAAGTATAACAAAACAATGCATATGTGTCCAGGCCTCCAGGCCACAGTGCAGAGGAGATACACATACTAGCCTGAGTAGTGCAAGACACACTACGTTCCACGTTACTTATTTTTTTCCTGTAGTAAAATGTCACTGGCCCAGGTAAAGCGTTGCCCTAAAGAAGCTGCGCTGTTTTGCTAACTTGGGCTTCTGTACAAAATCCCACAGCGTGCAGTGCTCTTACAGCCAATAAACAAACACTGCTCAGCATTTTCAATGTGATAATTTGTTCTTCTTTGTTTTAAACTGGGTACCTCTTAGAGTCACCTGATCAGGCTGCCGCACTCTGCCTAAATTCATGTTGTCACAGACCTTGTGGGACCTGTCCAAAACAAGGGACATAATGAAAGCAGGCAGTTGGGTAACAAGCCTGCCCCAAAAAGCACTGCAGCGGAGCCTTGCTCTGAGGGAAGGAGCAGCTCTGCCAGCTTCCATGCTGGCACAGCAGTATTAAACAGGGATTCTTTCCAAAGGGCTTTTCAAAACAAAACCTGCAGTTTTCTTTCCAGTTCCATTTTCAGACTCCTCTGCTCCAGTTGTTAAAAAAGAAATGACAGTGGCAAAATAGATGTGAAGCACCTCCTGCAAACAGTATCCCTCCTATTCCTTTGATATATACACAATTTGAATGTGCAGTTCCTTGAAAAAAAAGGTTATCTGGACAGCTCTGAAAAATACAAAGGAATACAGTGAGGGTTTGATTCACAAGAACACATCTTCTGTTTGATACTGGTACAGCTGCAGTGATTTCTGTGAAGCATTTTCCCTGGGCTTGCAGTGACACTGAAGCAGCAGAGCCAACCTCTGGAAAAGGGAATCAGCTACATGGGCACTCTTGTGTTTCCAACCGATGTGCCGTGTAGCATACACAGAAGGTGTTCTAGTACAGATTTCACAGTGCTATGTGTTAACTGAGAAAAAGGGAGCCAAAACATCTCTCCCTCTCTCCAGCTCTTCATTACAAAATTAAAGGAGTACACTACCTTTTGCTTTCAACTGATTTGGACTGCACAAGTTGTGATCATGCTCAGAAGCAACATTGGTCCTGCAGAAAAGGCTTATTTGCACTATTGTGTTATAGAGAACACAGGGAAGAAAAGTCTATTCAAGGGAAGAAATGAGCCCTCAGAAACCAATGTATATGAGTGCCACAATATTGATAATTGCCAGTAGTTACCCAATACCAACACTTTTGAAACATCACTTGGAAGCTGCAAGTTAAAGGCAACATGCCTGGCTCTGTTTGTGTTTTTTGTTTGCTTGTTTGTTTGTTTTGTTTCCCTACTCTTTTCTTTTTTCCTCTCCCTTATTACTATAAACAGATGCAGACTGATGATATTTCTGGCTGTTAAGTGTTCTGGTAGTTTCAGACTGGAGAGCTCCCCTGCACCAGGCAGAAGGGGTTACATGAGCCCAGGGCTGCAGTGCTTCCACAGGAGCTCACAGGCTGCCTTGCATTTGCTTGAGCAGTCGATGAAGGATTAAGCCCAACAGATGAGTGTAACAGGTAATTGTCACATCTTAAACCACCACGGCCAAATCTACCAGAGTTTATGAGACAGTCATTTCTGTTAAAGGTCCAAGTGCCAAAGGAGCTAATCACTCTTTCTACAAGACTTCCTGTGGTATTTCAAATAAGTTACTTTCTTGCTCTCCTGCAGTTTAGAATTCCTTAGACAATTTCTGCCTTTTTCAACAAGATACTGAGAGAATTTATCCACTGAAGCTGATCATTTGAAGAACAGAAGGAAACACACTGCTGTAAAAAGTTAGCACCATCTGCTAAAAATTGTTTCTATTGTCCCACTTAATAATGAGGTAATGCACTTGAACAGCAGAGAATTTTGTAGTGCGTTATTGAGAGGGAACTGTTTTGTGTAGATCATTTCTGCATTAATATTAAAACCTTCTTGGCCTAGAAATACTTCAATGTAGGGGTTACATGCGCTTGTATTTCACATCACATAACGTCTGCTCATAATGCAACGCTATGTCACTCAAAAGGTGAGTGAAATGAAGAAGGTCATTTTTAGAAGCACTAGATACTTTAGAAAACAGCACTTGATTAATTACTAATTAATTACTAAAAAGGGAGCGAATACAGTAGCAGCACCTTTGAAGACAAATTTCAAGCCTAAAACCTCACCTTGCATATATATATATGTTTATATGCAGAGAGAGAGAGAGACAGAGACGTGCGCTCACATCCCTATCTCAGAAGGGTTCCCAAGGAGCGCTGATGAGAATTTGGTATGGCTCCTTCCCTCCCCTCCTCAGAAGGAGCCACCCTTGAATCAGACCAGCCAGAATGACAGCGCTGAATGGCAAATCTGCAAGGACTAAAGTCGGGCAGCTACCTGCAAGGAAAAAGGATCCTTCAGAGCCTATTTATAAATGCTAAATGGCCCGGGAAACTGCTGAGAGATTTCTCATCCTCATTTTCTCTTGTGTGGTCATCCCTGGGACAGCTCTGGCAAACAAGGCAGCCATTTTCTCCTATGCTGTTACACTCAGCAAACCAGATTGAAGTGCTTGATAAGCTGCTGTTCTCTTCCGCGCCTGCAGCGATCGGAGGGGGAAAAACAACCCATCACCCGCAACCAGGTACAACCGCAGCCATTTCTGTACTTGCCTGCGACGAGTCAGGGCGCGGCGCGGCGCAGACCGGGCCGGGGGAGGGGAGGGCAGGGGAGGCCTGGATGCAAACACATCAGTGTGCACGGCCAGCGCCCGCCATACCCCGGCTGCTGATCCCACCGACCGGCCCTGCGAAACCTGACGGTCCCGCCAAACGATGCTGCTGCTGCCTCCCGGTCCCGCCTTTCCAAAAATTAGCTGCCACCGTTGGCAAACGCTGCCCGCTCTAAGATACTGCCTGGCGCGCAGCGTGGAAAAATGCCTCCAAACCTTGGGGTCAGTAGAGGAGGAAAGTGATTTTCATGTGCGGTCGGCAGGCACTGGTGGACACGTATACGTGCACCTGTATGCAGGCGCACACGTTACATAATTATCGTAAGGAATGTGGCTGCAAAGAACCTCTCTCATATTATTTGTCAGAGGATCAAACTGTCAAAACCACGAAGCAACCCAAATCTTTACCGTGTACAAATATGGATATTCAAAATTGCTAATCGCTTGAGAATATAAAGGTCTGCCCCCACATGTAAAGCAAGAAGCCATGACATCTATACTTGCACTCACTTCTGTTTTCTATTATAATCCTCTCGTCACTTTCATAAACCTCCCTATTTTGCAGCAGTGTTTTGAAATTTGGCAACAAGAAGCCCTGGGTGCAGGGCGATGCCTTTTCAGACCCATGCAAAATGTATTCACACTTAGCTATGCTCAAAGCTGCTGGGGGGGAAAAAAATCCTGCTTAAGTTATGTCAGCAGAGACTACTAAAATCTGGCTGTTGGAGTCCCCCACTACCCCATTCATGCTGCCTGCCCAGCCCTGGCCCTTCATTTCAACACAAATTCGGCTCCAATCAGCTCCCAGCCCACCCACACCTCTGCTGGCTCACCCAGCCTGGCCTGAAGGAAGCCTAACTGGGTGCGGGGACACGCATCCCCATTTGGCCACTTCTGATCGCCTCTGCTTGGCTGGTGTGAGCTGGTGCACTGGGCAGCTTCTCCCAGAGGCTGCACAAACATAAGGTAATTTCCTGCAAGTCCCAACGCCTCAGGCTCAGTTCAACCTGCAGTGGGTCTGGCAGACCCACCTGGCTTGGCTCTGCTGGTGCAAAGGCACATTTATTACATCCAACTCGGACAACTCTTTCAGCTGCTGGCCCACAACAGACAGCCGTACCATCCTGCTACTCAAGGTACTCGCTTAGGTCAGCTTTAAGAGATTTTGTCATGCAGAGCCCATGGCCAGGAATCCCAAAATGAGGACTGTTGTCAATACTGTGTGCTCTTAGCACTACATCCAGTAAGAATCCTTTCTCCACAGGAAACCGCAAAAGAGCCAAGGAGATGACACATAACCAAAAATGCTGTTAAGACTGTGGAGACCCTAAATGTGAAAAAAGCTCACCAGAGATGTCAAAACCTAAGATGTCTCTCCTCTCCCTTCCTTCCACCAGCCAGAGGCACAATCCTGCTCTGACCTCTCTCTGTCTACCACCTGCCCAAGCTCTGGGCAGCTCATGCCACCACCCACTGCTGCTCCCACGCTGGGCAAACAGCAGCAGCTGAACTCTGGCATTGCTAACAAGGACATTTCTTACACTCGTGCCTGCTCCAGCTCTTGAGCACAAGCATGAAGTTTGCCCCCGCAACCTTTCCATTTGCACTTCCACAGATGCTTGCTAAGGCCATTGTTCAATAACGATGGTACCCAACCCATCGTTCCTAATGCTGCAAACTCGGTAACTGTTTCCTGAAGTTACTGCATTACTTTACGCCATGCTTTGAGATGGGGCTACTGTAAAGGACGGCAGTACATCAGAGGTGACACTTACAAGCTTTGCAGAACCCCAGGAAGACAGAAAGTCCAAATAAACACAAGTAGAGTGCCCATACTTCATACATGCAATGCCGTCATCAGTTGCCAAAACCAGGGAAACGTAGCCACGTCCTACATGATTAGCTGGTGAAGAACATTTTCATTCTGTGACTATTGTTTTTTACTGGGTGAATTAATAAGTTTTGCTTTTCTGACAAGTATACATGCACCAAGGCATTTTTTAATATCTTTCATTTTGGAATGCAGGGTAGTGTAAGTTTAAGAGCAGTAAGTCTCCTCACTCCACTAAAATTCAAAGTATGTAAAACCACAGCTCTATCAGTCATGCCATCTGTGCTAGAAATACCATTCTTTTCTCTTTTATTTTTTTGCCATGGGACTATTATATCATGTGCAGGTGGTAACGTCTAAAAATATATCAGAGAAGATATATGTAAAACCAGACTACTCCTTTTCTTGATCAAAACAGTAAGTAGAAATGAACCCATGCTGGTCTAACTCATACCTCTCAGCACTGGAGGTTTTCTCACTAGACCTGCAACCCTCGCGCTGAAACGCAGCTTCCCGAAGGCAAGCGCGCAGTTCCTCACGCCTGTTTCATACAATCAAACCAGATAAAATGGCTTGATCTCTTCCAGGGAAGAAGGAGTTCAGCAGCAAAGTGAGAAGTCAGACAAGCACCATATGGCCAGAAGGGAGGGAAGACAAAAGCGAGGGCCAAACCACCTCTTTCGGCAGCAGCAAGAGTTACGTTGGCTCAGCTGTGTTGTCTAATCAACTACTCTAAATCAATTAAGACTGAAGCCAATTTGTACACATGAATCTTTGTATTTATAAATGAACCTAAATATTCCACAGTAATATTCCATACGGTTTACTTCCTGTAGTACATGGACAGAAACCAAGGGCTGGCTGAGCTCATTAGCCATGAAAACGTGCAGTTTTGTCAGGCAAGCTTTTGTCCAGTAATACAAAAAATGAGCAGTGAATGAATGAACCCCTTCTGGCCCTATAAAACAATGGCCCCCAATGTTAGTTAATGTCTGCTCACAGTAAAGATGCTCTCCCAGTTGTTTGGAACCGTCACCAGGTCTGAGCTCCTGCCCGCTGAGGTACTTCTCTAACAGCAATGACATCATAAGAATGTTTATTGGCATCAGTCAATAAACTTATCAGTTGGTAAGATCGCCAGAGTTTGTAAATAATTCTCACATGTCCTCCCAGAATACTAAATTTTTCACAGGCTTTGAAGAAAACAGAAAGCCGCTTTCTCTGCCTGGAGAGCATTTCCCCGGGTTCTCATTCAGGCAGCGATGCTCAAGCAGAGGCAGGATGGCTGCAGCCACCC
Source organism: Actenoides hombroni (assembly GCA_024336885.1). Lineage (NCBI taxonomy): Eukaryota > Metazoa > Chordata > Aves > Coraciiformes > Alcedinidae > Actenoides > Actenoides hombroni. The sequence continues at coordinate 13,286,980 of WUAM01000431.1, forward strand.
GCTGAGGTAATTCTCGACACGTGCCTACCTCGCCTCTCCGCACAAACTCAGCCGCTCGTCATTCTACGGCCCAGGATGGTGATTTATAGCCCGTTCCAGGCAGACCGGATCTGGCAATGGATTGCTTTAAAAAGGTGCACTGCTAAGTAAAGCATTTCAGCCGTGACTCAGTGCTGTGTATTAATAGCCAGCCTAAGCTTATTTAAGACCCTTCTGTTGCCACATGGAGGGGACAGGGGCGAGATCAGACTGTTGATCTGACTGGAAGCTCACCTCACAAATAAAACTGTTTTCCAGCGCTGAGCAGTGGCATGACAACAGAGCTGTGAGTGCCCAGGCAGCACAGGTCAAGGAGAAGGGGAGGGAAGGCAGGATGGGCCCTTTGGGAGCCACTGCATTTCATGTGACTCAGGTCAACTGCGAAGAGTGGTATTCCCTTGGCACACAGGAGGAAGCTGAGGCCAAGAGGCTGCAGAAGTTGTGAAGAACTGGGCTCCACATAAGCCTTTATACCCACCATGCAAAGTGAATGGAACAGAAAACAGTGTTGAGAAAAACCTTGTCTATTCATCTGCTATGCACATAAATAGCCATGTGCAAAAATGAAGAGAATCAGCTCCCAGTATATGCTTTTTGTCAAACTGGAAAGCACAGAGAGGTAAGAAATAGAAAGAGTCACCATAATCTGATTAGCTGTGTAATTAAGACTAAACTCGGAGATCAATAAGGGAAACTATAAGGAGGGGTTTTTTTCAGCACAGTATGCTGGAGAGAATATGGGAAATCTGGTGGAAAACTAATAGGATAAAGTAACAGATGGTAGGTAGACACCCAGGGGACATGGAATATGTTTAAAGATGATACTGGCTAACAGTATAATTAAGAGTATATGCAATACCACAATGCACCGAGTTGAACTAGAGTGGAAGTAGTAAGGCCATACAAACCTTAATATTCCAGGTTAGATTTACATACTTAGATAGACACCTGCAAGACAAATAGGAAGAACACTTACAAAAAGGCTCTACCTAACAGAAGTACCTGAGCTGTTTAAAGGAATGGCTCTTGACCTTGTCTTGAGAAACGTGGCAGACAGCTGTCTACAAATATGACACAGGATACCACAAAGAGGATAAGTAATTTAATTAATCAGCAAAGATATAGTAATAAATAATGGACTCAATGTACAGAAAAGAAAACAAGTTACATTTCTGGAAACATTTTTGAGAGCAGAGCAAGCTACCAGTTGAACTGTGCAAACCACTCTCATCTGGGACACCTGAAGCTTACCTGACAGCACCTTGTTCTACCAGGCCATTTTAAGGGCTCCAGGGGAAAAAAAAAAAATAATCAATCCCCATCCATTTTTTCAAACGCAAATACATTGGTAACTTCCAGCAAAATCTTCCACGTGACCCACTGTTCTTCCAGTTGGTCCACATGCAGGAGTATATATTGCAGTCTATAAGCTGAACACACAGGCAGGTCAACTTGAGGTGGCCTCTCATGCTTAGGCAACACTTTCCATTTTCTCTTGGGCACAATCAAGTTTGCTATACCAGTCACATGAAACTATGGTGGTCTGGTGCCTTCTAAATATTTGCCAACAATTTAATAATACCTATAAACAATACGGTCCAGCTGTAGAACTGCTTACATCTCCATAAAATAAATAAACATTACATATATAAACTCCCAATATACACAGATAGATGGATACATACACACATACAATAGAGAGAGTGTTAAATGGCGGAGATGTAAACAAATGATATAAAAAGATGTAAACCAATGCTGCATTATTATAAGCCAGTTATTTATGTAGATTTATTTTAGAATATGTCTGATTGCATTCATAGCACTGATGAAGAGAACAGTAAGGCACTAAACATCATTAAACACTTAAAACTAAAATTCCTCCTTGATCATCCCTTCACAACCACTTTTATTCCACTTTGCCACCCAGGACAAGAATAGGCACGTGACCTACAGGTCAGAAAATTCTTACTCTGTTGTAAGAGCAAACTAAATCATTTCCAAAAGCAGGGCCCTCTTCCATGCACAGTTTTGCTTTCGGCTCTCCCATCTCTGACTGGCACTAATTTAAATTAGGGGACTGGTAGCTTTAGCACTTCAGCTGATCTCAATTACCATTCTATCATGCAAAGCACTCCCTGAAGTCATCGGGAACCAAGCTGCTTGTGGAAATAGCGTAAAAACCGCACCAGAAATGAAACAGAAGCCAGTACCAGCAAAGACATAACCAGCCCCCTCTGTAAGAAAAACAGATTTAAATGGGCAGCTGCATTCTGCATCAGCAGAATTACAGCCATTTCTGTGCATGGTTTTAAGGTGCACAGAGAGGTCACTGTCTTCCACAGATTGGGTTACTGCAAAGCCAATGGATAATAACCATAGCAAGAAAGCAACTGGGTATTGGACTGCCTTAAAACAGCTGAGGAGAAACAGAGTAAGCCAGAATGATGCTGACTCTGATGCAGCCTCAGATCAGGCGTCGTCCTCTGATTTACTCACAGCTAGTTCATGAAAACTTCGCGGTGTTTTTACAACCATAAAATCCAATAAACCAAGCCCCAAAACACAGATACTTATTTTTTTTATCCTGGTCCAGGAAAACGGTGAGAAGTAACAAGCTTTGTCCCAATTAAATGTGACGTAAGGAACCAACAAGAAACACATGCTTAGGAAGCCGAAGTTGTAGGAGCCTTCTTGCATTGTTGTGCTTGTGTCTGTTCTTGATGCCCCACCTACATAAATGGCTTTTGCCCAGGTACAAAGTATTTCAGTTTAAACCAGTACTTGTCATACAAGGCAAGCGTGCTCAACTGAGGAGCCAGCTAAAGCCACTCAGGGCCCACCTTACGCATACTAAACGGGCTGATACAGATAGGCTTCCTGGCACTCTTCCATCCTACAATTTCCTACCACTATTACACTGATGATTCAAATCTAATTTTAACAAGCAAGCAAGCCTTCTGCTGTCAGCAACCATTGTTCCAAGACAGAAGGAAAATACTTTAAACACAGTTTCGTGCCTTTCAACATCTGCATTTTTGTGTTGTTTTTGTTCCTGGAGAGGGGCACAGAAAAAGGAAAATAAGGGAAGCACTTCCCTGGATAGGGAGCTAAGATATCAGTGCTGTCATTTATCATTTCCTAAACAAGCCTAATTTTTCTGAACAATACATGGGTAGCAAAAGGGTATTGTTAATTTAAGAACTAATGCTTTGAAAGTCTAAAAAACTTGCTACAGTAACAAAACAAGTTTCAAAAACACATTCCTCCAAGATCACATAAAAATAATGGGGTTTGTTTCAAAAACACAAAAAGATTTTCCACATCCTTTGGTAAAATTGAGTCCTACACAGCCACGATATTTATTTTCTTAAATACTAACTACATGCATCTCTTTACAGCTGTCTCACAAGGAGACCACTCACCGTATTTCTAAGTGTTGGTGTAAGTGATCAGAAAAGGCAAAAAAAATGTCCATGTTCTTTTACCTGTTTTCAGATGGCCTTCAAAAGCAAAGTCATCACGGAATCATGAGGAGCTGAGTTCAGTAGTTGTACAGCAAAAGAAGTCATCCCATATAATGTGCATTGGTAGTGGAAAATTGCAAGGGGTAAGACATTTACTGAACATAATTAGTTCTGGAGATTATTGCAGAAGAAGGACATAAACATGGTTCCAATAACCAAGGATAAGACATCAACAAGCACAGAACAGTCTTCCTGACAAGGAACAAACAGCCCGGTTTGTTCTCAGTTACAGCACAATCATGTTAGCTATGTGGCACATCCTGCTGTTTATATCATATGATTTTAATAAGTTAAAATAGAAGATTAAAGCCATCTGCAGGTTTCCTAAACAAAACAAATGCTATACTGTGGTGCTGGAATATGTAAGGTGCTTCCATTAGCTAGAATTCCTATCATAGAAAGCTATTGATACATTGGAATGGGAAATATTTCATAGCATTTAATACTCCTAACAGGTACAGAAAATATTACCTGTGTAACACACTGCCTTGTTTTTATAGCCTGTGTAAAATACATTGATGTACTGATGACTGAATGGCAGTAGTCAAAGCATGGGGGATCAAGTGCTGTAGTACTCTTGGACAGACATTATGGAACCTGCACAAATCTTTGAATTTGATCTTTTTGTTCAAGTCAGTGGCATTTGCATTCATTCAAATTACTCATCTAAAAAAGCTATGATTCTTTCATACCTTCTTTTCATCCAAACTCCAGTTCTTCTATAGAATTATTGCCATAAATAAAATGTTACATTTAGACCGTCTGTGATACAGCCATCTGATTTCACTGCAGATAATGGTCAAGGAAAAAAATACTAAAAGCAACATTTCCCCCCCCCCCCCCGATTCTCTCTATAAAGAATCAGTGCCAAGCATTCAAGTAAACTTTGAATGCTGGTCAATCCATACTGGGCTCCTAAGTGGGCTGTATATTTTATCTGCTGTAACAGCAGCCCTGGGCAGAAGGTATCATAGAGGTAACTTTTGGAGCAGGACAAATTACTGAACTATTTCTTCAGATTTTTGCAGTACTACAGTGTTGCAGCTGTCCTCCAGAAACACAGGACCATCATCTCAGCTAAATAATCTGCTTCTATGAAAACCTTAGCCATAACTGAAGACCTTCATAAGCATGAAGACAAGAGGAGATCAGGACATTACCTGAGTTTCCTTAGTGACACAAGTTTTGAAACTCAAACATGCAATTCTTGAATTACATTGAAAGAAAATACTTATTGTAGAAATTCACCTGGCCAGGATGTAAAAATTTCACCTAATGGACAATTCCTTATCTCAATTTCAATAATATTCCAGCTTTAAAATAGCTATGAATACTGGAGAAATAAAAAAATCTGTTTCCTGTTTGAATTCATTCACCTTTAGCTTATTTCCAATGCAACTTTTTATTTCCATAACTTCCAAACAAAAGAGCCTCCTCATATCATAGATCTTCACACACTTAGTACCAGATGATGACCAGCTCACAATTTCAGTCTCTATTTGACAAAATGGATTGGACTTTATCAGTTTCCTACTGGAAAGATGACCTCCTCCAGAACTCCCAAACTCTTTCCCCAATACATCCAACCACTTTGAGCTCCAGGTATAAGTGCTGCTCCTCCCCACTGCACCTCCACACTATTTAAATATCATGCAGATAGTAAATACGTTTTTTACTTGTTAGTCTTGCAATCCTACACCAAAACATCATATCACTGAATGGCAGACTTATGTGTAAGCTGTACAGTATGGCCACAGCACATCACAAGATATAGAAATAACAACTTCTGAAGGAGCTTTAGATATTACAGGCTTCCATAGATCAAAACAAAAAGATGTCATTTTGCTATTCCTCATCACTATCTTTACAATTAAGTAATGTGAAAGAATGACCTGAAGGGCACAATAAGAAAAGTAACATCCAAAATTACCTGGACATCTGGCTTAGGGGAACAGGAGAAAAACTATGGCATTTAGTTCAAAACAAGGATGTTCAGAAACAGATCAACATAGTTTTTTCCGGTGACTACAACTGGAGCCAGTAACTGCTGGATTTGCTTACAAATTCAGCCAGTGTTTTATGGACAGGACACAGGACAGGCTTCTGCAAAAGTGGGCAAATACTTAAGCATGTGTTATTATCATGTTGTATTAACAGAGACACAGACCTGTACATCTGGCTTCAAAGCATAGGAGATAATGCATCCACTGCTTTCCTCATTACAGATGTGCACACAAACCATTAGGCTATTCTGGATTGATGCTTAACATTGACTAGATAGATGAGACGTTGCAGACAAGAAGGACTTGGGATTTAATGCAATGAAAAGGAAACAGAAATACAAAAGGAAAGTATCAAGGCGATATTACTTGGGAAAATGCAAGATATAACAAGTTTGGCACAAAAAAACCCCATTAGTAATAAGGAAGGAAGGGACAAAAGTGCACTGAGCCATACATGAAGAAGGAGGTATTATGGGCAGGCAAGCTACATAGCAGAATTTAAAAGAAGCATCAGAAATCATGATAACAGAAAAAACATACACCTCTATTAACTTAGGAGGACCAGGACTGCTGAATCTCCTGGTTAAATGAATGTGTGTGGGGGGGTGTTGTCTCTAAAAAGCAAATATTTGAAGAACCAACTTTTGAGTAAAGACTGAGAAAAATTTGTACAGGTGAAAAATGGCAAAGTGGGGCAAAGCAGAAGTGGGGTAACAGTTTACAAATATCTAAATGACGAATCTGTGTAGCAGAAAGAGGAAGACATTTTCTATCAGATATGGAAACTCAAGAAGGAGCAAATGGAAAGATGTTTTGTTTTGTTTTTTTTAAATGGAATGTACTGAGTGAGAGCAGAAAAGGCTTTTTGGAGGGGAACAACTGTTGGCCTGTGGAAAAAACTGCCAGAGGGAATACTGCAGAGCTATGGCTGGACAAAATAACAGAAAATGCACTGCCGGGAACAGCCCTGTATCAGCAAGGAGGAACACCTCAGATTATGTAAAAGACCACTTCCCAGCCTGCCTACTGCTACACTCTGCATACTGTAACGAAGATATATTACCTGAAAATTTGTGCTTCCTTCTTAATATAACGTCAATGTACTTTATTACTGATTTCAACAGGCTCTAATAGGAGGAAGCATATATTCAATTATTTTATTACATGCTTTGAATATAAATGGCAAACATCTGCACTCTAGTTTACTCCTCCTGTCCTCGCCCTCTCATAAAAAAAGCACTAGCACATTTTAGAATTCAGAGCAGCCCTCCCCAGCCCAGCCGCTTTCTTGGCTGGTTTGCTGGGATCTATATATCCAATCTAATTATTTTGATTCCCATTTCCAACCCTATCAGTGGTGCAGTGGTGCAAGAAATCAAAATGCCAGTCTCCTGAATGTGTTAGAACCTAAAAGCTAGCAGCTACTCATTTGCAGAGGCATCAAGTGTGTGGCCCAAAGGCCCTGTCAACATGCGATTTATGTTCGGCGGTCTGGATGTGACTCGAGAGGGGTTTCCCAGTGTACCAATACTGAGCATTTCATAAAACATTTCAGATATGCTACAGGTTGTTGCATCATCTTGTTCTGTCACAGCCTACCTGACTAACAACAGCCAGCACCGTTTCAGTTTAGGTTTTGTCTCCTTTTAAAGGTTTCCTGAGGTCCTCCTTCTTTGTTATTTTTCCCTTTGTTTTCTTAAAAGGGAAAAAAAAAAAGAAAAGGATCATACAAGCTTATCTTCCCTTAAGTGATCTGAAGAGAGAGTCAGCAATACTCCTGCCAAAACACCTACTATCCTCGCAAGTCAGGGGGATCGTATGTTGCTCACTAGCTGAATTCCCTTGGGGGTCTTTTCCCTGACTGTACGCTCTTCCCATCTTGAATTACAGGCTTGCTTAGATTACTAATGCCTCAGCGCCACCAAAAAAATATTCCCATTCATTGCCACAGCTTTTACAAATATGATAACATGATTTGTGTTTAAATATAAGCGGCACCATTTTACTTTTTATTATGAATATCGTATGTTTGGCAAGCTGTCTGACCTTCCTTATGATGATGAATGCCGCAGCCAACAATTTGCTGTATCTTTAAAGAAATGGCCAATTCAATTACATTATGCCAGAAGCTTTCAAATCCCTCTCTGCCAAACGTCTTTGCTATATCCTGCCACAGACAGCCCATTTGTATTCCAGCACAGTAGGACACTTGTTTTATTGAAGCATACAGTTCTAGTTAGGTACTATCAACAGAGTGCTATTTCAGTTCTCCAGCTCTGTGCTCCTTCCCACCCCTTCTAACCTCAGTTATTAGGATTTTCAATTTTACTGACCAAACGTGTATGCATTACTAATTACACGCACAAAATCCAGTAGTTATCGACTGCTACAATAAAATACATTAGTGACCAATTACAGGACTTCTTGGCAGCAATGGTTATCATTTTAGTGGATTTAATCATTGCACTTAAAATGAAGCTTGAGATTCCCTTTGAGATTACACCACTAATTGCTTCTGTTTTGCCAGTTACTGCATGAGCTGGTTTGCAAAAAGGATCACTAAAGATGCTTTCTAAACATCGAAGAGCAGCAAACAGATGATGAAGCACCCTGTAATGAGTGTCCTCCCCAATAAAACCACAGCGTCAACTCATTCATACCACAAGGCCAATCTCTGACACGCATTCCCCTTGTCATCCCATCTTTCCTTCTCAGTTCTTGTTGCTTGGGCAGACAATAAAGGCAATAAAGCTGCATTGCTGCTCACGTGAATTGTGTGACACACTATCATTTATTTATATAGAAAGAATATCGTACTGTTTTAAAAAGATTAAAATCGTTTCCCTCTTCTACTGTGTTCGCAGACACGGTACTACTCGTTATTCTTATTATGACAGAGTGTTTGAATGGTCTTAGACCTTTCAGAAAACAAAACAAAACAAAACAAAACAACCAACCTAGGCAATGTACATGATTTATTGCATGCACAATACTGCCATAATAGACTTCGACTCTCCAGGAATCCCTAAAAACAAACACTCCCCCTCCTCCGAAGGAATCTGTAATATAACATATTGTTCTTTAGAAGTCCATGCCTACCTCCCGATCCCCACCAGTGATAAATTATCTGGTTTACAGCCTCATAAAGCACAAGTGTCTATATATTTTAATGCTGAGGCCAACCACGGGACTTTGGTACCCTTCAAATTTAATGATGTACAACTTTCCAAACACCAGTGAAAGGCTGTGACACTCAGCTTCAAGCGAAACAAGGAGGTGTAATTTCACCACCATTTTAAATCTGACCAAAGTAAGTTGTCTTTCAAAGACGGGCAGCGTGGGGGAGGGTTGCAACTACACTTCTGTTAGCCGTCTGGGAACAAGTTATTTTAATAAATATAATTGTGTAAATAAATTTGTTTGGTTCGTTTCCATTACAATTTCAGATACTGGAGCTTTCCATTACTCAAACACCTCTTTCCAAAGAACAAAGAACCCCTCTTAAAAATATAAAGAACCAAAAATCCTCAACCAAAAATTTCTCGTAAGACTAAAAAAACCTTCTCACCAAACATCAACATTTTAAGGATTTCAATAGATACTAAATTGATAAAACTTTAATTAGCAACTTAACTGATCTCTGTGAGAGACATACTGTAGAGGAGTTTTACAATCCCTCCAGACTTCTAGCCTATGAACAGCATGAGCGTATGATACCTTTAAAACCTGACAGAAATCGTAACTATGCTTTACAAAAATAATAACAATCTCCCTGAAATTAACTGCTAAGAGAAGTTGAAGAGCATCATCATACAGTATCAACAAGCTGTAGCAACAGTGCCATTTGGCTTCACTTCATCCTCTAAATATAGTATGGACTGTTACCTACTGATCCCTGAATCAGAACGTAACGCAGTACACAGAGGGCTGCGTCACAGGGACATTTTATCTTGCACTGAACCTGGCTGTAGATTTGCACAAACCCATCGATCTTTCCAGAACACCAGGCACAAGAACTGCTACATGAAGGATGCTCTCAAAAACAAGGCCAGCCCATTTCCATGCTTAACTGAGAAAATCTTGCCCTAGGGCACTCAATTTCAAGTCGGAATGAGAAAATCTGTAGGTGATGCAATAAGTATAACTGGCAAATAATAAACTGGTTAAAACACCTAAACTAGAGCATGGATCAATCCTATATTCATGAAGGAACAGACTACACAATTTTATTGGATTATCCACACCTCTGAGTTCAATATTTCTAGACTTCTGCCTTCCTCAAACAACAATTAAGGACAGTTTTCAAGCAAAAAGTAACATAACACTGACATGGTGTCTTTCTCAAGGCAGAAGTCCAGCAGACAGACCACCTTTCTTTTGTACGGGCAAGCTCCTGTCATGTACACCAGAACAAAATTTAAACTATAATTCCAAAAAGACTGCAATTGCACCTGGAATTTCTAGTGCTGGCTGCCTTCTAAATGAGGCAATGGGAACAAGACAGGAAAAGAAAATATTCCTGAACGGAACAGCTGATCTTATGTAGCACCCAAAATACAAAAGGTCAGGAAATACCTGTCTTTCATCACTGTCAAAAGCAATAGACCAAAATATGCAGAGTAGGACTGATAACACAGGAAATACATGAAAACATTTGCTGCGTGTTAGTAGAGAAGTTAAAAGCAACAAGGCAAAAACCTCTCTCAGAGGTCCCTGTTGGATTTAAAACAGAGCTCTTGAGTCAATTTCGATTTCAAAACATGCCATTATCATTTAAGAATATTGAACTTCTCTCCTTTAGTAAACCTTACACCTGTTGGCTAGTCCACAGAGTTAATTCCTAAAGCCATGCACAGTGAGTTCAAGTGTGACAAGGCACAATATTTGCAGGAACCAGAACTTCAATGAGAACTACAAATGCCCAGGGAAGCAACCAGTTACTTACAAATACAGTCTCAGGCATTATTTGCGATTCACTACCTGATTTACAAATCAAAGAATTATAACATAAATGTTGCCAGGAGATGCGTTTCTGAATGAATTAGAAGTCTGACGTGTATAGAGCTTAACAAAGCTTAGCGTATTTTTAAGTTACATAATTAATTCTCTTTAATATCAAAAGCAGTGAGAGACTTTTTTGTCTACTACTCTATCGCAAAGATAAACACAGTCAGTGCTATGGCAAAATTAAATATACTTTTTTAGACAGTGGCATGACAGATATCAATTTGTAAGTTCTTGCATTCAGTACAAGAATGTAATTAAACCACAGCACAGACCTGGAATAAAATGCACCGATAATAAGTTCAGACCAGAATAAATAGAGAGACTCTCAGCTGATAAATAGTTTCTAATATTTAATGTAGATACCAGTAAAGATATTCAACTTACTGAACTGAAGCCTTCCAAAACTAAACATAATTCCTTTGGCATGATAAATGCCACCAGGAAGAAAGGCTCCAGCTCTGGCGGTTGTTTCAGAAATCTCAAATTAGCTTGCCCATTATTAAAAATATGTTACCAGCAGAAAGAATTTTCATATATACTTCAGTATACTACACTTATCTGCTCATTAATATTACATGCATTTCATATACGAACATGTATGAAAAAATAAATAAATATGTTAACTAATAGAACAATTTTGACATGAAAAATCATTTATTGTAACCAGAATAATGCTTGGATTAGCAGGAAAAGAAGCTAGAAAAAAACATTCTGAAAAATATTCTTCCTGCCTTTTCAGAAACATGTGTAGGCTGGGTTTGGGGCTGGGGACCTTCAGACACCTAGGAATATCTGCCATATACCCTGTCAAACCTGATAAAGAAAAGCTCTCCCTGTCCTATTTTAATGGAAGCTAATCCAACTGTTTTAATGGAAGCAAACCCAACCAAGACAATAGCTTTTGTCTCAAACATTGTGAAATGAGCATTTGCCGTTTCCAAGACAACCATATTAGACCACCACAAGGTCATCTTCTCAGCCTTCATTCTACAAAGACCTAATACTTAACCTGGTCTCCTCTTAGGACTTCAGTCCTGCTGAATCTCACTGCCTTATTACGATCACAAACCAGCAAGATCAAGTTTAAGAAACAGAGAGGTCATTCAAACTCCGCAATTAGTCTCTAGAGAAATAACTGGAAAGGCAAAACACCAAAACACCAAGACATCCTACATATAACTTACGTTTAATTTTACAGAGGCTTTGAGGGTAGCAATAAAAAGCAAACCTACTGCAAAGCACTGAAGGCTCGATACAACATCCACTTTAGCTGGCCCTAATACTTCTAGTCTTTTTTGATATAAAAGCCAAGGTATTGTCTGAAGTTACAGATTGCAATTAGGCGCAGAGACGCTGACAAATATTTAGCAGTTTTAACATTTTGTAAAGCTGATTCCCAGCTAAGAAGTCACTTACTCAGGTGCAAGAACAGTCGAACTCCCCAGTTTCCCCCAGATTTTCCCTTCAGGCCAGTTTTATCCTTAGGTACCTGTGTACATTTAAAAAAAAAAAAAAAAAAGAAAGAAAAAAATCAATTTACATAACTCTTCAAAAAGTTCTCTTCATTACTCAACTCTTATGGCCCCAATTTGTCAGCAATTTACACATTCAGATCTCCAGCTTTCCTAACAGGATTAGTTCCCATCAATTTCCTTAACCAGAAGCAAACTCAAAGCTTTTTTAACTCTGCAAAACAACTACGTTTGACCAGTTCATACACATATTATTGTAGATTGAGCACAACTTTAAATGGAAAAGTTTTCTGTGAGAAACCTTAGGTAAATTCAACCTGGTAGAAGGTGGGATTGCATGATTTAGGATTTGTTTTTAGGAGTACAAACAGACAGCAACACAGTTAAGGCTTTGTTAGCCACAGATTTAAGCTACCTTAAAACTGTTAACATGTGACAAGAAAATCCTACATATTCAGTTACCACTTCAAAAAGTGAAAGAAGGCTTGTGTGCAGGTGCACTGTCACTTAGTTAAGGAGGAGCTTAAAAAATACTTTCTCCTGGCACTAGTATGTAATACAGAAACATTTTCAAAATGTGCTATTCAACCATATGGAATCAATTTTTGCAAGACATATGGAGCTCCAATTAAATAAGTGTGGCTTTGCCGACACAAAAGTCCACCTGCACACATTCAAATTTTCCAGAATTAGACCATCTAATTTAGAGCAGCCCATCTAACAATAAAAGAGTTGAAAAGCAATGCATTTGATACAACACAACCAGTGAAACTAGTCTCTTTAAATAGTAATCACAGCCTCGCTTTTAACCATGGTCAAAATATAGCCAGGTAAGATGAAACCAGTTCCCCTAAAATACAATTATATCAGATCAAAAGAAAATGATTTTTCATCTTCTCCATCATGCAAGTAAATATATAATCAGAAAAGTAAACATGGTACAGCTATTCAAGAGAGATTTTACAAGAAATCAACAGAAATTAAAAACACTGACTCTAACTACGCTTCCCAATTTTTTTTATTTTCTTTGCACATTGAGCACCCAGATTTTCCAAGGATAACTATATGGAATGCATACCATTTAAACAAAGAAAAGTCAACAAGCTATATATAGTCATCAACATCCTCAGCAACCCTACAGTCTTAAAATATGAAAGGTGTCTGATGAAGTGGAAACTAACTAATTTTTAAGGTAAGCATTTCACAATTTTTATTTCTGAAATATTCAGAGTTAATTGAGCCCCCCTGTCCATTGCCAGCCCGACTGGCTTTTTATTAGGTGATGACGTGCAATTTTTTTCCACACGACCCCGACCTCAGTCAGTGAATAGAGTAGCTGGAAGAAAAGACAGTGCCGAGAACCTCCACGTTAACTGAATTTCATACGGTCACAGCTCAGCACTTTAGCTACTCCAGATCGTTCTGTGTCGTTTCAGAACAGCAGTGTTGAGGACACAAACACCACTTCTCGCACACAGCTCCTCCTTGGTGCTGTCAGGGTAACAACAGATTGCATTACAGTCCCCTGGGAGGTACGTCCTGCGATTCCCATAGTCTGTCAACTTAAAAGAATGAAACTTCAGAAGCATTACAAACTTTAGTGTTCAACTAGAGATTCCTAAAAGTCATTTATCAGAGAACCAAGCCTTATATAATACTTGAATTTTCTTAAAACTAATTTTCTCAGGAAGTTGTATTCATCTGCCTTAACGAGGTGATGCATCTTTCACAGAATCACAGAATGGTAGGGGTTGGAAGGGACCTCTAGAGATCATTTAGTCCAACCCCTCCTGCCAAAGCAGGTTCACCTAGAGCAGGCTGCACGGGAACACATCCAGGCGGGTTTTGTAAGCCTCCAGAGAAGAAGACTCCACCGCCTCTCTGTTCCAGTGCTCAGTCACTCTCAAAGCCAAGAAGTCTTTAATTATCTTTAAGTGGAACTTCCTGTGTTCCCATTTGTGTCCACTGCCCCTTGTCCTATCACTGGGCATCACTGAAAACAGACTGGCACCATCCTCTTGATACGTGTCCTTCAGATATTTATAAACATTGACAAGATCCCCTCTCAGGCTTCTCTTCTTCAGGCTAAACAGAACCAGGACTCTCAGCCTTTCCTTGTAAGAGAGATGCTCCAGTCCACTCATCATTTTTGTCAACGTCCACTGGACTCTCTCCAGTAGTTCCTTGCCTCTAATGAACTGGGGAGCCCAGAACTGGACACAGTACTCCAGATGTGGCCCCCCTAGGGAAGAGTAGAGAGGGAAAGCCTCGCTCGACCTGCTGGTCACACTCTTCTTAATGCACCACAGGATACCATTTGCCTTCTTGGCCACAGAAGCACACTGCTACAACATGTTTAACTTATGGTCCACCAGGACTCCAAGGACCTTCTCCATAGAGCTGCTTTCTAGCAGGTCTACCCCTAACCTGTACCGGTGTGTAAGACTATTCCTCCACAGTTGCACAACCCTACACTCGCACTTGCTGAACTTCATTTGGTTGCCTTCCACCAAACCCTCCAGCCTGTCCACATCTCACTGGATGGCAGTACAGCCTTTTGGTATGTCAGCCACTCCTCCCAGTTTTGTATCATCAAAACTGGGAGGGTACATCAAACTTGCTGAGGGTACACTCTGTCCTTTCATCCAAGTCACTGATTAATATGTTGAATAAGACTGGACCCAGCATAAACCCCTAGGGAACACCACTAGCTACAGGTCTCCAGCTGGACTCTACACCACTGATCACAATCCTCTGCACTCTGTCATTCAGCCAGTTCTCAATCCACCTTACTGTCCAATCATCTAACCCACACCTCTTGATGTTATGGGAGACAGTGTCAAAAGCCTTGCCGAAGTGGAGGTAGACAATGTCCACTGCATTCCCTTCATCTACCCAGCTAGTCACAGCATTATAGAAGGCTATCAGATTAGTTAAGCATGATTTCACCTTGGTGAATCTATGCTGACTACTCCTGATAACCTTCTTTTCCTCACATGCTTAGAGATGACCTCCAGAATGAGCTTTCTCATAGTTCATTGTCCCATTCTCTACCTATCTTAAAGTTTCTACAACAAATGAAAGCAAGTTTTCAAAGACCTGTCTGCTTTACCACACAGTCTTCATACACTTCTGGACCAGCTGAAAATACCATACAATCCTGAGACCATGTAATTTAAAACTGTATCATAAAGCGTATGTCCCAGGTAGCTCATTTAACATATTCCAGAAAACCTTGACTCTTCACCTTCCTGGCTTTACAGCACTATTTCTTTGTAACTAACGTTATTCAAGACAGTTTCCTGAGCTTGGTTTAATTTCCAGCTCTTTTGAAGACAGTAACCATGGAAAAGGAGAAGCTCCATCTTGTTCAATACAGACATCCAGAGTCTCCCTCAAAATCTGGACACTTCTTCTTATTCAAGCTGTACCACTGCCAGTCCTGGGGACATGTGCCACTACCACCATCACACTCATTGTCATCAGGCTCTGTCTCCTATTTCTGATCTCAGTCCTGTCTTCTCCTTGCCTCATCACAGTAACTGCTTCATTTTCATCAGCTTCATTGTACGATATATTGCTCCCTCCTGCAACCAGAATCAGCTTCCAGCTCTCATATACTAGCTTTCCTTTTAATCTCAGTATCATCTCTCAGCTCATGTCCCCTTCACACATCTGTTAGCTCTTCCCACCACTCTTCACCTTCCAATGTTCTTCCCACTGCTTCATTCTCCCACTCAGCTTCCTGTGTTTGCGTCTTGTCCTGGTCAGATTTATTCTCAACAACCAACTCGCTATCTTTTCCATATTTCCTGTCCTGGTTCCTACACAGTCTTTGTGTGATTAGCATGCCTTAGCCACGGCTGCTACACTTTGTGCTGAACTCACTTCCCGTGATGGGTGTTAAAGACATCTCTATAAGGCCTAGTGAGCAGGAACACTTAATTTCAGAATCCCAGAAGAACTTGGGCAGAAGACAAGCCAAACCAGCAGTGCTGTCTGTGCAGAAGTAGAATTTTAGGCACTTAAATCTCTCAATACTAAAAAACACAGACACCTATATATATAGATAGATGTCAAGGCAGCTGTATGATGTCTTTGTGGACTGTAGGTGCTCCAGTCTTCATGTTAAATTAACACAATCTCATCTTTTCAATTTTTTGAAAAAATTCATTCCACAAAGGACCCAAATCAAATTAGACAGAGTATAAATCTCAATCTAAATTCTGTATTTCAGTTAACACAGAGTTACTAGTACTTCTTTAAGCCATTCCTTCTGAAGACATAACAGACCTTGATTCAAGTAAATTAAGTATTGGGGAGAGGAGGGAGAAACATGAAGAACAGTGTTTTCTTGGCACTCTTTACCAAGGATAAGTGTGCTTATCTTTATTGCACTGAAAGAAAGTAGATGATAGCATACCTTCACCTACTGTTCCCAGAAAGTACAAACCAATCAAAGACATCTTCCTGTCCTGTCTCAAACATCACCCCCCCCCCCCCCCCCCCCCCCCCCCCCCCCTCTACCCCCCCCCCCCCCCCCCCCCCCCCCCACACCCCCTTCCTCACCCTCCACACCA